>VYXC01000800.1:219231-249939 GCA_013397175.1 Platysteira castanea
GGCCGGGGCGGCAGCGGCCGCCGGGGCCCCGCCAGCCCAGGGCACGGGGTGGGGGGCACCCTCGAGCCTTCCCCGGGCACCCCCAGCCTCCCCGGGGGGACCCGCGGACACCGCGGCCCGCGTGGGGATGTCGGCTCCCGGGGTGGGCAGCGCTGTCCCCGCGTCACCCCGAGCGGGGCAGCCCCGCGCCGCCGTCACTCGCTGCTCTGCCACGAGCCAGAGCCACCAGAGCCCTCCCCGTCTCTTGGAGTTCGGCAATCTCGCCGTTTGTCCTTTCTGCGTTGCTCCTGGTGTCCTGAGAAAATACAATAATTTATGTGGTTTAATTTCCCCCCGAAGGAAGCGGTTTCTGCTCTGCTGGGTCTTGAGACCAAGGCTAATAAAACTGCTGTAGCCTAACGTGTAACGCAGGATGTCGTTTGTTAAAGTGGGAAGCTTGCACGATTTCCTGTGATTTAAGGGCTTGGATTGAGTTACCTGGGAGCACAGAGCAGAAAAAAAAGAAAAGATGGAAGAACGTAGTACAACGAGTACGGAGGCAGTTAAGTTCTGAAGTCTTGTTTTTGGAGATTCTGGGGTGTAACAGCTGTGCAGGCAGCGCTGTGGCACCCAAAATCTTGGCTACTCTGAATCTTGGTGACATTTGGCTGGAGTCTCTGGGGCTCCCTCCCGGGCAGCTCGTGTACCCGGACTTGCCACCGTGCGGGCTGTCCTTGATTGCGGGCAGAGCTGGCACCGAGGGCGTTCCTGGTGTTTGTGCACCGGCACCGCCGGGCCCGGAGCCGCCTGGGCAAACAGGGCGAGAGGGGCTGGGGCTGGGCCAGGGGCTGGGAGCAGCCTCAGCGGTGACTCAGTTGTTGTTTGAGGTGTGTTGTCCTCGAAGCACGGGGCTAATGACAGGTTTGGGGAGCAGGTCACCGTCTCCCCGGGCACGGCCCGTAAGGAGCGTGCGGGGCAGCTTGTGCCGTCCCAACACCTGCGCTTGGGCGAAGCCCATCCCCTCAAGAAATATGGGGCGAGTGCTGGCTGGGCTCTTCCCTTGCCGGAGCAGAGCCCTCGGCCCGGAGCGAGCGGCAGTGCCGGCCCCATCGGTGCCAGGCTGACCCAAGGGCAGAGGTGCCCGGGGTGCCTCGGCCCCAACAGCCAGAGATGGGCTTGGGAAGAGTCCAGAGGTCTCCATCAGTTAATGAACGCCTCAGTTCCTTGGGATGTCAGTGGGAGCAGCCAGATGCAGGGAACGGGAAGATGGAAGCGGTGAAGATCTCATGGGTTCACCCAAAGTTGGTGTCTTGGTGCTGGCAGCTGGAAGAGGATGGTCCTGACTCCAATCGTGTTCCTTTGTGAGAACAAAGTCTCCTCTGAAGCCAGCAATGCTTTTCTTGGCCTCTGGAGATGTGTGGCATGCGGTGCCTGCAGGAACCTGGTGTTCTGTCCCTGTTCCATTGAGGACTTCGGGCACCCCTGAGCCCAGCGTGACAGCTGGGGGCTCAGGGACTGGGGTCTTCTGGATCTCCGTAAGCTTTGGAGTCTCTGAATCCAGAACCAGTCCCAGTGCTTCAATCCCCATTACCCGGGTATTTTTTTGCCCTGTGCTTTCCCGGCCTGTGCAGGAGCCCTGGGCAGGAGGGGGACGATGCCACTGAGCCCCAGCCCCTGGCGACCCAGGGGGGTGACTGACCCTTGCTTTGCCTTATCCCGCGGCCGCCGTCTCACCGGGGTCTGGCAGCAGCGGGGCCGGGGCTGGAGCGGGAGCAGCAGCAGCTCCCCACGCCAGGCACCCGCTCCCGCGCAGGCTTTCCCGAGGCGTTCTGCTCGGGAAGCCCATTGTCATCGTTTTCCAGAAGCAGCGCTCACCCTCAGAGTGACTGTGCTAATGAGCTGGTGGAGGAGCTGTCAGCCGCCCCCGAGCCGGTGCTGCCACTACAGGCAGCTGCCTACACACGGGGAGTAATTACAGAGGGAGACGGAGGCTGCTGGCACCTTCCGCCAACGTAATCCCACCTTCCCTGGTGCTGATTCACTCGCAGGACCCCGGCGTAGCGGCACAGCTGCCGGGCTGGGCTCCGGGGCGAGCCCCGGGGCTGCGGGTGCCGGCCGGGCTGTGAGCACGGGCAGCTCCCTCTGCTCCCTCCCCGCTCAGCCCCTGCTCCGGATTGTCTTTTTGCAGAAAGCAGGGACTGGCAATTCTTCCTCCCCCCGAAGACAGATCTGTCTCCTCCTGCCAGATGAGATTATTGCCGTTTACAGCCCAACCTCCATTTCGTTTTAAAGCCATTTTTTCATGCGGAAGATGGGTTTGCAGTGGTGTGCGAGTAGCTCCGCGTTTGAAGAGGTGTTTGCCTGACAACACCCCGAACTCGAAGCTGAATTGTTGTGCTGAAACGTGGACAGAATTCCTGAGGGTCCTTTGCTCCCCATCAGCTGTAACCGGTGTTACTGTGGTATCACAGCTTCCTTATCTCCATGGCCAGAGGGATGGGAGCGATTCTTCCTCAAGTAGCTCAGGAGGGAAACTGTGGCTGGTTTGGTGTGTTCGGCAGTGCAGGGGTGATGTGTGTGGCAGAGGGGGAAAGAACCAGCCTGTGCCACCCCAAATTCCGTGCCCTGTGCTCCCTGCTGTCTCTGCTCCCCGCCTTGGGGCTTCCTGCAGCCCAAGGGCTCTGAGCATCCCAGGGATCGGTGGCACTGCTCCCATCCGTGGTACCTGGGCTCGGCTCCGGCACTGCCGGGGGCTCTGAGGTGGGAATGCTGCTCCATCCCCTTTGCCTGCGGGCTGGGAGAGCATTCCCAGCCTCCCTGGAGATGGGACACTGCAGGCACGTGGATGACGAGGTGTTGGAAAGCAGTGGCTCCTGTCATGCCGGAGGTGTCCCAGAGCGCTCCCCGTGCTGCTGCAGCTGGGTGCTGCTCCCTGGGATGCGGGCTGGCTTCGCCCTCCCTCGGTGCTTTGTTGTGACGAGCCTGCTCGTGGTTAAGGTTTCAGTGGTGCTGCTCGTGTTGCAGGGCAGGGCTCGGGGCAAACAGCTCCTGCTCCAGCTCCTCTGGCTGCAGCCTGGGCTGAGCTGAGCCCCGTGGTGCCACATCCGTGGGGAAGGGACTGGGGGACCCTTCTGGCTCCTCAGTGGAGACCCCAACCCCGAGAATGTGAGGATGGTGGCCCTGCCTTGCAGGGCTGACCACTGGTGGGTACTGAGAGGTGTTCCCGGAGTGCTGGGGGGCTCTGTGCCCCATGTGGATCCTCATCCCAGTTCCCTTCCAACCCAGACCCCGATACAGAGATGTTCAGAGCTCTTGCCCTGAGACTTGGGTCCCCTCATCCTCTGGCATGACAGCCAGGAGAAACTAAATGCCTTTAGATGAGGACTGGTTTTTTCCCTGAGTTGCCTGTCCAGATGGGCTCCTTCTTGACAGGAACTTGGCTCTTGAAACCCCCAGGGCTGCTCCTGATGGCGCTGGGCAGGACAAGCTGCGATGGAGGAGGCAGCGCTGGGCTTTGCTGGGCATTAAATATTGATACTGAAATGATGAAGGTGCTCCTGGAGCAGGGCTGACCCATTTAGGCACCAAACTTCCTTAGAGCTGAGCTGCCTCTGCAGTGTGGCCGTGGAGAGTGCTGTCCCTCCGTCCTGCTCCTCACGGTCACCCAGGGAAGCCGAGGGTGGGCCCAGGTCCCTGCGTGCTGTCAGTCCTGCAGGGAGCCACCAAATCCTTCAGAAAGTTGGAAAAGCCCTCTGAGACCATCCAGGCGTTCCCTCAGCACTGCCAAGGCCACCGCTGAGCCATGGCCCCAGGTGCCACATCCAGGTGGTTTTTGGGCACCTCTGGGGATGTGTTTGGAGTGCCGCCCGTCAGATGCTGTGCAGGAGAAGCCTGAGCCATGTCCACTTCCAGCTTGAGCAGGACTTAAATTTAGGATTTAGGAGCTGGGCTCCTGTGGTCCTTGTGGGCTCCTTCCAGCTCGGGATATTTTATTCTTTTCCGTGATTCTAAACTTTTCCTTATGGGCGAACTTACGGGATTGGAGCATCCTGGCTGCAGCTGGGGTGTGCTCAGAGGGGAGAAAAGGGACCTTGTTCCTGTTGCCTCTTCCCCCACTGAAGGGAGCAGGGCCGTGTCCTGGAGACCTTGTGCTTTGCATTAGTTTGATTTTTGGCAGCTGAATAAAGCCGTGCCAATCCCGGAGAGCTGAGTGGTATTACCCAGGGAATTCAGCGCAGTGGAACAAAGCAAAGCCCTTTCAACCCCTGGCTGCCAGGTTTTGTGTCTGTGTTTTTCTGAACTCTGCCCAGGCAGCCCGTGGAAGGCAAACAACTTGTGGGTGCTGCTGAGGGGGCAAAATCTGGGGAGAATGAGATTTGCTTTCATTGCCGCAATGCTGCTGAATATTTGCTTTGCTGGTGGTGTCCTGCAAACCTGGATTCGCCTCCCCTCTGGGGGACAGCCCTGCCAGAGCCCCTCGTCCCCTTGTGGAGGGGGATGGAGCCCATGTTGCCAGAGGAGCAGCTCCAGCACATCCCTGGGTGTGAGGGGTGATGCTGTTGAGCCATTCCATGGCACGAATCCTTTATTTTCCCACTATTTCTCCTTGGCAGGTGTCGGGCTCTCACCTGGAGGGGGGTGAGAAGGCTCTGGAGCCACCTTCCCTTCCCACCCTGGGAGTGAGAGGAAGGCTTGGAAAAGGCTATTTTAATCTCTGGGGTGAGGAGCCCTTTTCACCGCTCTCATCCTGCCAGGCTGTTTTTGTTGGAGGCTCCAGACAATGTTTTAAAAACATTCACTTTCAGCAAACTTCCTCCTGGGGGTTGGTGGATTTTATTTGGCCGGCACAGAGTCACCTTCCTGCTCCTTCAGCCGGTCCAGGAGACCCTCTGGGGGCTTTTATCTCTTTATTTGTTGCTTTAACACATCTCTTGTGGATCGGTGGGGAGCAGGACCTGCCCTGAGCAGTGCCAGGGCTGGGCTGTGCTTTGATTCCCTCTGGCCTGGGGAAGATGTGCTGAATTCCGGCTGATGCTTTGCCTGGGGATCCTGTTCCATCATTAATTCCCTCGGTTTCACGCTCAGGACGACGTGTTTACACGGGCACTGCTGAGAAAATCACACTATTTACATATCCCTGTGCACATCCACGTACACAAACACGGCTCTGAACCTGCAAGCCGCCAAAAAATCTCCTCCCTGCGGAAATTCTGCCAACGTCTCTGCTGCTGGAACGCTGCTCAGCCTCAGAGAGCTCAGGCTGAGCTGGAGTGTGGTCGGGGCTGCAGCTGGGGCTCTGCCAGGAGTGGGGACGTGTCCGTGTCCCTGTCCCTGCTGTGGGCAGGGGGATTGTCCCTGTCCTTGCCATGGGCAGTGATCCCACAGCTCTGGCCGCTCTGAGGGGTAACCCAGGTAGATTTTTGACTGGAGTTAAACGTGATGTGGGCAGGATGGAGCAATCCTCGCCAGCGGTAATTAACTCCTGTGCAACTGTCTCCGACACGTTGGAGAGCACCTGGCTTGTTGCTGCAGATTCATTTTCTCCTTTCATGCTGAGCACATCCACCAAACTGCTCCGAGCTGCCCCAAAACAGCTTCCAAGGGCCCTGCCTTGTTGGCCTGCAGCCTTAATTAGCAGGGCAGCTCCTCATTAGCCTCGTCAATCATCTTCTGCCCTTCGTGGTTGTGGCTGGTGCTGTGAGGACTGGGAGCTGCTGGGGACAGGCTTTGGGGACATTGCAGCTCCCACCAGCCTCGTGCTCCTGGCAGGATTCACGGGGTTTCTCCTGAAATACCAGCACTGGGCTGATGCCACCCCTCGATGGGTGCCCCACACAGGGTCCTGCCCAGAGTGACCCAAAAAGGGCTGTTTGGAGCCAAAAAGGCTCTGGCTGAGCCCTGCACACGTGTGGAGAAAATTCAGCTGTCAGACTCGAGGGCCGGGCAGCAGGAACTGGGATAAAAATGCCTCAGGCAGAAAATGAGCTTTATAGCATTGGGCCAGCCTCAGATGAGGTGACAGATGCTTAATCAGCTTATTCCCAGTAAGTGTCTGCCTGCCTTCCCTGCCCTGCCCGGGGTGGGACTCTGCCAGCAGCCTGGGGGGGCAGAGCCCCCATTCCCAGCAGGAATGCCCCTGGTGCATCCCTCCTCTGGGGTATTCTGGCTCTGAGCTCCATTTTCGGGTGGCACCTCGGTGGGAGGGTGTCCCAGGGTGGGGCAGGGGGCTGGGACCAGCTCTGGGGCTGGAGCTGGGCTCGATCCGGAGGGTTCCCAGGAGGGAATGGAGGTTGTGCCCCTCCCGGGCTGGGCTGGGATCGGTGTGGGGGTGAGGGCCCTGGCAGGGAGGGCTGTGCCTGTGGGGCCGAGCACACAAAGAGCCCTTCTTCTCCTCCCTGATCCGATTATTCCTTCCCCCACCTTCACCAAGGGCCTGGGAGCGAGGCAGGACAAGCTCGGGCGGCGCTGCCCGTGGTCACCCGCCCTTTGGGCAGGTGGGCAGTGCCCCCGAGGGCTGGGGGACCCAGGTGTGACCGCTGGCACGTGGCCTCAGCATGGCTGGCACCGCGCGGGGGGCTGCTGCTGGCTGTGCTCCAGCTCTCTCCTGGCTCCAGTTTTGGAATTCTGCTCTTCAGCCCTTCCTGCTCGTCCGTGGTGGGCCGGGCTGGTGCTGCTCTCCAGGAGTGGGACATCACCTGCCACCATCCCCCAGGTCGTGGGTCACCTCCCTGCTTGGTCTGAGGGCTGGTGTGCCCCAAGCAGCCACTTACCACTTACAGTTGTTATTCAAGTGGTATCTGATCATTTTCTGGTTGGGGCATTCGCTTTCCTCTCCTGGGGAACCATCTCGTGCTGGGGCACTGCAGAACCCCCTCATTCTTGTCCCTCGTGGTGCTCAAACCCAGCTTGATCTTCCTCAGTGAAGCTGCAGGATGAGGGAGGATCCTGGGGCATCTTCCAGAGAGCTGGGAGGATTTTTTTGCTCTCTTTTTGTGTTTTATCAGCGCAGAGCTGAGCGTGGAGCTGCTCACTCCACTTCCCACCACCCCTGCTAATCCCAGCCGTGTTCTCTTCCCTTTAGACGATCATGGAGCAGTTCAACCCCAGCCTCAGGAATTTCATTTCTATGGGGAAGACCTATGAAAAAGCCTTAGCAAGTAAGTGATGCTGCACTGTTGGCATGGTTGGTGCTGGAATGCCAGGGGCTGCCAGGCTGGGGAGGGGGGGAAAGCTGGAAAACCTTTGGGTTTTGTTGGAAAACTTGGGGTTTTTGTTGAAAAGTTCTTTGTTCCCATGGGGAGGGAACCGGGAGGACGGGGCTGGGACCACGGTGGGATGTGCAGGGCCATGGATGGGGGAGGGATTCCAGGGAGAAAACAGTTGGGAGGCAGCAGGATAACGAAACACATCTCCAAACAGTTCATCTTTAAAGGTTTGTTTAAAATACTGAGAATTGAGGTTTTAAGCTCTGCTTAAAGAGGTGTTACTGAAATGTTTAAACTGCCCAGAAGAATGAAGAGAAGGAAAAAGCCGAAAAGTCTGGATGGCAGCTCTTGACTGGGAGTGCAGGATCCTATCGGGAGCCATTAGGGAGGTGTAGATTTAAGTGATCAAAAGGAAGCTAGGAATTGATTAAACCCCAGAATGGACTATTTTGACCTAAACTGGCTTTGTGCACTGCCTGGGCCCTCCTCGGCTGGGCTTTGAGGAGGTTTAAGCTTTGCTCGACCCTGAGCTGTGTTTTTCCAGGGAGGGCTCTGCTCCCTTCAGAGCTGCACGTGTCTCCTGGATTTTATTTTGTAATAATCCCAGTGAAAATACCCGTGGGGGAGAGTCTCTCATCACCTTCAGCCAGAAGGGGAAAAACCACTTTGGTGTCTCATGTTCCCGAGAGCCGGGGTTTGGGACCCGACCCTGGGGAAGGATCGCTGCTCCCGCTCCCTGCCTGCAGCACATTTCCTTTCCCACAAGCCCAGTGAGGCTCCCACGGTTTCCATGAGGATTCTTGGAGCCCTGCCCCTGTTCCCAGGTGCTGGCACTGCCCCGGACGCCGCGTCCTGCCCGCGCCGGGCACTGGTTTGAGCTGGGATTTAATGGATCACCCAGCCGTGGCAGGGAAGTGCCCGTCCACCCTGGTCCACTGCGCGGGGGCTGCGGACTCTGGTCCCCAGGGAAAGGGGCACGGAGCACCCCCAGAGGGAGCAGCCTTTCCCAGCAATTCCCAGAGAGTGGGGGTCGGGATTTGGGGGTGCTTTTCCCTGCTGGTTCCCTCCCGGCAGCAGCAAAAAAAACAGAGACAGGGTCTGACAGGGGGAAGAGGTTACCCTTGGGACCGTGTTTTTTATTTATTCTTCTGAAATATTCCGCTGATAACTCAGCTTTAATGGCCTGGGAGGTGGATCTGTTTACCCCGTGCTGCCCAGCCGTGGCATTTGAAATAACCAATGTGATCTCTGGATCTGTGTTTTTCCCACATCCCTGCTGTGAAAACGCTTTGGAGCCGAGGATCTTCCTGTAATTTTTAACTCGGCTTGGGTCATCCTTCCCCTCGGATCCCCGAGCTGGGGCCAGGAGCCAGAGCAGCGTTGGAAGGCTGGAGCTGGGGCTGTACAGCGTGTTCTGTGATGAGAGGAAACCCCCTGCTTATCTGATTAGAGTCAAGTGTGTAGCTGGAATGTCAACAAACAGGGCTGAACTATAATGAAAGTCTGTGATATTCAATTACTCCGCAGTGATTTCTCCGAGCAGCATTAGCAGCCCGATGCTTGCACTGCAGTGAAAACCACCACAGTCCCACACGTACCTTTTTTCATCCCAAATTACCCTCTAATCTCACTGCTCCAGCTTTCTTTGCTCGCTTTTCCTCTCTTTGTTGTGTGGTCCCTCCCCGTGGGGTTAAGCCCTTTGAGGTAATACTTATTTTAGTGTCCAGCATCTCCTCGGTGCCCCACAAGTTCTAACAGCCATTAAGGAGAACACAACCTCCATTTTTTTGGTGCTTTTCAGGCATGACCTACGCAGCAAAAGGGTACTTTGATGCTCTGGTGAAGATGGGAGAATTGGCCAGTGAAAGCCAAGGATCGAAAGAGTTGGGTAAGTCCCCAGTTTGCTGCTCAATGGAGTTGCAGATTCCCAGCCCAGGAATGAAACAGATTTTTGGTGCTGCTGAGGAGAACAAGCTCAGTGTGGAGCTGATCCTGCCTCGTCTCAGTGGTGGAAGTGTCTCTGTATTTACTGTTAATGTAGTTTGGAAAACCCCCTGATACACTCAGTGTCACGGGTTTGGCTCGCGGTGTCCTTGGAGAGCAGCTTTGTGGTGGTTTTGCCTTCCTTTGCAAAGGAGAAGCAGCAGATTTCGGCCTGGGAGCTGGGGCTGCGCTGCCCATCGGGAGCATTCCTGGAGGGCAAGGGGAGAGGGAGGAATCTGGGCAGGGGGCAGGGGCTGCGCTGGGNTCCCCCATCCCTCCCGCAGCTCTGGCTCAGCAGCGATGGCAAAGCGCTCATTAAAGCGTCTCTCCGGGGCAGGCAATTAACAGAGAGGTTGAGCTGAAACGACTCTAAAGGCTGAAGGAGTCGGGGAGCAGCCCCTGGGCTCTGGGTTTGGTGTCAGACCCAGCTCCCCCCGGCCCTGCTGCTGCCTCGGAATTGTGCTGGGAAAGCAGTAAGTGACTATGGAAACCGAGTCGNGAGGAATCTGGGCAGGGGGCAGGGGCTGCGCTGGGCAGGGGCTGCGCTGGTGGAGGTCACCCCCAGAGTGGTGGGGCTGGGGCTGTGCCCTTCTGGAGCCTCCCTGTGCCCCTGCCAGGGACTGGTGTTTGCCCAATCGATGGCACACGTCACGGGCTGTGCCACTCCGTGCCTCCTTCCCCTTTCTCACGCTTGTTTCCTCAGTAAATCCTTCGGGAGCTGCTTTCCCCCAGGCACGGCTCCTGCCCTCTCCCACCTGGAGCCAGAGGGTTTGAGGTGACCCTCTCGGCTCCCCCCATGGCTCGAGGTGACTCTCCCAGCTCCCCTTGGCATTCTGCACCTTGTTAAGGCTCTCCTGGAGTGAGATGGGCTTTGCTCTCTGTCCGTGCAGTCCCAGGTGAACCCCACCTCNTGCTGCCTCGGAATTGTGCTGGGAAAGCAGTAAGTGACTATGGAAACCGAGTCGTGGATTAAAGCTGCCTGGAGCAATCTGCTTCTGTTTAATAAATAAAACAAAGAGCCCTGTGTGCGCCGCCAGGGCTGTGCAGAGCCTGCGAGGAGCTGCCGCTGCCTCTCTGGGGCTGGGGGACACCCCAGCTCTGCCCTCCTGCGGGGCAATTTTGGGGCAGCCTTATCAGAGGGCTTGGGGACCCTCCACCCTGCTGGCTCTCCAGAGCTCCAGGTTCGCTCAAACCTGGATTTGGGGACTTCTGGCCCTGGTTCCTCACCGAAGGACAAGGGTTTGATGTCCCTTAGTGCCGTCTCCCCATGTGTGGCTCGAGTATTTTGGGGATTTTAAATGTTTCCGAATCACTGCTCCTTCCCCTCCTGGTGTGGACAGATCCCAGGCAGGCTCCTGGCAGCCCTGGCTGCTGCTCAGCCCCGTGCTCTGTTGATCCTGCTGATATTTGCTGTGGCAGCTGCTCCGAGCAGGAGAAAGTTGAGATAAAATTTCTGGCTGCGGCTCAGCGGAGCCGATAACAGCTGGGGCACAGCCCCCTCGCAGCAGACGTGTAAACAGGGGCTGGGAAATGTCCTGCAGCGGGGCTGTGCTCGCCAGAGGTGCAGCTTTTCCTGGCAACACCTTTGCTTTATCGCTCCCCGGGCTGGGAATGCCGATAGGGCCGGAAGGGAACTCTGGGTTGTTTCATAGGATCCCAGAGTGGATTGGGCTGGAAGGGACCTCAAAGCCCATCCAGTGCCACCCCTGCCATGGGCAGGGACACCTCCCACTGTCCCAGGGTGCTCCAAGCCCTGTCCAGCCTGGCCTTGGGCACTGCCAGGGATGGGGAATTCATTTTGGAACAGCAAACAGGAATTCTCTTAATTGCTGCTTCCCTTAATGTTGTGCCCCCCAGCTGCCTCCCTGAGTGGGATTTCCTTCCGTGAGTTTATAGGGAAAACTGCTTCAAGATGTCAGCCAGGACCACGGGATGCTCTGGTCAGGATTGCAGCTCACGTTTCCAGCCCCCATGAACCAAAGCCTGAGACACTTGTTTATCCTCCAAGCCCCTCTCTTTCCTAACCTGGGCGCTTTCCTGGTGCCCTCCTGGCACAGGCGGTGTCCCAGCCCTCTGACGGTGCTGCAGGTTTGTCCCATGGAGCACGGAGCCCTCTGGAGCACTGCTCTGAGCTCAGCTCCTGGCTGCCCACGGGGCTGCTTAGCGCCGTGCATTTTTTCTGAATTCCCCATCAGATTTTAGGAACCGTGTGTAGACGGGATAATCCCGCCTGGGAATGGGAGAGTGGCAGTAATAACGTGCTCAAGCTGTAATCCGCTCTGGGGGCTGAGTTTTCGGGTGCAGGTGTCTGGTGGGGCCTGTCAGAGCCCCGCTGCCCAGGTTTGGGGTGTGCAGAGTCGGGGCTTTGGGGCGTTCTTAACCCCAGGGATGCCCGGAGCAGGTCCGGGGTGGGGCTGTCGCTGTCCCGGAGCAGCGCAGGAGTCGCTTTGCTCTGCACAGTTCCCTGCTGGCCAGTCCCTGGGTTTGGGGTTAGGTCTGTGCCCACAGGTCCTTGGGAGGGGCTCCTCGGGCTGTTCCTCGCCCCTTTGGTGGTTGTGGTGGTGGCTCTGGGGCGGATGAGCTGGTGCGAGGAGTGTGTCTGACCAGGGAAGGTTTGTTCCCGGCTCGGTCCTGGAGTGGTTTGTAGCCCCTTCCAAGAAGCTCCAGCCTCATGCACGAGTCCTCAGGTGACTTTGGCTCTTGTCCAGCTCCTGCTTAGGTCCCTTGGATGCCGCTCAAAATGTCGTTCCTTTTGTCCTTCTTGAAAACTAGGCCATGACAAAGTCACGGAAAGGGGTTTTCTTCTCCTGGCGAGCGGAGCTGGGGACATTTCCCCCGGGATGCTGGGGCCGAGCAGCACCTGCAGGAAACACCTCCAGGGCTGGAGGTGGATTTTGCTCAGCGCTCGTTTCTGGAAGGTCCCTTGGATGAGCGAAGCTGCTCTGGGTGACACACAGGCTGGGAAAGGGCAGCACAGGCAGTAATTACTCAGCCATTGTTGAGCTGAAAGGAGCCCCTGGCACACAATGGCTTTTTATTTCCACAATAAAATCGGAGGTGGCACCTTCACGGCTTGGATGGGGAGAGAACTTACAGCTCATCAAGTCCCACCCTCTGCCGTGGGCAGGGACACCTTCCACTATCCCAGCTTGCTCCAAGCTCCTGATCCAGCCTGATCCTGGGATGGGGCATCCCTGCGTTCAGGCTCTGCCCTGCAGCTCCGGGGTCTGTCCCGGAGCTTTGTGCTGCGCCGGATCCTCTGGGAACAGGGAATAATCTGTTAATTGGATTTGTGCTTGTTTTGGGCCGGCGCTTCCTGCAGCAGCGGAGGTGCAGATATAGACCCCTCAGGTGCCGATATAGACCCCTCAGGTGCCGATAGAGATCCCCCAGGTGCCGATAGAGATCCCCCAGGTGCCGATATAGATCCCCCAGGTGCCGATATAGNTTGGATTTGTGCTTGTTTTGGGCCGGCGCTTCCTGCAGCAGCGGAGGTGCAGATATAGACCCCTCAGGTGCCGATATAGATCCCCCAGGTGCCGATAGAGATCCCCCAGGTGCCGATAGAGATCCCCCAGGTGCCGATAGAGATCCCCCAGGTGCCGATAGAGATCCCTCAGGTGCCGAAGGTCGGCGTGGAGCTCCGAGTGGGATCGGGGACCGCTGGAGCTGGGGGTGGCTGTGTGTGGTTTGGGACCGACGGAGCTGCTGGTGTCCACTGGGAACCAGTCAGAGCAGTGCCCGGGACGGCACAGAACTCCTGGAAATACTGACCTGTGATTTGTGGTGGAGCGTCCCTGCAGTGGAACCGAAATCTTTTTTGAATTTGGGCTTAACAACGCACTTAACACCTTGTGGGTGACAGAGCTGCAGGAATGGGCTCGCTAAGGGTGCAGGAATACGAGACAGTCCTCTCAGAGCCTTCTGCTGCCTCAGGACGGGGCTTTTCCGCTGCCTCCATCCCTCCCACGAGGAGCAGACGGCCGAGGCTCGTTCTCACCAACCTGTGTTTGCTAGGTGGTGGTGGAGGGTTGTAAATGAGCATCTGTGAGGACCATGTGGCCTGGCTGGGGCTCCCGGCGTGCGGCAGATGTGTGTGACGGCTGGGTCTCACCTTCCCTGGCGATGGTGACAGCTTCCAGGATTCCCACCTGCTGTGTGCCCCGGGAGGATCCTGCAGGGCTGCTCCCTCCGTCTGGGGGAATGGAGGGCTCCAGTGGGTGTCCATGGGCTGGTTTCTGTGATGCGGGGAGCTTGGCAGGTCTGAGCAGGGGTTTTGGCGAGGTGTGGCCAGCTCCAGGTCCTGGAGGTGTTTGCTTCCCCTCCGGAACCGCCGGCGTGCCCGAGGGATCGTGTGGGGCCAGGCTGGGCAGTGTGAGCACGTCTTCTCCTGCACCAGTTCACCCAGTGCCACCAGTACAGCTCCTGCCAGAGCAGCTGGGCAGCGGGCACTCGCTGCTCTGTGCATCCTGGTACAGACCCAGGACTGGCCCCCATCCAGGGGGAGCGTGGGGGGCACGGAACGTCCCGGGCTGTGATGGATCCCTGGTGAAAGCCTGAGTGGCACCTGCCCAGCCTGAGGGAGCTGGGGACCCGAGCCAGGGCGCCTTGGGAGACTTCTGCTTTTCCCTTCACCTGGTCTCTTAATGAGCAGATGAGAAACGCCTTGAGCTGTGCCAGGCGGGGCTGGTGAAGGCTCAGCACATCGCCGGTCCTCTGGGGCTGGCAGGAGAGGAACCGTGCTGGAGAGGAAAGAGATGAGTCAGCGTGGAGAAGCCGATTGTTTCCCCACACTCCTCTCCTTCCCCTGCGTGCGGATCTTCCCAGGATCTTCCCAGCTGGCACACGGAACGTCGGCGCTCACGGAGCCGCAGCCTCGGCCGGGCGAGGCACGGGGCTGGAGCTGCTTCTCCCTGGCACTCGGGAGCTGCTCCGAGCCTGGCTCAGACTGTGCTGGTGTGAGGAGGAGCAAAAAAACACTGCAGAAGTCTTTGGTGGAGTTGTTCAGGCTGGAAAAGCCCTCGAGGTCACTGAGCCCAGCTGCTGACCATTAATGGTGGTGAGTCCCCCATTAAACCGTGTCCCCAAGGACCACCTCCACCTACGCTTGGTTTGCCCTAAATCTGGCTGCACCAGGTCTGCAGCACCCAGGTGTTGTGTGAGCCGGGCTGTTACCATCTGGTTTTTAGGGGATGTGCTCAAGCCCTGACCCCAGGAGCTGGGGCAGCTGCTGGTGTGGCTGGTGGGAGATGGTTCCCTGGTCACTGGCCCCCATCTCCCGCTGCCCTTGCAGGACAGCCTGGGCTGCTCCAGCCCTGCACAAACACCAGCGTGTTCTGTCTCTGAGCAATCTGGCTCCTTGATTAATGCAAAGTTGGTATTTTTATTAAAAATGGCCTGTATCCTGCTTTAATGGGGGGGTCAAAAAATAACCTCGAGTCTCTGACAACTCCAAAGCAAACCCCTGAGCGCTGGGTTCCCGCTGCTTCACCTTCTGGAGGGGCAGCTGGCTCCCGTGGTGCCAGCAGGGACGGGAGGGATGTGGAACAACCTGTTTGCCTGTTGTGGGCTGGGTGTGGAGGGGAAGGGCCCACAATAGCTGCTATAGTTCTTCTCCCAGAACGATACTGTGAGTCAGCCGCAAACAGCAGCTCCTCCTCCCCGTGTGCTCGGCAGCCTGCGGGGAGGGGAGCAGCCCCGGCTCTGCCCGCTGCCCTTGCCCGGCTCTGTTTGTCCCTCTGGGTGTGGGTGAGACGCTTCACCCGGGAGTTCTTCACCCCTGGGATGTGTGTTTTGGCAGCTCGGTGCAGCTCACGCGGTGACCTGAGCTCCTGTCCCGCTGCGCAGTGGGAGTTCGGGTGTTTCACTCACAAATCCCTCTGGCACTGATGCCAAACGCCCCTGGCGTGGGTGGCCGTGCTGCTGCCGGGGCGTGTGCCCTGTGCCACCATCCCAGCCCTGCCACTGAGCTCCGTGGGCTGGTCCCCCCAGCATTTCACCGTGCTACCCCTGGCACAGTGCCACAGATCCTCTTCCGAGCCAGATTTTGGAACATTTAGCCTTTCCAGCTGCCGTGCTGTCCCTTAGTCACAGTCTAACACCACCCCTGCAGCTCTGGGTCGGGTTTGGGGCGAGGTGTCTGCGGGTTTTTGTGGGGCAGCTCCCGGCGGGCAGGTGTGGGGATGTCAGAGGTGCTCTGTGGGAATTCACGCCGTGCTGCTGCTGGTTTTAGGGGATTTGGTTCAAATCTTGCCGCTCAGCTGGGCTTCCAGTGGTGGCAGGGGCCACAGGAAGCCTGGAGCTGGTTCCTTCAGCTGGGAAGAGGCTCCAGAGGAAGCTCGTGAGGCTCCGGGCAGGAATCCAGCTGCCTTCCTGAGCCATCCCTGCTGCTCCGGGGGCTCGCCTTGGGCTCGTGGTGCTGGGCTGAGCACGGTGGGGACAGCAGTGTCCCCTCACCAGGCTGGCACCCAGCGAGGCTGTGCTGTGGGAAAGGCTCCCTGCGCTGCTGGCTTTGATGTGGGGCTGGGACGCCCTGATAGGAGCCGAGGGGGTGGTGGTGGAGGAGAAAGTCGAACCCAAAAGATGGATATCAGTGCTGAGAGATGCACCACGAGCCGCCCTGGCTGCTGGGAGCGGGCCAGTTCCCTGGGAGAGGAACGTGGGAGAGGGGCAGAGCCCTCTTACTCCCTTGCAGGGGCAGCCAGGGCTGGATTTGGGGGCTGGATGTCATTTCTGGGTGCCCCACTCCCCGCTCTTGGGTGGGTCAGCAGCTCAGTGATGGTGGCCAGAGCCTTCAACCAGCCCCACACTGGCGCTCCTGGGATTTCCACTCCAGCCAAACGGGAAGGGAGAGGGACAGGGAGTGGTGCAAGCTTTGGGAATAACGGGAGAGCCCCCCTTGCATCAATACCCCTGACAAAGCCTCCTCGGTGCGACCTCGGGGCCTCCTTGCAGTGGGAATTCAGGCACTTCCCACCATTGAGCTGCCGCAGCCCAGGCAGGGGCGATTTCCTGGCGCTGCCGCGGTGGTGGCCCCTTGCCTGGAGCTCCGTGCTCCGTGTGGCACTGCAGAGGTGCGTGGTGGCCGGGGCAGAGTGCTCCCCTCGGCTCAGCTCCTGCAGAACCGGCTGGGAAAGTCACGGCCGGCTGGGCGGGGATCTCGGCACCGCAGTTTCCTCGCGGGGAAGGGGCAGAGCTGCAGCTCTGCCGTCTGGTCACCTCTCTCTTTGTGCGGGTGCTCTGGGCATGGCTGCTCTCCCAGGGGGCACAGAGGGACGGTGGCCCTGCCACTGTGACCAGTGCCACAGCCGGTTCTGTCGTGGTGGCAGAGGGGGCGGTGCCTGCCCAGGGATCGGATTTTAGTGTTTGCAGAAGGGTTTGAGACACAGGGTATGGTGCAAAGTACAGATTGCTCCAGCCAGGAGGGCAAAGAAATGATGAGGCAGGTTGTTCCTGGTCAGCTGGCAGTGTTGACACTCAGCTGGCACGTGGCCCACATGCCCAGGGACGTGGGGGCACATGGGGGGACAGGCCGGAGCTGGGGCTGGCACCAGCTGTGCTGGGCGAGGATCCCACTTGTTCCCTTGCCCCAGTGAGATGCCAGCTTCCATTTGCAAACAGCTCCCCAGAGGCTGGGAGCCTCTTGGGAAGCTGCAACCTGCCATGCTGGAGGGAAAAGCTTCCAAACTGAGCCCTGAAAAGAGCTGACACAGCTGCGCTGTCCCCGAGGCTCGCTCTGACCCAGGACAGGGCTCTTAGCGCTGGCTCTGTTCCTAAAAGATGCCCTCGTGTGTGTGCCTGGCTCCAGCCACGCTGGGGTTTCCGCTGGGCCAGGCCACAGCCCTTCCTGCAGGAGCAGCAGCGGGTGTGGGGCTGGAGGAGGAGAATCGCAGGAAGCAGCAGAGCAGAGCTGGGATGCCTTGGCTGCAGTGGGGACCCCTTGGCCCTCGGCGCTGGTGGCGGTGGCAGCCCTGGCTCTGCCCTTGCTGCCCATCCCTCTGGCCAAACGCCAGCCCAGGGCTCAGCCCCGTGCCCTGCGCTGAGTGCCAGGGCTGTGTCTGTCCCTGCGGGACAAGGGCTGCCCCTGGCGCTGGGGTCCTGCTGCTGTTTGTCCTTGTCACCCTTCCTGGTGCTCAGGGTTCCCCTGTTTGTCCCGGTGGCTCAGGTGAGCACTGCCTCACTGCAGCTCCCCAAAGGTGGGCAAGGGGCACTCCAGGAGCCCCCTGGGTCTGGCTGGGGACCCCTCCTTGCCAGCAGGGTGCCGCCTGCCCCAGCCCTGGATGTCCCCTGAGCTCAGTGCCTCAAACCCGTCCCTGTGTCTCGTCTCTGCAGGGGATGTGCTCTTCCAGATGGCCGAGGTGCACAGGCAGATCCAGAACCAGCTGGAGGAGATGGTGAGTGCCCAGCCTGGCGTGCCAGGGTCTCTGTCCGTGCAAAATGCTTTTCCACGCCTTGTCCAGGTGACACCAGCCCCTCTGACTTGGATTTGCTGAGCTCCAAAGGGTCTGCATTGCTTGGGCATCCTCTTCTGCCCTGCTGGGCCCTCTCTGAGTCTGTCCCTTGCTGCTCTCAGGCTGTGCAGCCCTGCTCCAGTGCCATCCCTAGTGCCATCTGCCACTCCCCAGGCAGGCTCTGCCAGCCCTCCACAAGCACCGTGTGTTTTCTTTCTCCCTGCAGCTCAAGTCCTTCCACAACGAGCTCCTGACGCAGCTGGAGCAGAAGGTGGAGCTGGACTCCCGGTACCTGAGTGTGAGTTTTGTGTGTGTGAGTCTGGCACAGCCCTGGGCTCGGGTGTCCCTGGGTGTCCCCATCACCTGCTCCCTGCTCGGGGACGTCGTGTCCCACTGCTGCCCCCACCCCTGGCTACAGACGGGTCCCCGAGGTCACCACGGGTGGGATAGCATTGTCCCATTTGCTCTCAGGGCCTTGGGGACCCCACTTTTCCAGGGGCTGTGCTTGCTTCTGTCACCCCTTGGCAGCAGGAGCTGTGGCCAAGGCTCAGGGCTTTCTCCTGTCCCATCCAGGCTGCGCTGAAGAAATACCAGACGGAGCAGAGGAGCAAGGGGGACTCCCTCGACAAGTGCCAGGCAGAGCTGAAGAAACTTCGCAAGAAGAGCCAGGGCAGCAAGAACCCGCAGAAGTACTCGGACAAGGAGCTGCAGGTAGGGCTGGGGACACGAGCAGCGGGTGGGGGGACACGGGTGGGTGTTTGGTGCTGCCCGGTGGAGCCAGCCAGGCTGTGGCAAACACCTGGGTAAGGATTTGCTGCTCTCTTTAGAGGAAGGGACGTGGCAGCCAAGAGGGTGCCTTAGGGCTGGGGAGGTGTGGATGGCCTGGGGTGGCAGCCAGCGCTGGGCACGGGCTGTTCCCGTGGCTGTGGCACGGAGCGGGGCTGGAGCTGCCCGCTCTGACCCCTCTCCATCCACTGCTCCTGCTGCTTTTCCCCTTCACCTTCGTCAGTGACCCCAGCGGATCATTAATTCCTGCCGTGCCTGATCCGTCGCCCCCGAGGGGGTGTTTTCTGGCGTGTTTTCTGGGGTGTTTTCTGGTGTGTTTTCTGGTGTGTTTTCTGGTGTGTTTTCCGGTGTGTTTTCTGGGGTGTTTTCCGTGCCCGTGCCCCTTCCCCACCCGCGGGGGTGGCGGTGGTGAATCAGCATGGTGTGATGTGTGTGGGCACCGTGCCGGGGGCCGGGGTCCCCCCGGGGGCTGCACTGAGGGGTGGGCACGGCGGGGAGGCTGAGGTGGCAGGGCTGGGTGGCACTGAGGAGCATCCAGGGCCCGTCCCGGCAGTGCCGAGGGGCTGTGGCACTCGGGCCACCGATGGATCCCACTCGGGTCCCCGATGGATCCGCAGCAGGAGTTTGTGTCCTCAGCACTTTGAGCTTTGCCCTGAGCGTGGCTGGTGCAGGTGGACTTTAGGGATAACTGATGCCCCTGGCTGGCAGCCGAGTGCTGCTGCCACAGAACGATGGTGGCACAAGCGGTGCTTGGAGAGGGGAAGATGAATTCCTGAAGCCAGGAATTAGTCTTGTCTCCAGGACAGGGGGCTGTGTGTTGTGCTGGGAGCAGGCTCTGCTTCTTCACGGGTCAGAGATCTGTGTCTGCCAAAGGAGATCTGGACACTGGTGGCTCTTTGCCGGTGGGGGTGAATTTAATGGCATTTAGTGGCATTTAGTGGCCAGCAGAGAGTTACAGCGAGGTTTGTGCTGGGGAAGTGACATCCTTAATTGCACTGAAATTTGGGGAATGGTGGTGTGGATCAGAACAAGCACTGAAGGAGGAGAATGCAGCCACTGTGGCTCGGCCTGTGGATCCTGTGTGGAGCCAGAGCTGTGGGAGATGCCAAGGTGGCACAGCCAGAGTGGGGCTGGGAGGTGCTGGAGCAGGGCTGGAAGATGCCAGCACACACTCCTCCGAGTCCAGCCCGCTGTGGTGGGGGCTCTGCTGTGTTCTCCAGAGCAGCTGAAACCACTTCTGAGCGTGGCGTCTCCACCAGTCCCAGCTTTGAAATTCCTGCTGAGCGAGAAGAGCCCTGTCAGGCCCCGAGCCCAGCGTGGGGGGACACGGGGATCAAACCTCTGCTCCCCCTCCCCTGCGAGAGCTGCTGACAGGGACAACAGAAGGGAATTGCTGCCAGAGCCAGCCCTGTCCTGCCAAACCCCGGGGCAGGGATCCCCATCCCACACCGAGCTGGAGGAGGAGGGAATCCACCCGGGGTGAGCTGAGCCTCCCGCTGCGATGTGGCGGGGACGGGGGAGCCCCGCCANNGGGCTGGGATGTGCTGGAGCAGGGCTGGGATGTGCTGGAGTGGGGCTGGAAGGTGCCAGAGCAGGGCTGGGATGTGCTGGAGCAGGGCTGGAAGATGCCAGCACACACTCCTCCGAGTCCAGCCCGCTGTGGTGGGGGCTCTGCTGTGTTCTCCAGAGCAGCTGAAACCACTTCTGAGCGTGGCGTCTCCACCAGTCCCAGCTTTGAAATTCCTGCTGAGCGAGAAGAGCCCTGTCAGGCCCCGAGCCCAGCGTGGGGGGACACGGGGATCAAACCTCTGCTCCCCCTCCCCTGCGAGAGCTGCTGACAGGGAAAACAGAAGGGAATTGCTGCCAGAGCCAGCCCTGTCCTGCCAAACCCCGGGGCAGGGATCCCCATCCCACACCGAGCTGGAGGAGGAGGGAATCCACCCGGGGTGAGCTGAGCCTCCCGCTGCGATGTGGCGGGGACGGGGCAGCCCTGCTAGCACAGCTCTCCGGGCAGGGAAACAGGATCAGACGCTCATTCCCTTTAATCTTTCAGCAGTAAGTAGTTAGGAAGTGCTTATCTCCGAAAAAGCCTTATGATGGCTTTTTGAGCTTGCAGAGCTGCGAGACCCTTCCAGCTCAGAGTGTGCCGTGGTTCCGTGGCTGCCCTGCTGCACTCGGCGGGGGTGTGCTCTGCCTTAGATCTAAACACAAAGTCAGAATTGCTGAATGCAGCCGAGAGGGCAGTTCCCCTCTCTTCTCTGCTGACTGCAGAGCTGGTGTTTCCTCAGCAGAAAAAGAGCGTTTGGGGCCACCATCGACGCTGCTTTTACCTCTGCCTGGGCACTGGGAAGTGGGGGGATTGCAGAAAGTGGGCTCCAGCCTGGAGGTGTGTGGGTGTCGGTGCTGGCCTGAGGAGAGAGCCTTCTTTGGGGCTTTGGGGAGCTGAAACTGGGCTTGGAGGAGCTGAAACCAGGTTTGAGTGGATCAGGAGCATCTACGGAGCTTTGTGGGGCTTTGCTTTTCTCAGCCTGGTTAAAGCAGAGCAGCCTGGTTTGCTGAGCTGGCCCAAAGCCACCCCTGTGGCCACTTGCCAAACCCCTGGTGGTGTCCTCGGAGCTGCTCGAGCACCTGGGGATGGTTTTGGGATGCTGACGGCTGCACCAGGCTGTGCCTGGGGACCACAGACCCATCAGCCAGGGCTGGCTGGAGTCTCCTAATGGGCTGTGGCTGGTTCCTTCTCTCCCCGTGGGAGCAGCTGCTGTTGATGGAAGTGTCACCTCCTTCGAGGCAGCAGTAACATCTTGCTCTTCTGAAGGCTCATCCCCGTGAAGCTGCTGGAGCAGCCGCCAGCCGGGAGTCTGATGCTCTGTCATCATCTTCCTTCATATTTAATGCTCCGGGAGGCAGAGCTGCTCCTTTCTGCCTCTTCACCACTTGTGGAGTGACCACATCTTGTCATCACCTGCCAGGGAGAGGGGCGGGCGGGACACGTGGTGCCAGCAGCAGGACTGTCCTGCAGGGACCTCCAGCTTTATGTAACATTTGTCAAAGGGAGAGCAGGTTTGGGGCCACCCCAGCTCTGGTTTTGGCAGAGGACAAGGGCACCAGCGTGGCTGTGTCTCCACGCTCTGCTCAATCAATCCGAGACTGTACAGCGGCCCAAACATCTCACCTCTTACTCTTTAATTCAGATGTTCCCCCTTTCTAAGGCAGAAATAAAGGCTGGAGTTCAGCAGGGGCTGCACACAGCAGTGGCTGGGGAGCAGCAGCTTTGGAGCAGGGGGCTGAGGAGGTGTGCTGCTCACAGACTCTTGCAGGAGGCTTCTCCTGAGCTGCACCAGCCCCTCGCTGCATGGAGAGAGCTGGTGCAGGCGTGTCTGCAAGTCGCACATCACCTGGCCACTGTCTCCTGCTGGGTTTGTGGAGTTTCCCAGCTGGGGATGAGCTTTGTAGGGTTAAGTGGCTGAGAGGTTAAAACATCTCATGGTTTGCAGCCCGGACAACTCAGGTAGCTCTAAACCAGCTCCGAGTGCCATCAGTGATTTCCCAGCTCCCAAGCCCTGTCTGCCCTGGTCAGGAGCGATGCTGTGGTTGGGGATTGTTGCTGCTGAATGTCACATTAAGCCAGGCTTTTATTCCTTATGAATCAGTCCTGAGCTGCTGTTCCACACGAGGAGTGAGGGCCGAGAGCTGCCTGCCTCACATGGCTCATCTTCCTCGTGGAGTGACAGGGATGGGGCTTGACCCGTGCTGAAAACCAGGAGAACAAACCAATTCCATTCACTTCACATCTCTGATGAAGAAGAATGAAAACAATATTAAGGTTAAACAATCACCAAGGAAGCTCAAGTGCTGTAATTTCATTAAAGGCTGGTTGTGATCAGGCCGAGAAATCAAGGTCATGATGGGTTTGGGACCTGGATTGAATCAGCAGCTCAGCAATGAAGTTACGCTGGTTCAGAGTATTTATCAAATCATATTAGCGCTGTGAGCAATTGGATTTCTGCATCGGGCTGAGACAAAACTGGCTGTAATTCAGCCTAAATAGCAGTGCTGGGGCTGGGTGTTTGTCCTGAAAGGCTGTGCCTGACCCAGGTGACAGTGGGTGACCCTGGGTGGGCAGTGGGGGCCGAGCTCAGCCTCTGCCCACACCTACCCCTGCTCCCGTGGGGGTGCTTTAAGCATTAAATACCACTGTGCCAAATAACCTGGGGGCTTTCATGAACTTCTGTCATTGAAACCTCATTTGGATATTCCCATCAGGAGAAATAATTTTAGGTGTAGGTCAGGAAGCTCCAAAAGACACGGAGTTTGCACAAACCAGGTTACGAGGTTTGCGTGAAAGTCAAACGGGGAAGGACTCAAAGCTCAGCAGCTCCAGGTGACTCTCTCCAGGTTTGGCTGGGATTTAGGCTGAGGGAGGACGTGTGCCCAAACCCAGCAAGAGAAGAAAAGCCACTTCCAGTATCTAAAGAGGCTCCGGGAGAGCTGGAGAGGGACTTTGGACAAGGGCTGGAGTGACAAGATGCAGGGAATGGCTTCCAACTGACTGAGGGCAGGGATGGATGGGATATTGGGGAGAAATTCTTCCCTGTGAGGGTGAGGAGGCCCTGGCACAGGATGCCCAGAGCAGCTGTGGCTGCCCCATCCCTGGAAGTGTTCCCTGGAAGTGCCTGTGCAGCTCAGGGCTGTGCCATGAGTGTTTGGGTACCAAACCCCTGCACTGAGCTGCCACTCCGGGGTGTTCCCGTACTGAGGGAATGTTTTGGGGACGAGAAGGTGGAACGCCTGCAGAGCCGGCTGGAGCCAGCCCTCCCCTGCTGCTTTGCTCTCTGAATTTTATGTAACATCACACGTGAGCGTGGCTGGAGCGGGGCAGGGCTGTGGCTGCTGCAGACGTGACCCTAACGAGGGGAGACAGCCCTTCCCGGGGGAGGAAGGCAGCCCGGCGTCCCTGGAGCGCGCTGGCTCTTGGGGCTGGCTCCCCAGGATCCGCTCTGCGTTTGCCATCACCTTGGATAACCATCAGCAGGATAACCCAGCATCCCCACGGAGCCCGGGCTGCAGCCGGAGCGGGGGAGGCTGCTGGGCAGCACATCAGGGCCAGGGCCTCCCCTTCTCCTGGCTGGGGGTGCTGGTGCTGTGCAGGGCAGGGGGGGTTGTCCCCTCCCTGGGAAAGGTGCAGGGCTGTGCCGTGCCTGTGTGGTTCCAGGGGGCTCCTGTGGCTTTGCAGGGTCCTGCAGAGGGCAGGGAAATGTGTTTTGGCTCCTGTGGTGACCAGTGGTGGCCATTCCTTGCTGTGGGGCTGGTGCTTTGTTTGCCACACTTGAGGAGGGGTTGGGTGAGGGCTCATCCTGAGCTCTGCTCTCTGTCCCAGCTCTGGAAGAGCCTCTGATATCCCTGGGCTCGGATCCAGCATTGCTGTGCCTGGCTGGACATCCCAACCAACCTCCCCAGCTCTGTGACACCCTGGGGTCGTGTGTGGGGGCTGCAGGGGCCAGGAGGGGCCAGTGCCTCCCCCGAGGCTGCTCCGGGGTCTGCCAGCAGCCTCGCAAGGAGCAGTTTCTGGGCACGAGGAGAAGCTGTCAGGGCTGAGGATCCCTGGCTGCTTGCTCTGCCCGTTCTGCCTCTGTGCCATGGTGGGGTTTCAGCAGGTTTGCCTTGAGTCTGTTCCCCGGCTCAGACGTTCTTCCCCTGCTAATCAGCCTAACTTCTTTTTGATTTTATCCCATTACTTTCTAGCTGCTCTCCCTCGTGGTTCCCTAAACAAATCCTGCCTTCTCTCCGTGTTTACTCCTTCCAGGTATTTCGGCCTGCTGCATTGATCCAGCACAGCCCTCCCTCTTCCCTGACCTTTCCTTTCTCTTTTCCCTCTGCTCCGTGCCGCTCTGACCAATCTGTCCTTGGGATGAGAGCTGGAGCTGGTGGTGGCACAGCCCCTGCCTGCTCTGCAGCCCTCCAGGTGCTGGATAGAAGGTGCCTGCCACATGCTTCCCTTGGCTTTCTGCTCCCAAAACTCACGGCTGTGGTGTGCTGGTGACCCCAAGGCGGCTCCTGCTGTCCCTGGGGCCAGTCCTTTCCTCCAGAGAAGGCTCTGGAGTGATGATTTCTGTGGTGGAGCTCAGCCTTGCCCTTGGCTCGCACTCCCTGAGTTTGCACGTTCCTGGCTGGGAGGGAAGGCCTGAACTCATTTCCCAGCGAGGCCGTGCTTCTCAAAGGCTCAGCCGGGGCTCGGTGCCGCTCCACCTGCGCCGACAGCGGCGTGTGCCCCACGCAGCTCCAGGCCTGACATTTCTCAGCTGCTCTTTGATCTCGGCCCCCCGGGCTGTCGCCGGGGAGGTGGCAGGGCTGTGTGCCCTGGCTTTCCGTGCGGGACCGCAGCGGCTGCTGGAGCTGGCACTTGGCAGCAGCAGCCCCGTTCCCTTCCCATCCGCTCGCGTTCCCGGCTCTCCGTCCGACCTGACTCGCTTTGGCTTTGCACTGGGGACTGCCCGGCGTGGCTCCAGCCCTGCTCGTGTTCCCACTGCTCCGGGGGTCCCTGGCTGAGCTCCCACGGCCGGGGGTGCCCCGGGAGCGGGCAGGAGCCCCGGCTCCACCAGCCCGGCCCCGCGGCAGCATCTTGTGCCAAAGCCTGTGCCCGGCGCCGCCGCGTGCTGACACTGCTAATTAGGTCAGCGGCTCCCGGTGAATTGGAAGTGGATGCGGGAGGCGGGAGGGGCGGCACGGGGGAGTTATTTGAGGCCTCTCCAACCTAGAAACCCAGAAAAGATTTTCTGGAGCTGTTGGGTGGCTCTGGTGTGTGCTCCGGCCCTGGGCAGGACCGCCACACTGGCTGCCTCCCTGCCTGCTCGGGTCACCAATGGGGTTTCTTTCTCCCCCTTCAGACTGGGGATTTTATTTAGACAGTTCTTAAAATGTCAATTTGAAGCTGACAAGCTCAACCGAGGTCTCAATTTACAACTGAGTGGTTCGTGCTTGTCACAGGGGTCTTGGGGAGGCTGCTGAGCCCGAGCACACAGAGCCTGGCAGGGAGGCACCTTCCCCCAGCCCTTACAGGGGATCAGGTCCTGCCAAGCTGGGAGTGGTGTCTGGCTGTGGTTCAGAGCGTGGGGTGGCTGAGATTTCCCCCATTCCTGGGCAATGGGGACATGAGCAGCAGCCCCGAGGTCCCAGCTGCAGGTGAAGCCTCACTCCTGGGTGAGACAGAGCTTCCCCTCGGAGTGCAGTCCCGAGATCTTACACTGTGCTTTGTGTGTCACTTTTCCCCCGTGCATCTGGCGTATTTAACAGGCTTTTTATTTAAATTTGCCTTTCTGGGCGTTATCTGAAAGCCCACTGTCATTCTGAGCCAACCCAAACTGAAAGCCACCTCGTGAGCAAGGAGTGCCGCTCGCCATTTTGTGATGGAATAACGTGTAAAATCAAGGCTCTGGGTAAATCAATGGCACACGGAGCATATTTACATAAAGTATATAAAGCTCTGAGTACTAAGTTTAGAGCGTGGGCTCTGCGCTCGCGGAGCGGCGTGTTCCGACTGGCTGAGACAAGCCTTCCCTCAGCACAGGAATTAGCAGGAGCCTTGCAAAACCAGCCTGAGAGCAGGGATGTAAATAAGGCTTGTACCTGCGTATTTAAATCCTGGTGAAAGCCGGAGCGCTCGCGTTGCTAAGATCAGGGTTTCTCCCTGTGCTGTGGTGTCTGGGCTGGAGCCGTGCCCGCCCGCCCTGCCAGGGCTCAGCACTGCCTGACCCAGGGGTGCTGATCCTGCAGGGCATCGCGGCAGGATGGGCCTTGTGCTACCAAATCAGCCGGAGCTGAGCTCTTTTCACTCCTCACCTTCTCCTTCCCGATGGCCCAGTTAGTAAATTAAGCAGGGTGAGTTTTGGGGATCGGGGTCTGTGTGCACTCCTGCGCTCCTGCTATTCCAGGTGCTCTCAGGGTTGCGCTTTCCTTCCAGAAATGGGGCTCTGCAGGAGGGGGAGCCTTGTCCTGCCCCTTCCCCCGGGATGGAAACTTGTGGAGCTGTGTGGGCAGCGGGGCTCGGTCCATCCCGGGGGCAGCAGGGCTGTGCTGGAGGGGCTGTGGGCTCTCCAGGCTGGCACTGGGGCATCCATCCCCCGGCTCCCCTCACGGCTGCCAGGCTGGTGCCTCTGGGCTCTGTCCCTGTGCTGTTCCCAGGTTAATAATACCCGGAGGAGGCGGTGTGCTGCCATCCCGAGCCCCCTGCGGGAGTGGTGCCTTCCCGAGCCTCCTCCTGCATCTCTCCTCCCGGGGCTTTGTGTGCCCGGGCTGCTGCCCGGCTTTCCAAGTGCCATGCCCTGTATCTTTGCTTCAGGGTGATGCCAAAACCTCCATCGCTTCCACTTCTGTGCCCAGTGGCATCAGCTCAGTTCCTTTGGCTTATTTCTCTTCCTGACCACAGGCGTTTGCACTGGATCTTCTCACTCTGGAGGAAAAAATTCTCCTTGAGAAAGGGTTGTTGGTTGCAATGTGGGTTTTTAATCTATCTCTTACTGACCCCCTTTCCCTCACCCAAGCTGGTGCGTGTGGGGAGACCCAGAACCTGCTGGCTCTGGCACGAGCCCTGCATGGGATTTGCTCTCAGGGGGTGCTCAGAGCAAGGTGGGAGCCCCAAAATAATCCCCCTTTGAAGTCTGAGATGTCACCAAATCTTGCTGCTTTTGTTGGTTTGCTCCATTTTATGTGCCTGCTAATAAATATTGTAGCACGCTAAAAATAACTGATAACCGTGAAGAAGCAGCAAAGCTGCTTTGAATTTCCAGTTTAATTCCCGTCTCAGAGAAGCTTGGGCTGCCTGAGGCAGGTCCAGCCCTGCCTGGGCTGGGGGTGTTGTGGCTTTCCAGCGTCATGGTGCCACTGTCCCAGGGAAGAGGTGCTGGCAAGGAGGTGTCACAGAGCAGGAGAGCGATGGGTGAGAGATGCCGCTCTCAGCGCTGCTCTCCTGGTGCCACATCGCAGGTGGAAGCTGGGAGCATCCCAAGGGATGGAGGGAGGAGGAAGTGGCCGGGTCAGGGAGCTGGGGGCACCTCATGTGTGCTGTGTTGAGGGGTGCTGGTGCTGCCCTGTGGCCCCTGGAGTCCCCTGTGCCACTTCTCCATCACACGGGGCAGAGCAGCCGGGTTCCCGCAGCCCAGGTGCTGCTGCTGTGCCAGCCGTGGTGCTGGCAGAGCCCAGCGTGGCACAGCCATGCTGGCACCCGTCGTGCCGGGAGAGCAGCAGCCAGCAGAGGAACCTCCAGCTGCTGGCACTGGCAGGGCCACAGCGCCTGGTGTGGCACCAGGGGACAGCCCGGGGGTCCCGGGCCGGTGTGTGGCACTGCCCCAGCAGCATCTCTGTGCCCCCTGTGGTACATACGGACTGAAGGCAGTTTCAGAGGCGCTGGTGGCTGTGTTGGCTGTGTTGGGGGGGTGCCCATGCCATCCTGCTGCAGCCCCCCTTCCCAGCAGCGGGCAGGGGTCGGCACAGCCCGGGCAGCGGGCGAGAGGCCAGAGGAGTTCAGCCTGGGCCGGGAGCTGCTGGTTCGTGCGCTGGCAGGGACAAGCCGGGGGCTGCGGGGGCCGCTGCCAGTCCCGGGCCACCAGGGCAGCCCCCGGCCCCCGGCAGCGCCTCCGAGCCCGGGTGGTGAGCGGGCGGCCGCTGGGTACAGCTCGTCCCGTGCAGCCCACGGGCTGAGTCAGCGCCTCTGCGTGGGGGGCTGCGATGAGTAAGGGCGGGCTGGGGGGGCTGTGCAGGCACACGTGCGTGTCCCGTGCCGGGGCCCCCCGCCCGCGCCCTGCCCCGCGCTCAGTGGGCAGCGGTGCCGGCAGCCCCCTCCCTGCTCCTCTCCCTGTTCCAGTACATCGAAGCCATCAGCAACAAGCAAGGGGAGCTGGAAAACTACGTCTCCGATGGCTACAAGACGGCTCTGACGGAAGAGAGGAGGCGGTTCTGCTTCCTGGTGGAGAAGCAGTGCGCGGTGGCCAAGAGCGCCATCACCTACCACGCCAAGGTGAGTCGGACCTGTTGGAGCCGCTCCCGGCTGCCCCATCACTGCCTGGATGCTCCCGGCTCAATCTGCATCCCATAGAACAGATTGATACCCCAAAAGCCACGGCTTCTGCAGCTCCTGCAGCCTGGGGGGCCGAAGGGGGAGATGGACCAGCAGGTGACCCTGGGGAAGATGCCCCAGCAGGAGCAGCTGCTCCAAACCCCTCCTGCCCATGGCTGCCCGCATGTCCCGGAGCAGGGCTGGAGCTGCCCCCTGCCCGCCTGGGAAGCGGCAGCACCCGCATGGGTCTGGAGCAGAATCCATGCGGACGAGGGCTGGGAGCGCCGGTGCTGCTCCCGCAGCCTCGTGCTCCCGTTCTGGTTGTTCCCCACCCCGCCCTCCGTGGCTCACAGCAGCCATCTGTCACCGCCGCGCTTGGCACCGGAGCAGCAGAGGGAGTTGGGATTAGTCAGCCCTGTCCTGGCGCATCCACAGGATGGATCCACGCTCAGCTTGGCGAGTGTAGTGCAGGAGGGGAAAAATACCCCCCAGGGCTGGTGGTCAGCAGGAATGAGCCAAAACCTTGCTGCAGCAGCACGCGGAGGGGGATTTGGCAGGAGGGACTTTGCAGGTGGCTTGTCCAGAGCGTGGTGGGTGTCCTGCTAAAAACTCCATCCTGCTGCTGCCCGTGGCTCCTGCAGGATGCTCCGCAGGATCACGAGGCTGGACCCACTGGCTGATGTTGGGGAAACGTGCAGGGACTTTGAGACTGGATTTGGAGGGGTTTTGGTGTGCGGGACCACGTTTTGTCTCCAGATGAGGCAGAGCAGAGACATGGGGTCACCCTTTGCTGCACTGGGGAGTGACCTCGGGGGGGTTGGGACATCTTCCCCCTCTGAGTCACACAGCGTGATGCTCGTGCATTCTGGTGAATAAGGACAGGTTTGGCTCCATCTATTTCCCCCTGGGAGCATGGCAGCTGGTGGCTGCCAGTCCTGCAGGCAGGGAGCAGTGGGGCTGGGATGCAGCACAGGGGCCTGGAGGCTGCTGGGGCTGAGCACTCAAAAGAAGTGGCTCATCCCTCGGGATGTGGGCACAGCCTGGAGCACGGCTGTGCCCTGCCAAGCTCTCGGGCAGGTTTTATTTCCCTGCTCCACGTGGAGCCCGGCTCCCTGCCCAGCTCCCAGCAGCCTGGAGATGCTGCACGCAGGATATCTTGGCATTAGCTGGGGAGATGGATTACCTTTTCCTTCCCTCCTTCCCATGTTTCATGACACCTTCCTGGCCCTGCTGCCGTCAGACCCTGAAGCAGGATGTCCCTGTGTGTGTTATCTTGCCCGTGCCGTGCTCAGATCCGTCAGTCAATCCCAGATCAGCTCAGCCTGGACCCGTGCGGTGCTGCCCAGGGAGGGGGGCACAGCACCTGCACCCCTGTGCCCTCATGCCTCGTTTTCCTCCTGCAGGGGAAGGAGATGCTGACGCAGAAGCTGCCGCTGTGGCAGCAATCCTGCTCGGATCCCAACAAGATCCCGGACCGCGCCATACAGCTGATGCAGCAGATGGCTGCCAGCAGCAATGGCACCATTATGCCCAGCCCTCTGTCCACATCCAAGTCCAACCTCATCATCTCTGACCCCATCCCTGGTGCCAAACCTCTCCCTGTCCCCCCGGAGCTGGCACCTTTCGTAGGAGTAAGTATCTCTGTGCTGGAAGCTGTCCTGCCCTTCTGAGCAAAGCCAGAGGGACGAGCCCGGGCCGGTGTCACTGCTGTCCTCGGCAAGTTGCCCTTGGGTGGACTGTCACTGATGGCAGGGATGGGCAGCTCCGTGCTGTGCCATCCTGGGATGTGGGAAGGAGCCTGACGTGGGGATGGGCAGCCTGTCCTACCCCATCCCGCCGGAGTCGCTGAGCTCTGGCAGAGCAGGGGTTCCCAGGGGCTGTTTGGGGAACCCCTGGACTCACCCGTCCAGGCTGGCCCCTGAACTGTGGGACTGAACCCAGGTACCCCAGTAACTGCGGGAGAAAGGCCTGGAGTGACCCACGGGATGAAGAACCCTTCAGAAGAGCGTGTCCCCCTGATGTGGGGGCACGAGCTGAGCAGTAGAGCTCAGCAGGGGAGCACAGAGCAGTCCAACACCACAGAGGCGACCCCACTGCTCCCCTCAGAGCAGTTTGGTTTGGGTGGGAGCTAAACCCAACAGGATGAAGCTCCGATCTGCCTCTCTCCCCGGAGCTGTGTGGCACTGGGGAGCCTCAGTGGGATGCCCCTGGAGCCTCAGTGGGATGCCCCTGGAGCTGCAGTGGGTGCCCCTGGAGC
>VYXC01000800.1:265267-282151 GCA_013397175.1 Platysteira castanea
GTGGCCCCCCGTGCCCCCCCGAGCCGCTCACCAGACGTTGCTGGCCTTGGTCTGGTCCACCACGAGCAGGTTGCCGTGCACCTCATCGATGAGCTCGGGCGCGATCCAGCGCAGCGGCACCCACAGCTGGTCGGCCGTCACGAAGTAGTCGTCCTGCCAAGTGTGCAGGGTCAGTACGAGAAGAGAACGNGTCTTGGTGTGCTCCCACTTGTACTCGAAGTTGAGGCCGTGGCTGGTCTCCATGACGGTGAGGATGTCGTCCCCGTCTGAGGGGAACCCGTCGGCAGAGAACTGCTCCAGCAGCGGGAAGGACGAGAGCTCGGGGCCGTGGTGGCTGCCGCTGGCGCTGCCGTTGGGCTTCATGGAGTTCCAGCGCTTCTCGAAGTCCTCCTCGGCCTCCGTGGCCCCCTTGGCGCACAGGTAGGACAGCAGCAGGTGCACCTCCTCGGCCGTGGGGCGCTGCTCGGGCTGCAGCCAGCAGAACTGCATCACCTCGTACCTGCCGTGGGGAGCGGCCAGCGTCAGCCCGGGCCCCCGCCCGCGCCGCGGGGCAGGGGAGGGGGCGGCTCGGGCTCCTCACCAGCGCTCCGACAGCGACAGCTTCAGCTGGGGCTTGGGCAGCTTCAGCTGCTGCTCCTTGATGGCGTAGGCCAGCACTTGGCGGTCGGAGTAGTGGTCGTAGGGCTGGCTGCCCAGCTCAAACAGCTCCCAGATGGTGACGCCCAGCGACCTGCGGGCACGGCGCCATGCTGGGGGTGCAGGGAGACNAGCCTGTCCTACTCTCCTCCTGGCACGCACTGTCCTTTGTTGCCTCCCCTCCTTCCCTCCTCTGCTCCCCGATCCAAGCCCCTCCGGACCCCCAATTCGGCAATCCCAGCTCTGCCAGGAGCTGTGGGCGAACTGGAGCAGGACAGAGAGACAAAGGGACGGGTGGACAACCCCAGGCTGTGCTGGCAGCTGCCTGCAGGGACCTGTCCCTGGCAGAGGGGCACGTCCGGACCAGCCCAGGCAGTGTCACCCCACTGGGTGGGGGCTGGGGCGCTCAAGGGGGAGAAAACCTTCTTTCATGCTCGGGGGGCACACCGGGTGTCACCGAGGGTCCCTCACAGGGTGGTCTGAACCCCCCTGCACCCCAGCAAAAACACGGGGGTGCCCCGAGACCGCTGGGGAGCAGGGATGTGTGCGTGAGGGTGGGGGGAAGGCCCGGCACGGTCTGTGCTAGGGTCGGGGGGATGTGGGGGTACCGCGGGGTCCCGCCGCGCAGCCCCCAGCCCCCTCCTCCCCCCAACCAGCCTTACTTTGTACTTGCAGTGCGAGAGCCCGTAGTCCCCGATCTTCACGGTGAGGTCGGCGGTCAGGAGGCAGTTCCGCAGGGCCAGGTCGCTGCCGAGCAAACCCGGAGCTGTCACGGGCACCGAGAGCTCGGGGGGCACCCGCCGGGGAGCCGGCTGGGGCGGCCGTGCGGCGGCGGGGCCGTTCCCTGCCCGGCTCCGGGCGTGCCGATAACGCGGCTGCCAGTGCACAGCAGGAATGCCTGCGCGGCCCCGGCTGCGCCGCTGTCCGCCCGTCCATCCGTCACACGCCGAGCCAAGCAGAAGGCGGCTGTTCCCGGGCAACGCGAGCCCTGGCACGGGGCCGGGCTCCGGGGCGGCTGCTCCGGCGCTGGGCGGGTCGTGCGGCCGGGGCACGGGCGAGACCCCCGCTGCAGCGGCGACCACCGAGGCCGGGCTGCCCTGAGGGAGTCCCTCACCAGCACAGCTGGGGGGTCCCATGTCCCCCTCCCAGAGCTCGGGCACCTTCGTGGGGACCCACCTGCAGAGCCGGGCTCGGGTGGGGACGCTCCGGTGGCCCCCGATGGCAGCGCGCCCCCTCCTCAACAAAATCACTGATGCTGGAGTCTCCGTCTGCAACTCACTCAGCACCAGGATATTGTTGGGCAGGAGGAGCAGTGGTGGGGCAGGAACACTGGCACCTTGGGAACCCCCCCATCCAGACCCCGCAGTCCTCCCCAGCTCCCCCCGGAGCGCCGGGCCAGCCTACCTGTGGATGTAGTTGTTCCTGTGCAGGTGCAGGACGCCGCAGGCCACCTCGCACGCCATCCTCTGCAGGGTCAGCAGGTCCGGGGTCATGGCCTCGGCCCCCCGGCAGCTCCGCAGGTACCCCTTCAGGTCACCCTGCGGGCAGTGCCACTGTCACCCTCCGCGGCACCGCGCTGCGGGGGCTCGGCCGTGCCCAGCACCCCCGGGGGCACCGGGGGAACGGGGGCACAGGGACTCACCAGCGGGCAGAACTCCATCACCAGCAGGTACGGGGTGACCTCGGCGCACTGGGCCAGGCACTGCAGCAGGTTGGTGTGCTGGAGGGCTCTGTGTGGGGCATAGCAACGGGGGCGTGTGGGCACCGTCGCCCTGCCTGTGCTGGGACTGGGGTGGGAGGGTTGGTGGCAGCACCCCGGGAACCATCGCCCCTCCTGTGCCGGGGGGATGCCACCAGTCCCCCAGGAACCATCGTTCTCCCTGCACCGGGGCTGACACGGGGGCTGCCGGGAGCGGGTACCAGCACGTCCCAGCACCCGGGATGTGTCACAAAGGGACATTTGTTCAGCTCTGCTGGGCCAGGAGTGGCCCCGTGCCCCCCCTTGGCCCAGCTCTGCCCATGACCTCACTGCTGCCCCATGCCACAGCCAGCAGCCCCACACAGTCCCAGTCCTGCCACGATGTAGGGATGGAGCCGTGCTGGCCCAGAGCTCAGCTGGCACCTCCACAGCGCAGCCATGGCTCTGCCCAGCAGCTGAAGGTGGCACGGAGTGGATGTGCCCCCATCCCACAGCATCCCTGCTCCCAGCACTGTGGAGTGACCCCAGAGGTACCTGTAGGGCTGCGCTTCCTCCAGGAACTGCATCTGGTCCTGCACGCTGGCACTCGCCTTCAGCTCCTTCACCACCACCTGGGTGCTGCTGATGCCCGAGTTCACCTCTCCCAGGAACACCTGGGGCGAGGGACAGGCTCGTCCCTCCATCCACACCCCGAACCCCCCTGGCACAGCCGGGGCCCCACGTCCCACCCAGGTGGGGTGTCCGGGGGTCCCTGACCCTGGGCTCACCTTGCCGAACCAGCCATGCCCGATCTCCTTCAGGTAGAGCAGGCTCTGCCGCCCCAGGTCCGCCGACTTGAGGAGCTGCACTGTAACAGACCCCGTCCAGCTGCCCGCGTGTCCCCCTGCCCGCATGTCCCCCTGTTCCCTGGCCACACATCCCCCTGCCCACCTGCCTGCGTTCCCCACCAGTCCCAGCCAAGCCCTGCTGTCCTCACCGTGCCACCTGGTGCCAGGCCCTCTGCCACCCCAGGATGCTCCAGAGCATCCGTCCCCAGGAATCCTGCATCCCAGGCATCCTCTTCTCCATGCATCCTCCCACGATCAGGGGACGTGGGGTATCAGTGTCCCAAACGGGATGGCAGCAGAGCTGGCTCCCTGCCCCTTCTCCTCCGCAGGGTGTGCGGAGCCCAGCCCGGCACAGCGCTGGCATTTAGCCCCTACCGGCCCCCCCGGCACAGTCCAGCCCCTCGGGAGCCTGTGCCAAGGGCAGGCAGCAATGGGGCCATTGTTGGTCCTCTTTGCTCCCCCCACTGTGGCCATTCTTTGGGCAGGGAGTGACACGGGGGGGGAGGGGGCACAACCAGGCGCCCCCCACATTCCTCTCCCACTCACAGGCTTGTTTACATGGGACCAGGACTGGTGGATGTCACTGTTCAGGGTGCCCGTGTCCTGTCCCACCCCGGCGCTGCTCCCCTGGGCTGGGACGTGCATATGCTTGGGGATAGGGACAAGGGACCCTGGCACATGGGGACCCTGCAGCGCTTCCCAGGAACCTCGGCTGCCTGTCCCTTGGCAGAACTCCGCTGGACCTGTCCCTCCACAGCAGGGGAGACACAGCATCGCCACCTCACCCCGTGCCCACTGATGAGAGACCCCCAACGGGGGATCCTGCCCCCGCCCTGGCTTACCTGAGCGCCCCGGCTGCTTGGCCATGGGCAGGGACACCTTGGTGAGGGGCAGGACATAGACCTCGGGGCCATGCTGGGGGGCCGGCGAGCCCTGGGCCGACAGCTCCGTCACGTAGTCATCCCCCTCGGCGTTCTCAAACTCCTGGATCAGGGGTGCAGGGGGTGACACACCGAGCGGAGACAACTGACCCCATGGGTTCCCCGCTGCTGGCAGTGCCCTGCACACCCTCTGCCCCGACGGACCCCAAAATCCCACCCGCCCTGCCCCACAGGGGAAGGCACCCTCTCCCCACCACCCATCCCGTTACCTGTCTGTGCCACCCCGGCAGCCCCCGGCTCCCAAAAGCCGCCCGGGCGAGCAGGTAGGCGACGGTGAACATCTCGCCCCGCCAAGCCGTGCCTCATGGCGCTGCCGCCGCCCCCAGCACCGCGCCGTGTGCCATGTGCCACCGCGTGCCATGCGCCGCGTCCTGCCGGACACCGGCCCGGCCGCGCGCCCCTAAATACCCAGTGCGGGGGCACCAGGGGGTCACTGTCCCCCCCCGGCATGGCGAGGTGCTCCGGCGGTGTGGGACTACACAGCACCCGGCGTGTCCCCCCCAGCCTGACCCCCTCCCGCCGCGGGCGCCACAAGCCTCCACAAAAATCTCAGCAATTAGGGAAAAAGCGTTTTCTCGGCACATTCTGTGCCTGTGAGGTCAGGGTGCCTCCCACCCCCGGGGGCGTGCGGGTGGGACCGGGCCCTTAACCATGGCGTGGCCTGGCCCCGCGCGGAGCCGGGAGCACGGAGGGGTCAGGATACGACCTCCAGTGATCCTGAACCCCGCAGATCCATGCTCTGAGGAGCTGGGACCCAGGATACAACCCCCAGCACACTGAGCCCTGCGGCCCCCGGCAGGCAGTGAGGGGCTGGACCCCTCCCTCCAAGCACTGCTATCCTGAGCAGGGACACATCCAGCCCTGGCGCTGGGGCAGGGAATTCTACACCAGGAACCTCCGGACATCTCCATCCCTTGATAAGTCCCTGGGAAGAACCCCCCGCCCTGGACTGGAGACCCCACCCCTGGCCCCTCAGCTCACCTTAAAGCCAATGTCCCCCTTCTTGCAGCACAGACAGGCCAGCATGAGGAAGATGAAGGTGAAGAGCCCCGAGAAGGAAACGGCCACAACGGCCAGCGAGGAGGACCAGGAGAGCTCACTAAGGGGGGTGCCGTCTGTGGGGACACAAAGCGGTCAGGGCAGGGGGCTGGGGGCACCGGGGAGGCTGTGCCAGGGGGTCCTGCCTCGGTGGGGGTCACGGGATGAGGGGGCACGTCAGGGCTCCTGAGGGTTTAGGCAGGGAGCACTTTGGTGGGAGCGGGGGTCCCAGTGTCTGCGTGCCCCCCTCGGTGGGGAGCCCAGGAGGGACCCCCCAGAGCCCGGCAGCACCTGCCTGGGGGGTGCATGGTCCCCGTGGGCACAGGGGGGCAACGACACCCCGTGGAGAGGGGCTGTACCAGCTCAAGGGTCCCGGGCACCCCCACCCAGCTGAGCCCCAGTCCTTGGGTTTGCCCCCCAGTGGACTTGGCCACAGCCTGGTGGCTGGTGGGACACTGCACCTGTGGGAGCTGCAAGGACAGGAATTTGGTCCCATGAGCCCCATGCTGGGCCCCGGGGAAGGGACACGGGAGCTGTGGCTGGGCACCGCATCCTCTGGGCACCAGCACACCCCAAATCCCAGCACCCACCACCCCACTCCAGCTACGCAGCGTCCCGTGGGGTGGCAGGGCACACGGTGGCCATGGTGGCAGCGGTGGTGGCCGCGTCGCAGCTGCCCATCCCCAGCGGGCCCCGCTGCCAGCTGCAGCTGCCACATTACTATTCTGCCCGGAGCCTGCCCAAACAACCGGCACCGTTGTGGTGCGAGCAGCCGGAAGGTCGCGGCGCTGCCAGCGGGGCCGGTCACCGGAGACCCCCACAGCCCCGCGGTGCCCGGCTGGGACAGGTGCCCTGTGCTCAACCGCGACCCGGGCACAGACCCCACAGGGGCTGTGGTCCCGCCCTGGGTCGCCAAACCGGTGCCGAGCCCCTCGGGATGCTCGTGGCACACACGTGGCTCCAGCACGTGGACCACGGAGCATCCCTGCCCCTGTGCCCTGGCCACGCTGCCCTGCTCCGGAGCTCCACCACGAGCTCCCGTGTGTCCTTGAGACAGCACCTGAAGGGCACCGGGGGCTGGGGAAGGTTCTGGTGCCCTGGTGGGCACCGGCAGCACCCGCTGCTCCCGGGCACTGCCCGGTACCACATGGGGTGGGCACAGGGCACCCCGGCTCCCGGCACGGCGGGGAGCAGCCCACGGCCCCACGAGCCTTGGCACAGCCCAGCCATGCCAGGGAGCAGGGAAGGAGCTCCAGAGCCATCTTCTGAGGCTCAGGATGCAAAGCCGAACCTGGGAGGAGCGGGGGGCGGCGTGCCCCCCCTTCCAGCTGGTTTCCATGGTGAACACACTTTGTACCGCCAACGTCACCATTTTCCCTGGATAGTGGGACAGCAAAAGAGAAAATGACTCACTGAAAAGAGCCTTTGAACGGCAACGGGGAGCAGAGCACGGGGACAGGAGCCTGTCCGAGGGGACCGTCAGCTGAGCTGCTCCTCAGCTTGGGAACTGGAGGTTCCCAAAGAAGACAACGGGCAGCTAGAACCAGCTGGATCCTGCCTCAGTTTCCCCACCTGCACAACCTGGGAGCCATGACCAGCCCAGACTGGGCAGGGGCACCACCACTGCCATGACCCACGGGCACCTTCCCTCCCTGTACCCACAACAACAGCACTGGCGATGATGGGAACTGTGGCATCCTCTCAGATGCCAAATTATCCCAAAACCAGGTCAGATGCACCTGCAGCAGCAGCTGCTGGAGCACTGGAGTGCAGGGACCACCAGGACACAAGGGACACCAGGACACAAGGGACACAGAAGCACAGGAGTGGCTCAGTGGAGCCTGAAGTACCCCTGGACTCCCAAGAGAAACCAGGGCCCCCAGCACATCCCGCCCTCCATTCCCAGGCTCTGCCTCCCACTCTCCCAGCAGGAGCGAGGTCCCCTGGCACCGAGGCCATGCCCTCTCCAGGCCTTCCTCACCACAGGGGTCAGGCTGAGAGCGGCCAGCTCGGTGCATCCCCCAGCACTGCTGCACCACTCGCAGCCCCTCCGCCCGGCGCCACCCAGCATCCAGGGACCCCGGCTGCGAGTCAGGGATCACCCACCCTCCCCCGGCTGTGGGAGGGGGACTGGGGACTGCTGGGGGCGGTGGCGAGGGGGCTGGGGGCAGCAGGCAGGCCACAGCTCCAGGGGCACCCGCACCAGCCTCACACCCAGCCCTGGCAAACGGGAGCAGAAGGGCGGCGGAGGAAGAGGGGGGATGCCGGATGCAGCGGGGTGCAGCGGGGTGCAGCGGGGTGTAATGGGATGCAGTGGGGTGCAGTGGGGTGCAGCGGGGTGCAGCGGTCGCCCTCCCACCCCACGGCAGCCGCCGCGCACCCGCAGCCGGCGCAGCCCCGCCCGCGCTGCCCCCNGGCACGGCACACCCGCGCCCCGCTCCCACCGGGCCCCTCGCTGCAGGAGCTGCCGCAAGACAGCCTGTGCCTCAGTTTCCCCACTGGTGACTCCCAGGCGAGCCGGGAGGGCTCGCAGGGTCATCCAGGAGGGGATGGATGCGCTGGCGCCTTGGGAGCATGGTCCATACATCCCGCTCCCCTCTCACCGCCCACCGCGGATTCCAGCCTGGAAACATGCCAGATCCTGCTGGAAGAGGTTGGATTTGGGCAGGGAGAAGGGCACGATATGGGCAGGGGGCAACACAAGATCGGGGCAGGATTGGGATGGGATTCGGGCAGGACAACCACTCCTGTCCCTCAGCCCCTCTGGCCACAGGCTGCTCCCTCCCAGCCCCATCCACTCTCCCGGTGCAGGCACAGCCCTGGCATCACGTTAATCCCTGTGTCCATGGGCAGCTTCCAGGGAAGCAATTTCACAGCCCGCAGGACACGCGCTCTGCTCACCCACACGCGCCCGGGCGGCACAAAACCCCCCGCTGCCATTTGGGGTGTGAGCCCAGGCTGGGCCTGGGGACTCTGCAGCCCCGGGGGAAACTGAGGCAGCACCAAGAACCGGGATGGCCCTGCTGAGCTGCGCCCCTGAGCCTGGATCCCCACACCATGAAAGCAGCCACGGAGCAGGGTTGGGGCTGGCAGTACCCACCGGTGCCAGCCAGGAGCTGGCGTGAACCCAGTACCCACAGCATCCTCCCCTGGGATGCCACAGGATCCTGGCATCCCTCACGGTGGTGCCCAGAGCCTCCTCCACCAGGCTGCAGTAGGATCCAGGCATCCCCTCACCAAAAGCAGGAGCAGGCAGCAGCACCCTTTATCCCCATCGCTGGAGACCTCTTCCCACCAGGAAGAGCCGGAGCCACTCGGGCAGCCTCTCTGGTGATTAATAGATCAGTTAATTGTGAATGCCAGGCACGCCTGGCTAATCCCTTCTCCTTCTGTATCTTTGAACGTGGTGCATTTCGCCAAAAGGATTGATTCTGGCCTTCAGTTCTGGTTTTACCATCTCGGGCTGAAACAGCAGCAAAAAATAAATAGGCGGAAAATAACAGAAAATCATCCATCATTTTCTAAAGCAACGAAATAAAAACAAGGACTGTGCTAGGGACAGGCCGGGCTCCGGCGTTGCTGCGCACACACCACGCGTGTCAGCCTGATTAGGGACAAAAAATCAAGTTCCTCCATCAAAGCCCGCCCTGATGCAGAGCCAAGAGCCAACAATTCCCTCTGTTTCCACGGAAAATAATACTAATACTATTACGATAATATAATTATTATAATGTAATTCTAATAATACTCTATATTCTAATAATATATAGTAATAATATACTATTATTATATATAGCATATTAGAATTCTGTATGGAATGATATATAGAATTATACATGGAATTACATATCTTGTATTTTTATATGTGATTATATAGTCTATCCGGATTATAGAATGACTAGAATTATAATAATATGTTGTAATTTTTAAAAAAGAATCATCTAAAAGACATGCAAAGCAAGCTCAAATTGATTATTTAAACCCAATTCTCGTTCTTGGTGTTTTAAATGAGCGCTGAGTGGGGGCTGTGAGGGGCCCATCTCACACTGTCCAGGCAAACCCGCTGTCCTGAGGGATTCCTCGGTGCCCGGGGGGAGCATCCAGCCCTGCCCTGACAGGGATCCCTGGGGGATCCCGGGGAACGCTGTGCCAGGAGCGGTGCCGTGCCAGAGACAATGCCGTGCCGGGGGCAGTGNTAAAAGACATGCAAAGCAAGCTCAAATTGATTATTTAAACCCAATTCTCGTTCTTGGTGTTTTAAATGAGCGCTGAGTGGGGGCTGTGAGGGGCCCATCTCACACTGTCCAGGCAAACCCGCTGTCCTGAGGGATTCCTCGGTGCCCGGGGGGAGCATCCAGCCCTGCCCTGACAGGGATCCCTGGGGGATCCCGGGGAACGCTGTGCCAGGAGCGGTGCCGTGCCAGGGGCAGTGCCGGGCACATGGCACCGGCCACGCCGAGGCTCTCGCAGAGCCCAGCAGCGTTTACGTAACAGCGGGAGCGGCAGCGCGAGCGGGGCGGCCTATTTATATCCAAAATGCTCGGCGCCGTTACGAAACGAGGAGCTCTGGCTCCGGAGCGGGGCCGGGGAGGAGCGGAGCCCGAGCAGGCGGAGGATGCTCCATGGGACAGGCAGGAACCCGGGCTCGGGGTCTGGCTGTGCCCCCCAGCACAGCCCAAAAGCTGGCACAGCCCAGATCCCACCGCCCCAGCCCCCGGGGCCGCAGGGAGCGGGGCTCGGCATCAGGGATGCTCAGGGCACGGAGCCGCGGGATGCTCGGCACCTCCCTGCCCCATGTCCCCCCTCAGGTCAGTCCCTGGTGCCCAACTCACCTCAGGCATGGAACACACAGACCAGGGTGATGGGAAAATCCCTCCCTTGCCACAGGGATGGCAGCAAGGGTGGCTGAGGGTGGGCACAGGTGAGCAGCACAGAACCACACAGCTGTTGTGGAAAGGTGAAGGGCCGTGGTGGCCCGGCAGCAGGACACCCAGGCACAGCTGGGACAGGAGCCTGGGAGCTCGTGGATCCCCTGCCCAGCCAGGCGGGCAGTGCTGCTCCACTTACTGCGTTTGCCCACACTGGAATTTTCCTTCGCTCCAGTAATTAAAACAAACGGCGTTAACCCCACTGCTGGCACCGGGCTGCGGGGAGGACGTGGGCATTCCTGGCAGAGGGGAAGGGATGGGAATCGGGATCCCCCCAGCTGTCTGGCCTGTGGGACAGCGGCTCTGCGGGAAATCCTGGAGCTATTCCCGCTCCTCCAGTGCTCAGCCCTCCCAAAGCCACCATCCCCACATCCTCACTGGGCCTTGGCCGGTTCTGAGCTCCACCACGAGCCCAACGCCAGCTCTGGAGCATCCCAGGATGCTCCGTGTCCCCCCAGCATCCCCGGCCATCAGAGCCTGGAGCAGCTTTCAGAGCTTGGCCGACAGCAAAGATGGCAGTGGCTGCCCTGAGACGGCTGCGCCACGCTCCGATGGTGCTTCCCGGGCTGTCAGGGGGATTAATGCCCACAGGAGATTTATCTTCCTGCCAGTGGGCACGCTGAGTCAGCACAGAGCAGCTCCTCTCCGGGCCAGCCCTGTCACCCTCCAGCCCTGCGACACGGCCCCGTGGGGTCCCTCTGGCTCAGCCCACCCCCGGCAGTAAATTCCCACTGCGGATGTGAGGGGGCACTTGCTGGGGCAGGAGAGCACCTGGAGCCAAGCCCAGCCCTGGAGCGGCAGCAGCACATGGCCAGGACCATCATCCCTGCATCCCACCATCCCTGCATCCCACCATCCCCGCATCCCACCATCCCCGCATCCCACCATCCCCGCATCCCACCATCCCACCCCCCCACCATCCCAGGCAGTGAGCCCCAGCAGCTCTTCACTTGCCAGATCGGTGCAGCACAGGGTGGGAACCGGCTCAGCCATGGCACCAGAGCAGCCCAACTGCCCCTTTGACCCAAATCCTGGGATTTTCCAGCCCAGCAGTGGGATGGTGAGGAGGTGACGTCACACCAGCAAGGCAAAACCTGGGATGCTGCCTGACTACAGAGAGCAAGGACCAGGCAAGACCCCTCTAAACACAGACCCCTGCTGGATGTGGACCCCCTGGCTTAACCCACACCTGGCACCGCGCTGGCAGTGCCACTCCTGCCCTGTGTCCCCTCTGTCACCAGGGTGCCAAGGCTTTGCTGAAGGCACACCGCAAGGGGGGCACCGGAGCCCTGCTCTGGCTGGGAGGACGTGGTGCCAGGGAGGGCAGAACTACAGGCTGCCCTGGCACAGGGTGTCCCAGGCAGGGCTGGGAGTGCCGGGCAGGGAGCCCGTGAGTCACAGCCCCGCTCCCCCCGGCAGCGCGGGGCCCTTTCAACCCTGGCTTATTAATTTCTCCTAATTGGCTTTGACAGGGATCGGTGTCAACGCTCCAGAACGCACCCGCCCATGTGCGTGGGGCAGGAGGGAGGGAGGGGAGAGGGGAGAGCAAAGTGGCACCCTCAGGGAACAGGATCCTGGCTCTGTCCCCTCACTGAGCCAGGTGGGGCCTGGCTGCCCGGTTGTGCTGGGCCAGTGTCATTTCCTGTGCCAGGACAGGGGGTTTGCCACATGCCACCCCACCACTGCCTGCCCCCGGCGTCCCTGTGGGCACCAGGAGTGCCACGCACCCTTGCCTGTGCTGTGTGTCCAGCTCCTGCTGCCCTCCAGCCCAGAGCGCCATCCCCCAGCGGGAAACACNGCTCAGCCCACCCCCGGCAGCAAATTCCCACTGCGGATGTGAGGGGGCACTTGCTGGGGCAGGAGAGCACCTGGAGCCAAGCCCAGCCCTGGAGCGGCAGCAGCACATGGCCAGGACTATCATCCCTGCATCCCACCATCCCCGCATCCCACCATCCCCGCATCCCACCATCCCTGCATCCCACCATCCCTGCATCCCACCATCCCCGCATCCCACCATCCCCGCATCCCACCATCCCTGCATCCCACCATCCCTGCATCCCACCATCCCACCCCCCCACCATCCCAGGCAGTGAGCCCCAGCAGCTCTTCACTTGCCAGATCGGTGCAGCACAGGGTGGGAACCGGCTCAGCCATGGCACCAGAGCAGCCCAACTGCCCCTTTGACCCAAATCCTGGGATTTTCCAGCCCAGCAGTGGGATGGTGAGGAGGTGACGTCACACCAGCAAGGCAAAACCTGGGATGCTGCCTGACTACAGAGAGCAAGGACCAGGCAAGACCCCTCTAAACACAGACCCCTGCTGGATGTGGACCCCCTGGCTTAACCCACACCTGGCACCGCGCTGGCAGTGCCACTCCTGCCCTGTGTCCCCTCTGTCACCAGGGTGCCAAGGCTTTGCTGAAGGCACACCGCAAGGGGGGCACCGGAGCCCTGCTCTGGCTGGGAGGACGTGGTGCCAGGGAGGGCAGAACTACAGGCTGCCCTGGCACAGGGTGTCCCAGGCAGGGCTGGGAGTGCCGGGCAGGGAGCCCGTGAGTCACAGCCCCGCTCCCCCCGGCAGCGCGGGGCCCTTTCAACCCTGGCTTATTAATTTCTCCTAATTGGCTTTGACAGGGATCGGTGTCAACGCTCCAGAACGCACCCGCCCATGTGCGTGGGGCAGGAGGGAGGGAGGGGAGAGGGGAGAGCAAAGTGGCACCCTCAGGGAACAGGATCCTGGCTCTGTCCCCTCACTGAGCCAGGTGGGGCCTGGCTGCCCGGTTGTGCTGGGCCAGTGTCATTTCCTGTGCCAGGACAGGGGGTTTGCCACATGCCACCCCACCACTGCCTGCCCCCGGCGTCCCTGTGGGCACCAGGAGTGCCACGCACCCTTGCCTGTGCTGTGTGTCCAGCTCCTGCTGCCCTCCAGCCCAGAGCGCCATCCCCCAGCGGGAAACACATGGCAAGACAGCCACGGTGCTGCCACCACTGTCACCTCCCACCCCAGGAGCTCCTGCTGCCCTGCCCCAAGCCCCCTCTGTGTGTCCAGTCCCAACAACACCTTTCCTCCTGCATGGCCTGATTGATGCCTGGCCCTGATTTCGGCTGCCGGGGTCTTTCTGGCTGCTACGGCCCCTTTGCCACCACAGTCCCCCAAGTCCTTTCCCATCCTCGTGCCAGGAGCAGTCGGTGGTGCCGGACACAGAGCACCAGCACTCACCACGCTGTTGTCACCGAGTGGCCTGGGGCAGTGGATGGCAGCGGGTGCCAGGTGGGCCCAAAAACACAGGGCTGGGGGGACGCCCTGCTCTGCCTTTTCCTCGACTCCCCAGAGCGGAGAGTGGGCACCCAATCCCCTCGGGAAGCCCAGGAGCTGTGGGACACGCACTGGGGCAGGCAGCGTGGCCGTGCCTCTCGCTGGAGGGGCAGTTGTGCTCCTCTGGTGGCTCCAGAGCTCCGTGTGGGAGCATCTCCAGGCCTGGCCCGGGGATGGGGAAAGCAAAATGGGAACCACGAGGCTGCAGGGCCGGGACCTCCCCCAGAGCCCCCAGCAGCTGGAAGGGAATGAATGCCTGGCAGAGCCAGCACAGCCTGACACAGGTGTTGGGACAAGCCAAAACCAGCAGGTGAGGCCGGAACATGGGCAGCTGCACTGGCACATCCCTGTGCCACCTCCACCCCAGGTGACACCGCTGCCACTGTTCCACGCCATCAGCCACCTATGGCCCAGCTTCAACAGCAGCTGTTCCCAACCGTGCATTTCCAGGGAATGCGGGGCCAGGAGGAGATGCTCCCCTCAGCAGAACCAGAGCCCCTGGGCCTCTCTTGTCCTGTCCCAGCTGTGGTGCCATCGTGCCCTACAAACTGCTTCTCTCTCTTCCTCACTGGCACAAGCCAACCCTGGGGAGCCAGGCTGGCACAGGCAGCCACGAAGCCACACAGGCAGGAGCTGCTGCCACATGGACCAAATCCACAAAGCTGTGAAATCCAGAATCTGGTTTGTTCCCCCCTTTAATTCCTCTCCCAGAGCTGGTGGGTGGCAGCTGCACGGCAGCGCCGAGCCCTGGGCCTGGCAGCACAGCGACAGGCAGGGATGGGAACAAGGCTGAAGGGTTTTTAAACCAAACCTGCCTTGAGAACCCCCAGGCTGGCAGGATTCGCGTGGAGCGGGAGCCACACCAAAAACCAAAGCAAAATCCCTTCAAGGGCTGAGCCGGGCAAACGGCTCCGTCCCGGCACTGCCGCATTTTGGATGCAAATAATGAGATTTTAGAAGCAAATAACGAGCGGCTGGGGACAAAGTCCCCGCTCGGTGAGTCCTGGTGCGGCTCATTTCCAAATCCCCCCACGGATTCCGACCGTGCGCAGCCGGGGGAGCGGGAGCAGCGAAGGAAGGAGGGACCGGGAAGGCGGCGGGGAGGGATGCGGGAGCCCGGCACCGACAGCCGGAGCCTCCGGCACCACCGCGCCCGGCACGGGCACCGTTTCGCCGCCTTCGCGGTGCCGGAGGAGGCGCCGGCAGCGGCGGGAGCCGCGGCACCGCCGCTCGGCTGCCGGACCCGACACGCGTTATCCAGGGCTGGTAAACAAAGGGCCGGANCGGGGGGCGGCGGTGAGGGGCGGCTGCGGCGGCCGCAGCCCCAAACACGCACCGCAGTCGCCAGCCCCGCGCTGCTCCGCGGCTGCAGCATCTTCCTGCAGCTGCGCCGCGGCCGGAACACGGCGCTTACATAACGCCTGCGCCCCAAAACGCCGCTGCCGTGCCCCGGCACCCCACCGAGCCCCGCCGGCTCCCTCAGCCCGACCGGGGACCCCCAGCACCCGGCTCCCCGGCCGGCGCGTGTCTCAGGCGGCGGGGGCTCAGCCCCGGCTCCGTCTTCCTCCCTCTCATCATCACCATCCTCCCTGTTGTTATTATTCCGTTTCAGTCGCGGAGATGCCTTCAGAGGCAGCGAAGCCCCGGGATTCCTCCGCGCTCCAGCCCGCGGAACAAAATGCCGCCCGGCTGCGGCAGCGATCCCACCCGCACNAAGGGAATGAATGCCTGGCAGAGCCAGCACAGCCTGACACAGGTGTTGGGACAAGCCAAAACCAGCAGGTGAGGCCGGAACACGGGCAGCTGCACTGGCACATCCCTGTGCCACCTCCACGCCAGGTGACACCGCTGCCACTGTTCCATGCCACCAGCCAGCTATGGCCCAGCTTCAACAGCAGCTGTTCCCAACCGTGCATTTCCAGGGAATGCGGGGCCAGGAGGAGATGCTCCCCTCAGCAGAACAAGAGCCCCTGGGCCTCTCCTGTCCTGTCCCAGCTGTGGTGCCATCGTGCCCTACAAACTGCTTCTCTCTCTTCCTCACTGGCACAAGCCAACCCTGGGGAGCCAGGCTGGCACAGGCAGCCACGAAGCCACACAGGCAGGAGCTGCTGCCACATGGACCAAATCCACAAAGCTGTGAAATCCAGAATCTGGTTTGTTCCCCCCTTTAATTCCTCTCCCAGAGCTGGTGGGTGGCAGCTGCACGGCAGCGCCGAGCCCTGGGCCTGGCAGCACAGCGACAGGCAGGGATGGGAACAAGGCTGAAGGGTTTTTAAACCAAACCTGCCTTGAGAACCCCCAGGCTGGCAGGATTCGCGTGGAGCGGGAGCCACACCAAAAACCAAAGCAAAATCCCTTCAAGGGCTGAGCCGGGCAAACGGCTCCGTCCCGGCACTGCCGCATTTTGGATGCAAATAATGAGATTTTAGAAGCAAATAACGAGCGGCTGGGGACAAAGTCCCCGCTCGGTGAGTCCTGGTGCGGCTCATTTCCAAATCCCCCCACGGATTCCGACCGTGCGCAGCCGGGGGAGCGGGAGCAGCGAAGGAAGGAGGGACCGGGAAGGCGGCGGGGAGGGATGCGGGAGCCCGGCACCGACAGCCGGAGCCTCCGGCACCACCGCGCCCGGCACGGGCACCGTTTCGCCGCCTTCGCGGTGCCGGAGGAGGCGCCGGCAGCGGCGGGAGCCGCGGCACCGCCGCTCGGCTGCCGGACCCGACACGCGTTATCCAGGGCTGGTAAACAAAGGGCCGGAGCCGAGCGCCCGCCGGGCCCGCCGCACGCTCCCACGAGGGGTCCCGGTGCCCGCGCGGTGCCAGCCCCGCACCNCCCCAAACACGCACCGCAGTCGCCAGCCCCGCGCTGCTCCGCGGCTGCAGCATCTTCCTGCAGCTGCGCCGCGGCCGGAACACGGCGCTTACATAACGCCTGCGCCCCAAAACGCCGCTGCCGTGCCCCGGCACCCCACCGAGCCCCGCCGGCTCCCTCAGCCCGACCGGGGACCCCCAGCACCCGGCTCCCCGGCCGGCGCGTGTCTCAGGCGGCGGGGGCTCAGCCCCGGCTCCGTCTTCCTCCCTCTCATCATCACCATCCTCCCTGTTGTTATTATTCCGTTTCAGTCGCGGAGATGCCTTCAGAGGCAGCGAAGCCCCGGGATTCCTCCGCGCTCCAGCCCGCGGAACAAAATGCCGCCCGGCTGCGGCAGCGATCCCACCCGCACCGCCACCCCGGGATGTCCCACGGCCACACCAGGCTGTCCCACCGCCACCCCGGGATGTCCCACGGCCACGCCGGGGCGTCCCACTGCCACCCCGGGATGTGCCACCGCCACGCCGGGGTGTCCCAGCAGCACACAGGGGTGTCACACCGCTGCACCGGGTCGGGTCCGGCTGTCAGAGCCGGGAGCCCGTGCAGTGACATTCCCGGTAATGAGGGCGAGGGGATGCTCCGTTCGCGGTGCAGAGCGATGCGGGGATGCTCGTTGCCGGTGCACCGGGAGG
>VYXC01000800.1:282564-298191 GCA_013397175.1 Platysteira castanea
TGCATCCCATCTCTGTCCCCCCGCCCCAGAACAGCCTCACCCTGCCACCCCCCAATCCCATCCCGAGGGGGAGTGAAGCCCCCCAGCAGCCCCAGCCAGGCCCATGGTGTGGGGTCCCCTTTGGGCTGGGGAGCTGCCCCATGTGGGGCCATGGCTCGGCCTCGTCTGCTCGATGCCACAGCCCCGGCACATGGGAGTGTGCTCTCCAAACACAGGATGCTCCAAAACCTGGCAGTCCCAGTCCTTGGCAGGGAACATCCCACAGCTTCACCCACAACCCCTGGCAGCTCCCAACCAGACCCTGGCAAAGCTGTGGGTGCCACTGGTCACCCAGCCCACCTGGCACCCAGGCTGGACTTTCCTCCAGGGTCATGGTGGGACAATCCTGTCCCATCCTGTCCCATCCTGTTCCTGGGAACCCCCATCCAGGCCCGTGTCCCACCCCTCACTGGGCTCAGCTCTGAGCACGGGGCTCGCACATCCCCACCGCCAGTTTGAATATTTAAAGCCAAATTTTGCGTACACGATTAATTTTTTACAAGCCTTCAAGCCTGCACAGAACAGCACTACGCTGCACATGTCACATCTCCACAAATAGATACAGGCCTGGAAAAATTACCGGCTGCTGGGAGAATAAACACGCTGGAGCCAGCTTCTCCCTTCTCCCTTGCCTCCGCATTTCTGTGCTCTGGAGCAGCTCCGGCCCACACGACCCCCCAGTCTCTCTGCCAGGGGTAGCAGGGGACCGCTGATGCCCCATCAGTTATTTTGGAGACCCCCAGGTGGGGTGCAGCTCATGGGCAACCCATTGCTCCCATTGCCCCCCTCCCCACTGGGTCCCTGGTCCCTTCTGGATGTGCAAAGGGCCATGACCCAACATGTAGGACACCCTGAGCTCCTCCATGAGCCTACCTGGGCATCAGAGCAGCCGAGCGAAGGTGGCACTGACCTGGTGCAGTCTGTGCCAGAAGCATTTGGGGTCTCTCGGAGCTTTGGTGCCATTGTCGCCCTCTGGATTGGCTGTGGGAGCGGGAGTGGGTGGCCATGTGCCACCGGGGTGGTTTGCAGGGCCAGCCCCGCTCCCCGTACGGCTGAGCTGGCACCAGCTGAGTCACGGCCAGGTGGGACGGGGGTGGGCGGCTGTGCCGAGCCCACACCGGGCACCCACCCACCTGCACCAGGCACCCACCGGGCCCAGCTGCCCCCAGCACCCCAAGCACACTCAGCTGGTCCTGGTGTGGGTGGGACGAGGATGAGCTGAGGCCTTCCTGGCACTGGGAAGGGGCAGGGGGGCTTTGGTGAGTGGGAGGGGATGAAATCACCCGGATGTTGTGTTGGGGGTGGCAGCCCCAGTGCCCAGTGCGTCTTCCCTCCTGTATCTGGGAGTGGGTGGGATAGGGAGGAAAATGAGGATGAGGATGGGATGGGATGGGGAATGAGGACTAGGGGGGATGGAAGTGAGGACAAAATGGGAAAGAAGGACAGAGAAGGACTGGGGATGGGATAGGGGTGAGATAGGGGGATAAGAACAGAGTGTGTGCCTGCCCAGCCCTGCTGTGCCACCCTGCCCTCCTTGGGAAGACCCGAAATCCCCAGCTCAGCTGGGACACCAAGCACTGCAGCCCCGTGCCCCAGCACCCTCCTTGCCCAGGTGACACCCCCAGTAGCCCCATCTGACAGTGGGAGGGTTGAGCTCTGTCACGGTCACCCAAACCCACCACCCGCCCTCTGCGGCTCGTCCTGCTTCCCACCAGATTTCCAATGTGGCTGTAAAAGAGAAAATCCCAAAGGGGAATCGAGGCCCAAAGCCCCAGGGAGCCCCTCAGGTCCAGCCCCGAGGTCGGGGCGGTGGCAGGGCTGGCCCAGCTCCAGGCAGAGGCACAGGGTGGCACCGGTCCCCTGACATCCCCTCGCGGTCCGGGCAGTGCCGCTGCCGCCGCCCCAATTAGCAGGAGAGATTACAGATCCTTCCCAACGGGAGATTACCCTGCTCGGATCCTGCCACTTGCGCCGGCTTCCCGGCTGATTTGTCTGGGGCTGCAGCTAATCCCCTCCCGGGCAGACACCAGATTGAGCCGCGATTCCCTGTGCTCCTGACCTCCTTCCCGGCCCCGCGGCCACCGGGCCCCGCTGCTCCCGCTAATCCCGGGGCAGCCGGGGGCAGAGGGGCTCCTTAACCGGGGATCTCCGGCAGAGCCTGCAGCGGCCGCACAGCCGCCGCCAGCCGTGCCGCGGCTCGGCAGGGACAGGGACGGGGACAGGGACGGGGACAGGGCTCGTGCCGCGCGGCCGCGGTCCCGCGGGGCCCCCGGGGTGCGGGCGGTGGGCACGGGCAGCCATCCGCTGGAAATCCGCATCCCCGTTATGCAACGGCGCTGATTTATTCATGCCTGAACCGGGCACTGGCCTAGAAATTAGCCCGGGCGATGCCGGGGAGGGGCCGGGAAGATGCCGGAGCACACGGAGCCCCGGGGAGCGGCGGGAGCAGGGCCGGGCACACCCCGGGCACCGGGGGCGGGTGTTCACCCCACGGCGGCGATGCCGGACGGGGCTCTGGGTCCTACACCGCATCCACAGGGCACAGGCACAAGACCCCCTGGATGGGCAACGAGGGGGCTGAGCCCCTTTCTCCCAGGCCAGAGTTCGCAGAGCCGGGGGCAGGAGCCGCTGGCACAGGCTCGGGGTGACCCGCGCGGGGGCTGTGCAGGGCGGGGTCGGAAGCGGCGCTCAGGAAACCCCCTGGAAAAGCAACAGCAGCGTTATAAGCGCCGTGCCCGGCCTGTCCCGGCACACTGGGATGAGCTCTCCAGCCTGGCACAGCGGGGAGAGGGAGCAGAGACCGCACGGCCATGGCTCCGCTGTGCAGGACCCAGCCCCTTCTGTGCCCCCGCCCCAGAGCTGGAGGAAGTGCTCGTGCCCCACAACACCCAAACCAAGTGCCAAAGCACGGGCAGGGATACGGGCCGTCCATGGGCTGCCTTGGGATCACGCCGCCCCCGGGAGCTGCAGCCAGGAGCCCACGCCGAGCCCCCGTGCAGCTTCCTGGGGTGACAAAGGGTTCCTCTGCGGCTCCATGTCACCGTGGGGGCCCTGGCAGTGCTGCCATGGGGCAGGGGGAGGCTCCAGCCGAGCGCAGGGAGCAGCGGGAAGGATGGGAAACACCCGGGACTCTGCTGGGAAAATATTTGCCGGCCCCCGCTCCGAGCTCCGGCCCAGGGGAGGGACCAGAGCGGCCGCACGCTCCCGGCCGAGAGGAAACAGATGCCACCGGCCCAGCCCAGGCATTTCCCGGCCCTGTCAGGGGGTGTTGAGGAATCTGCAGGTAGCAGAGGCTATGGGATCACATCCTGCCCTGGCTCTGCCTCCCTGCATCCCACTGGATATTTCAGTTTAGAAAGGGAAGCAAGGCGTAGATCAGGGTGCTGGGCACCCTCGGAGCAAGGGAGGGCCTTGGGATGCAGGAATGGGGTGGGGAAGGTGGGAGTGGGCACAGACCTCGAGCAAGAGCCACTCGTGCCCGCAGGTACAGAAACAGCTGTAGAAACCAGCAGAGATTTATTATCAGAACAAAACTCCCAAACATCTAAAGGCCACCAAGTGTCCCAGCACGGCCACGGCACCGGGACCAGGCTGTGGAGAACGAGGGAAGAGGGAGGGGAGCGCCTGACCCCGACCCCAGCCCCGCTCCCTGCCCGGCAGGACGGTCACTCCGCGGCCAGCTGCCGCTGCTGCTCCAGCAGGGATTCCAGGAGGGTGGCTCTCTGCACGGCCGCCTGCAATGGAGCACAGGGCAGGGCTCGTGTGGCCTGGCAGAGCCGCGGCCAGGCAGGGCCAGGGAGCCCTCACTCACCTCGTACTGCTTCCGCAGGCTGCTCATGCTCTCCTCCTTCCTCAGCACGGCCGCCTTCACCCTGACACGGACACGGCGGGCTGAGCACCCCAGTGCCAAACACCGGGCTGGGCCCTGCCCCAGGGCAGGGATTTCAGCCCTGGGAGCTCAGCCCCTCTCCCCCAGCCAAAGCTGGGCTCCAGGTGCCATCACACACTGGCAACACCTTCACTGCATTGGTGAGTGCTGGGTAGTGTGGACTGGCTTGGCTACAGGAAGAAAGGCACGTTAGCTTCCTAAGGGTTAATTATCGCAGTGTTTTAGGGATGCCCCAGCTGCCCTCAGCCTCTGTGGCTGTGCCCTGACCCTCTGGAGGAGAAGAGCACATGGCTGCCATCACAGGTATCATGTATGAGCCATGGAAGCTCCCCAGGAGGTGACAGTGATCCTGGCCAGGGCTCCTGCCAGGGAGGAACGCAGACAGAGCTGCGCTCCACTGGCCCCTCCTGGCACTCGTGTCCTGCAGGCAGGCACAGGACCAGCCCCGGGGACAGGACGGCACAGAGCAGGCCAACAGTGACATGGGACAGAGGATTCAGGGTGGCTGAGCAGCAGCCAGCTCGGGCAAGACTCCTCTGCCCAGTTTGCCTGGACAGGGCCGGAAGCCGTTCCCGAGGATGCAGCACTGAGCTCCTGCACTACGCCCGGGCTCCCTCACCTCCTGTGAACCTCCTCCAGCTCCCGCTCCTTCTCCCGCACCAGCCTGTCCAGCTCCAGCTGCTGCCGGGCCCTCAGCTCCGCCATCTCCGCCTTCAGCCGCGCGTTCTCCTCCTCCGTCCCCACCAGCCTGTCCGCAAATTCCTGCCGGATCACCTCAGTCAGGCCTCTGTGCCCCTGGGACGGCTGGTCCTGCACATCCAGGCAGGGCCTGGCTCTGCTCCTCGCCCACCTTCCGGATCTCCTCCACCTCCTGCTCCTTGTGCTTCAGCAGGCCCTGCAGCCGGACGCTCTCCCCCTCCAGCTCGGCCAGCCGCCCCTTGAGCTCACTGCAGCGCTCCTGCAGCTTCCGCTCCGACCGCTCCAGCTCCTGCAGCTCCACCTCGTACTTGTCTCGGATCCTCTTGATCCTACCGGCACGAAGGACAGGCAGCCTGGCTCAGGGATCATCCCAGCCCCCTTCCTGCTGCAGGAGGGACCAGGGCACAGCAGCAAGGGCAGAGCTGCCCCATGGGAGATCCAGGGCTGTTTCCTCGGGTGAGAGGTAAACTTTGTCCCTGTGAGCTGCTCCTGCCTGCACTAACACTGCCCCAGAGCTCACTGGAGAGATGCCCAGGGGACAGAGAAAAGGGACCAACACCTGGAGGACCTGGGACCTCCCTCCTCCCTTTCCCCCTCACCTGCTCTCCGCTGCCCTCTCGCACTCCTCCTTGGCCAAGGACGTGTCGGCCTCCAGGCGCTGGATCACCAGCTCGATCTCTTTGTCTCTCTCCTTCCTCATCTCCTCCCGCAGCTCCTGCTCCCGAGAGAGCAGCCAGGCTTCCTGGGAATGGAGACAGCAAACGTGGCCTCAAATCCCTCTCAGAGCCCGTGGGTGGCACCTCTGGAGGACAGCTTTTGCCCTTACCTCCTTCTTCACGTAGTTGGCCTCCCAGGCCTGCTTCTCCAGCTCCAGCTGGTCCTTCAGCACCTTCAGTTCTGCCTGTGAGGAGAAGGGAAAACAACAGCTCAGCCCTGGGAGCATTCGGTGCTGGCTGGGAGCAGCTGCTGGCGCTGCCCCGGCGGGGTCCGAGGCCTGGTGGTGCCAGCACCCAAAGGGCTGGAGGTGAGGGGGAACCGGACCTGGTGCCGCCTCTCCTGCTCCTCCTTCTCCTTGGCGTACTCGTCCCGCAGCGCCCGGGTGAGGGCCGAGCTGTTGGCCTCCAGCTGCTGCCGCAGCTCCTCCGCCTCCGCTCGCTGCCTGCACAGACACAGCTCCCAGCATCCACACCAGCACCTCTTCCCACGGGAGCCTGGCCCAGGGAGCCCGGCTGCCCTCAGCCCCAGACTCTCAGCCTGCTCACCTGGCTGCTTGCTGGCTCAGCCGCTCCTTCTCCTCGGCCACCTCGGCATAGAGCCGGCGCCGCTGCAGCTCCAGCGCCTGCTCCTCCTGCTCCAGCTGCTGCTCACACCTGTGGGCACACAGACACTCCGGGGATGTGCCTTCCAGCACTCGGCCTCTTCTCCATCCTGCCCCAGAGGTCGCTCTCAGCTCAGCAGCATCTCACACCTGAGGCCAGCAGGGAGAAAGGGGCTGCTCCCCGTGGAGCTGCAAATTTTGAGATCCCACCAGCAGGCTGGTGCTGGACAGCACCCCAGAGCTGTGGGGTGCTGAGCCCGGGGTGACGCACCTCTGCCGGGCCCGCTCCCGCTCCCGCTGGCTCTGCTCCTCCTTCTCCCGCTCCAGCAGCCCCCGCAGCTCCTGCGCCTGCCGCCCGTAGTGCTGGGCCGCCCGCTCGTCCGACTGCAGCAGCTCGGCCTCGTGCAGCAGCTTCAGCTGCCGGATGTCCTCGCGGTGCTTGGCCATGAGCTTCTGGATCTCTGGCTCCAGCCCTGGACGGGGGAAGGACAGGCATGGCTTGGCTCAGATCCTATCCCTTGGATCAAAGGGGCTGGTAAGAAGGGAGGATGAGAACAGAGGGGTTTTCTTGCCCTCTGGCATCTGCTCCACCAAAAATAGGGAGCAAACACTGCCCACACCAAGGAGCTCTTCCCAATCTCTCCTGGACCACCCTGCTGCTGTCCCAGCTGCAGCTGCTGCTGAGGGAACCTGCCTGTACCTTTCACGGTGATTTCTTTGATCTTTTTGGTTTTCTCCTCAATCCACTTCTCCCGTCGGACTTTCTCAGTTGCGCTCATGAGTTCCTTCAGTTTCTTAATCTCCTGTTTGGAAGCAAGTCGGAAAACCTCAGAGAAGCTGAGGAGAGAAAAGCCCTGGGAGCCTGGGAGCCGGGCTGTTGGGAAGGAAGCTGTGGAGCTGCACATGGATACAGGCACAGCCCTGGCCAGGTGTGTTCTTCCAGCCCAGAGAAGTGGCCACACACTCTCCCAGTGCCTTCTCCTCTATCCCCCTGGGAAACTGCCAGAGCACTGACGGACAGGGAAGGGGAACTGGGGGCTGCCGAGGGTCCCTGCATGCAGGGCAGCCCATCTGTCCCTGTGTGATGGTGCTTTCCTCTCCAGCCTTCCCTCTCCCTGCCATGGAAAGCCCTCTGGCAGGGGCTGGAGCGGGGCCAGAGCAGGTCAGGGCACGAGAGCAGAGGGCAAGGCACAAAAGAGAGCAAAGACCACATTTACCTCACAAAAGGGGCCCAAAGTGCGCCAGACCTGGGGAGAAAGAAAGGAGGGGATGGAGAGAGAAGGGGAATGGTGGGGGAGAGGCAAATCCACACAGCCGTGTCTGTGGGAGCCATGGGCAGGGCGGAGCTGGGCAGGAGTCCACGGCAGTGAGGGGGACACAGCTCGAGGGGCAGGGACAGGGACATGCTGAGGGACTGGCCCGGAGCATGCCACGGGCTCGGAGCCTGCTCTGGAGACCAAGGGATCAAGGACAAGCAGGGACTGGGATGGCAGAGCTGGGATGAGCCCAGTGGTGCTGCCCTCCTGCCAGGCCTGGCACAGGGCGAGCTGAGCTGTCTCCATCCATGGGAGAAGGAAAATTCCCCCACGGCATTGGGTTTGTGCCAGCAGCACAGCCCAGTCACCCCCAGCCTGGGAGAGCTCTGCCTGCAGTGGGATCATGGAATCCCACTGCAGAACGGTTTGGGTTGGAAGGGACCTTAAAGCTTATCCAGTTTCACCCCCTGCCATGGGCAGGGACACCTTCCACTGTCCCAGGGTGCTCCAAGTCCTGTCCAACCTGGCCTTGGGCACTGCCAGGGATCCAGGGGCAGCCACAGCTGCTCTGGGCACCCTGTGCCAGCTGTGTGGGAAGGGTCTGTCTGAGCAGAGCCTGGGAGCTTACACTGTCCCTTGGTCAGTGCCACGCTCCTGGCTCTGGGCAGCAGAGGACAGGAGCCTTTTGGGGAGCCAGGACAAAGCTCTGTGGTGACAGGGACCTTCTGTGCACAGCAAAGAGCTCCTTGGAGTGTCCAGGCCCCACCGAGGTGACAGAGACCGTACTGCTCTGGGCAGAGGCCCCATTTGAGCAAAATCAGGACACACATGCCCCCCACCTCCCCTGTCCCCTCACCAGCTCGTGCTGCTCCTGCATCTGGGTGATCTTCTGGCCGTACTTTTGGTCCACTTGTTTCAGCTCTGCCACCACGGCCTCACACTTCTCACTCAGCACCTTCTTGTCGTCGAGGAGCTGGGCAGGGCGAGGGGTGGGCATCAGGCAGGGGCAGCCACCTCAGCCTCTGCCTTCAGGAGCTGGGGTGAGGGATTACCTGGTCGATGAAGGCCAGGTGCCTCTGGATGGCTGCCTCGTACTGCTCCCTCTGCAGCCTGAGCTGGTGGCCGAGCTCCTTCTCGGTCTGTTTGACGTGTCGGTCGGTCAGCTCCCGCTGCTGGCTCTGTGGGGAGCAGGGATCACACAGCCACGACATGGAAATCCCCATCAGGCCAGGAAAACGAGAGACAGAGCTAAAGCAAAGCCTTGGTGCCCGCATTTCCCACCCCTGTCAGCAGGAACACCCAGCCACCCTGGGATAGAGGAGAAGGGAGCTCAGCCCAGGTCCCAGCTGTGATTTTTAAGGTCCCTTCCAACCCAAACAATTCCATGATCCAGTAAAATCAAGGGATAACCCTGACCACATGCTTCATAGCCTCAAGAAGCACGTGTGAGGCTGACACACCAGAGCAGTCTGCAGCAGGCTGATGGCTCTCTTCTTCTCCTCCACTTCCAGCTTCAGCCTCATCACAGAGCTCGTCACCTCCGTAGCAACGGCCGACACCTGCTCCACGTGAGCCAGCTCCTCTTCCAAAAGGAAGCCCTGCCACAGCAGGAAAAACGTGATGGAAAGGTGGTGGAACCACCCGGAATGAGGAGAGGGAGATGAGGGATGATTCCCACCAGGGCCCCACACCACAGAAGGACTCACCTCCCGCTGCGTGGCCGAGGCCGCCGACCTGGGCCTCTCCTGCTCCGACTTCTCCATCTCGTCCAGGAAACTGATGATGCTTTGGAGCTTGGCCTCCGAGAGCAGAGCCCCGTCCTCGGGGACCCCCGGCGAGTGGTTCAGCTTCCCAAACTTCTCCAAGTTATCGGCAGTCAGGGAATTGGAGCTGGGCTCCTGCTGGGAATTCGCCGTGGTGAACGAGCACCCAGAGGAAGGCTCGGGAGAAGAGGTGCTGGCTTTCCTCCATCACTGGAGCCCAGTCCTCCCACTGCAGCCCAGTAACCCGCCTCACCCTCTGGGCTAAACCCTGTCCCACCACCAGCCCTGGCATGGATTTGCTGTTCCTTGCAGACGTCCAAGCCCTTGACGCACCAAACAATCCCTCTATCACCTCCAAACTCCTCCATCTCCACCTCCAAATTCCCCCCTCACCCACTCCAAGCTCCTCTACCACCTTGCCTGGCAGTGCCTGGCTGTTTCTCACCAGGCAGCCTCACTGTCCAAGGATGGACGCAGCAGTCCCAGCCCTGGGCTCACCTTGTCCATCCAGGCATGTCTGTCCTTCTTGAGGAGCTTGGGCGGGGGCAGCAGCTCCGGCTCCTCCTCCAGCAGCCGGAGTGTGTCCAGCAGCTCATTGAGCGTGACCTTGGACGGAGCCCTGCTGCCAGCAGTCACTGCTGTCTCCAGGCCCTCGCTACCCATCTCCCTGCAGCTCACATCCTAAGGGACAAGATGAAAGACTCAGAGAGTTTTCTGGATCTCCCCAGAAGCCAGCGAAGGCTCTGGTGTCACCCTGGCAGAGCAGCTGCTGCCAGGACCCCCGGGAGGCACAGCCAGACCCACCTGCAGTTTGTCCTCTGCCCCGGGGTCCTGCGAGGGCACGGAGCCCAGCGCTGCCAGGCTGCCTCCTTCCAGCTCCGCGGCTGCCGAGGGGGAATTGGCCTCTGCAGGAACCAGACTCTGTCAGGCACTCGCCCCAGCCAGCCCCTGGGAAGCAGCTCCTGAGAGCAAACAGCTCCTTGTCCCCTCCTTCCCCGCACTCCCAAAGCTTTGGGGACACGCCAGAGGGACTCACCGGCGTTGTTGGCTTTGGTGAGGCTGCCGGCCGGGCTGGCGTTCCTGGCTGAGGCAGGTTTGGCACCAGGCTTCTTCTTGGGCACCCTCCTGCTCTCCTTCACCAGCACCAGCTCTTCTGCCGAGTGCTTCATCTCCGAGGCCTTTTGGGCTCTTTTCTGGTGCAGCTCCTGCAGGGACAGAGGAGCCATCGACATCCTGACGTTTTGGGAAGGCACAAGCCTGTGTTTGCAAGGCTGTGGCAGCGTTTTTGCATCCTCCAGCTGCTCACTGCTGTGTCTCCCCCAATCCCCCCCCCGATGGAGCATGATTCCAATTAGGGCAAAAAAAATTTGGGGTTTAAAACATCTCCAGCTTTACTGCCAGCTCCTGCAGCCTGTGCCAACCCCATCTGCACCACCAGCTGCAAGAGCAGGGTGACAATGACGTGCTGCTTCCTGCCAAGGGACGTGGAGTGGTACTCGGCCCTGTCTGGAGGGACCCTGCTCCTGAGGAGGGTCCCATTCTTGGGGCACACACATCCTCGGCCATCCCAAGGAGCTGGGAGTCTCCCTGTCTCAACGTGGTCACCGTTTTCCTGAGAGCTACATGGAAACCAGCACCGTCTCCACGTGCTCAGAATGAGCTGCCAAGGCTTGGCAGGAGCACAGCAGGAAACTGCTCTGTGGCACCTCCATCTCCAGAGGGAATGCTCCATTTCCAAGGCTGGCTCTGATCCCGCCCCACGCCAAGGCCCTGGAGATGCAGGGAGGTCTCTCGCTGCCCCACCTGATGATGCCAACAAATGGTGTCACACAGGGCACGCCAGCCTGGCCCTGGCCCTACCTGGATGGCAGCGTGCCGGGCCAGGCGCGCCTTCTCCTCTCGGATCTTCCGGCGTTCCTGGTCCTTCCTCTCCTGCAAATCCAGGATATTCCCCTCCTCCATCCGCTGCTGCCTCTCCTTCCAGAGAGGAGGGTCACAGATGTTACTGAGAGTTCTGCAGCACCCACCAGTGAGAAGTGTCAGGGACACCCACACCTGGGTCACCCCACAGCCAGGCTTTCCATCCTCCCCTCTGAGCAGGTGAGCAGCCCTTGGCACAGCCCCACTTTGGAGCTGCTCATTTTCTTTAGATCCTCAATGCAATTATTATTATTGTTATTATTGTTATTATTATTATTATATCATCATCTGGGTCTGCAACCACTGAGGAGACAAGGCTTAAAAATAGACTCACACGCAAGAGCCACGGAGCTTTTCATTACTGGGATAAATAATTGAACACAAAGAAACATAAATAGCTGCAAAACCTCGTCACTCTAACAAGCCACCTCGTTAGGGATTCATTAGGATGAGCCAAGATGGGGCATCCCTTCTCTGGCCATCAGAGTGGCCCGGACAATGGCAATTAAAGGGAGGCTTGTGCTGCTCCTGCCAGAGCCTGCCTGCTCCCAGTCAGGGGGCTGGGGGAACTGGAGCCCTGTGGTGCTGAGCTCTTGGGCCTCAGCTCCTGCTGGAACCCAGCCTAGGCCAATCCCTGGACACAGCCAGCACAGCTCTGAGGCAACAGGACCCTCCCTGGCTCTCTGGACCGTGGAGGTGCAGGTTGGATGCAAAGCCAGAGCCCCCTCCACTCTCACAGCCCAGATCTGGTGACTAAAGGGACCCAAACTGTGTCACCAGCGTGACCAGTGGGACACGGGTGTCAGAGGGTCTGGGCTACAGAGCAGGGGACAGGACCAACCTCCCTTTTGGCAGCCATCAGGCGCCCCAGAGCCGCAGCCGCCGTCCTGTGCCGCTGCGAGTGCCGCCGGTACCAGCGCTGGATGGTGACAGCAGCCAGGTTCACCTGCTGGATGAACCTGTGGGGACAGCGAGGGAGGGTCAGCACGGCCCCGGGTGCAGCAGAGCACAGGCGGCTTCCCCACAGCACCAGGACCTGCAGGTGCACTAAGAGTGGCCTTTCCCCAGTGTGAAATCCCACCGGACAAGAACAAGCTGGAGCTCCTCCCTCCTCTTGGCACTGTCCTGCCCCTTCCCTCACCTCTCGGCCTCCTCCTCGGTCACCTCCCTCCTCCGGGGAACGCTGCTGCCGCCGCTGCTGCTGCTGCTGTTGTTGTTGTGGGTCATGATGTTGTTGCTGGAGAAATTCTTCTGAGACTTCACGAAGCTGCTGCCGCCTTCCCCGTCCTCGTTCGAGGTCGCTTTGACGACATTGCTGAGGCAGGAGGTGAAGGCACTCAGCCCTGCCCTGGGCCACACACGACCCCCGGGCCAGCCCAGCTGCAGGGCCCCCACACTCACTTGAGGGAACTGGGAGCCTGGTTGGAGCTCTTGGGAGCAGGGCCCCTCTCAGCAGTGGAGTAGTTGTTGTGCACCATGGTGGTGACGCAGTTGCCCATCGCGCCCTTGTTGCTCCTTGTGCGGAGAGAACAGGAGCATCAGAACAGCACCTTCCCCTCTCCGGGTGTTTTCTCCACGCAGTTCCACCCATGCCCCCCTCAGGAGCCCGTGTCCCACCTGTTGTTGGCGGTGAAGTTGGCAGCCAGGAGCACGGTGGCTTCCTTCCTCCTCATGCCCGCGGGTGGCTCGAGGCCGTGGGAGCCGGAGGGGAATGCCCGGGGCTGGTCATCCTGCCATGGAGTCAGCAGGGTAAGGGCACCACACTCACCTCCTCAAACACCAGCAGGAGCACAGAGCCGGCCTGGCCCACCCACTCCCAGAGCCCGCTGTCCTCACCAGGATGTTCCATGTGGTTTTCTTTTCCGGGGAAGTTTTGCCCAGAGTTGCCAGTTTCTTCCTTCCTCCTGGATCGCTCTCAAAGAAGGCCAGGAATTCTCCTGTCTGCTCCGAGCTTTAGCCAGACCCAGGGAAGGCAGAGGGGAGAGAACAGGGGTTCTGGGATAACTCACAGCTACAGGACACTTGGATGCTTCAGTGTGACACGGGGAGAAAGGGGCCAGAGAATCGTTACACGGCCACAAAATCCACAAATGACTTGTTTTCACACAGTTTTGGGTTCCAGGGTGGTGTGTGGTGATAGGGATGGGCACAGAGCAACAGGAGAATGGAAAATCCCAACTCGGAGGGCACTGGGAACAGAGAACTTCTGCCTCCCCACACAGCCCAGTTATGGCCCGGAGGGTCAGTGAGGGCTGCTGGAATTAAAGGGAATGTTTTTTGTGACAGCCACAGAAACAGACTGCATTCCCCAAATAGAAATTCTCCCCTGTGATGGCAGTGAGGCCCTGGCACAGGTTGCCCACAGAAGCTGGGCACTTCTCTGGCAGAGAAGTGTCCTAGGTCAGATTGGATGGGGCTTGGAGCACCCTGGTCTAGTGGAAGGTGCCCCTGCACGGGACTTTAAGGTCCCTTCTCACCCCAGGCCATTCTGTGATCCTATGAATCCCTAAACAAGGGATTTTCTCTTCAAAAAAGTAACCAAACAAGGCCCAGGCCTCGCTTTTCCAGGGCCAGGTTTTAACTCCTGACGTGCATGACGGAGCTCAGGGTACATTTTGGAAAGGCTCCTGTTCTCCCACAGGACCAGGGAGGTTGGACACATGGGTGGGGTGTCCCCCAGAGGCACCCACAGGCCAGATGGACACAAGTCCATGGCTGGAGCTGTACCTGTGCGAGCTGTTCACCCTCTGGTTCACCTGCGTGGTGCTGTTGGACCTGCGCAGGTTGTTCATGGCCCGGGACCCCGCGTCCTCCTGCGGAGAGCAGGGATAAATCCAGCAACCACCTTCGGGAGGAGCACGGGCAGGCTCCCCCACCCCCCTCCCCCCGTGGGACACGGAGTTCCCGCTGCCCCAGGGCTGCCAAGCTCTCCTTGAGGCAGCAATGACACCTCGCTCGGGCGCTGCTGAGCCAGCAGGAACACGTTCCTCAGCACAAGCTCCCGGGAACAAGGGCACGGGAACGCTGCCAAGGGATTACTCAGCACGGAGCACAGACTGTCTGCTGCCGGATCCTGCCGGAGCCCAGCGGGCACCTGGGGCTCGTTCCCTCCGTGGAACCCCCGCTCAGGAGCCCCCGGTGCGGCAGGAACAGGGGGTGCTCGATGAGGGGCCTGGCATCCCAGCAGGACACACCAGGAAATGGGGAGTTTCCAGATGGAAACTGGCGCAGGGAGGCGAAGGGCAAGGGGAGGGAAAAGAGGGCATCCTGACGCTCCCTACTTGCTGCTCTGCATCGAGCAGAGAACCAGGATCACCGAGGGTGGTGCCAGAACAAAGCCGGGGTGGCGCTGGGGGCACCACAGCGAGAGGGACGCGGGCACGCACGGAGCCATCCCATACCCCAGGCACGCGCTCCCTGCCCCTGGCACGGGATGGGGGAAGGACACGGGCTCACCGGGGCGTTCCTCTTGGCCTTGCCGTCGGCAGCCACGGACACGGAGCGTGCCATCAGCTTGGCGGGCGAGGCGCTGCCAGGGCGGCGCGACACCGGCGCCGGGAGCCCCGTCAGGATCAGGTCCGCCACGTCAGAGCTCTGCACGGAGCAGCAGCTCCGGGTGCTCTTCATGCTGGAGCAGAAGGAAGGAACCCTGGAAGCAGAGCGCAGAGAGAGGGGAAGGCATGGAGCATCCCGCCTTGGAACCAGCTCACAGTGCTGGAACTGCTTCCCAACAGGACAAAACAACTTCCTCCAAAGTGCTGCATGGCAAATAACCCCAAGTGCAGCCCTGGAGAGGCTCCAGGTGGGCTCCTCGCTGCTTTCACCCAGCACTCTGGCCCTTCATGAGCTGCTGTCCCATTTGTGGGCCAGGATTCCAGCAGAGGAGTAAAGGGAGGGAAAAGCCCTGCTCCCCATCCCGGGCTCCTTCACTCCACGCAGCCCATGGCTGCCAGCGGATCACACGGGCCCAGAACGGCCCTACCTGTGCAGGCTGGAGGTTCAGCTCACCCCACATCCCACAGCAGGCTGGGATGCTGAAGAACCACCTGGGCAGCTCCCAAAGGATCCTCTGCCCGCCGAGCTCCCAACCCCTGCCAAGAGCTCATTTGGAAGTGTCCGTGCCCTCTCAGGGGGCACAGGGAGGGCTGGGCACCCTCCCAGCTCAGGGCAGCACATTCCCACCTTTTCCCCTCTGCATTCCCCCAGCCCCAGTGCTGAGCCAGGAAAAGACCACATCGCTTTTTTCTTTACATTTATTACCCACACTGCCCCTAAACCCTCTCCCCTGGCAGCCCTGGCTTCCCCTCGAAGGGCTCCACCACAGCCCTTGGCAATGCATCCAGCTCCACAGCCTGGGGAAACAAATGGCTCTCATGGAAACCGCTGGGCTCACGGCAGGAAAACAGGGCTCAGGAGCCCAGCCCAGCCCAGCACCCTGAGCCCCCAGCCNAGTCCCCAAGGCCCAGACCCCTCCCTAGGACCCCCAAAACACCCAGCCCCAAGTCCGCCAAGACCCAGCCCATATCCACAGGCCCCAAGCCCCTCATGACCCAGATTTTTCCAGAACCCCCCAGCTCCCAATCCCCGCAGAACCCCAACCCAGACCGCAAACCCTCCAAGCCCCGCCAAGCCCCAAACCCCCAGACCCTCAAAACCATGGTAATGGGCCCCACGCACCCACACGCGGGTGAGACCCCTCTCGCTCCGGGGGCGACGCCGAGAGTGAGGCCCTGTCCCCGTCCC
>VYXC01000800.1:303575-337012 GCA_013397175.1 Platysteira castanea
AGGCCGCGTCCTACGGGCGGTGCGTGGCGGCGGCGGCGGCCGGACCGGCGGAGCTGCGGCGGGACGCGTGCCTGGAGGAGTTCCAGGCGCTGCGGGAATGCTTCGCCCGGGCGGTACGTCTCGGTCCCAAATCCTGCATCCGGTGCAATTCCCGTCCCAGATCCGATGCCGGTGCCGGCGGAGGGGGGCGGCCTCGGCCCGTGCTGACCGCGGCTCTTTGCAGGCAAAGGCGACACCGAAGTGACCCCGGAGCCGCCCCCGCCTGGAGACGCTCGGGGGGAATAAAACCCTCAAACCCACCGGTTTGTCCTCAAATGACGGAGCCCCCGGGGCCCGAGCTGCCACCCGCTCCCTGGCTCCAGCCCCGGGCTGGGTGAGGGTCACAGATCTATTGTTATTTATTAAAAAACCCAAAAGAATTCAAATCAGAATGCTTCAGCTTATTTTATTGATGGGCTCAGCCCGCGCTCCGGGCTCTCCCTCCCAGCGTTCCACCCGCCCCGGGGAAGCCGTTCCCGGCGGGAACGTTCCCGCCAGCTTCCAGCCCAGCTTGGGGTGCCCACGCCATTCCCAGGAGCAGGAATGTCAGGAGCATCTTTGGTCCCTTATGTTCACACAGAGAACAACAAACAGGCGGGTCTGGCCCCGCGGGGCCGGAGCCGGCAGCACAGGGGATGAAGGAGCCGATCCGGCTCTGGCTCCCTCTCACTTCAGGAAGGCTGGTTGGTGCCACAGCCCGGGTCCATCTCCCCAGGGCAGACCTGGAGCTGTGCTCGAGCTCATCCCTGCCTCTCGGAGCAGCTCCGGGGCTCTCGGCCGTGGTGCTTGTGCTTGACGACAGCGCTAATGGAGAAGCTCGTTGGGATGAGGGGGGTTCAGGGGGTTTAAGGCCACAGTGTTCCGAGGGGTCTTCCCAAAGGACTGCCGAGGCCCCTTCCCTGTGGCTCTGGGTTGTGACATCCTGGGAGCACCAGGCAGGGACAGTCCCACCCAGTTCCAGCTCTGCAGGGTCCCACCGGACACAGCCTCGAGGTCGCCAAAGACATTTGGAGGTCGGAATATAAAACCCGCCACAGTGATGAGGTCTGAGGGCTCCAGGCTGGGAATTTTCAGCCGGTCTAGGGAGAGCTTTGGGATTGGATTCTGTACATTCGCAGGTCAGGATGTAAAAACAAAACCCAAAAAACCCCAAGGGATGAATCACTGGGAGTCTGAAACCACAGAGAGCTCTTGGGGAAGCTCTTCCCTTCCTCACTCACCAAACGAATTTCCCGAGGTGGGACAGGGACCTGTCTGGATGCAGAACAGGGCGGGGCGAGGCTGGGAAGAGCACACGGAACACAGGAAGAGGTAGGTGTGCATGAGCCGAGCCCCTGGATCCACCTGGCTCTGCCACGTTTGTTCCCAAACTACTCACCTCCGGCAGAAGAATCCAGCTGGGTTGGGAAGGGGCGGGGGGAAGTTGAGCTTCCTAATGCACTTTGGAGAGGGGAAGTGGAGCTGGAGAGCACAGAGAGGAGCACCCAGGGAGGGCAGCGGGAGCAGAGCCCCGTGTGATTCCCGTGTGTGGCCAAGGAATCCCATCCCTGGGACAGAGGCAGCACAACGGCAGGAGTTGTGCCCGGTTAAGGCAGCTTTTCTACTAAATGAGGTTCCTAAACCACCACCGTGTCCCAAACACACGAGGCTCTGCTCCTGATGCAGCACTGGAGCATCGGCTCCGCTGGTCCTCAGCTCACGGCTTCTCTGGGGTAAAGCCCTTCCCGAGGGGTGGATCCCAGGTCCCCTCGGCACAGCTGGGGCGATGGAGCCCCTTCCCGGTTCTGAGAGGAGTTGGGAAATGGTTGGAGAAGGCAATTTGATATGAGTGAGATGCTGGAAAAGGTCCTTGGAGCAGCAGCCTGGCAGGGAGCCGAGGTGGATGGCAGCTCTGGAAGGCAGGGGACAGCAGGAATGTCGGTTCCAGCGTTGCCACCTCCTCGGCTGCCCGCAGGCACATGCCAGGGGTGCTGCTGTGGAAGCCCCCAGGATGGTGCTCAGGGATCCAAGGAGATCCTGCACATCCAGCAAAGCGCTGCCGGCTCGGATCTCTCTGTGCCTGAGCATCGGCCCAGAATCCCGCGGTGAGGCCGAGCCTTCCCCGTGGAGCACGGCCACAGCCACCTCACGGGCTCCTGTCCTGTGCCACCTGCTGGATGTGGCGGCTGCGCACCAGGTGCTGTGCGCCCTCGGCCACCCGGCTCAGCCGCGTCTCCAGCGCGCTCCGCAGGTCGTTCACCTTCACATCGGGAAGGGGGTTCAGGCCGATCAGGACCCCGCCGGCTCCCGGTGCAGCCGCCTCCTCCTCCCCATCCTCCTCCTCCTGGTCGGGAGGCAGCAGGTCCCGTCTCCTGCGGCGCAGGTCCAGGCCCCCCTGCAGCTTCAGGTCCCGGTTGGGTTTGACATCACGCTCCGGCTGCTGCGGATCCCGCGGGGCGCCCGCTCCGTTCTCGGACTTCGGCGCCGGGGCATCCTGAGGGCCGGGTTTCCTGTCGGCGTCGTTGGAGGGACCCCCATCCCCGCGGCCCTGCCGGCCCCGCGGCTCCTCCCGGGGATCCTCCTCCTTCCTGTGCCCGTGGCCAGGCGGGTCCCGCTGCCGCCCGCCCGCTCCCTCGGCCTCCGCCCCTCTCCGCCGCTCCCGCTCCCGGGGGGGCTGCTCCCTCACTGCCACATTCCTGTTACTGGAAGAGTCCGGCACCACTGCCAGGTCCTTGGGCTCCACCTGACTCAGAGCTTTGGCTTTAAGGTCTGTTCCTGAGTCTCTTTCCAAACTCTTTCCTGCTACTCCCTGAACTTTGGCAGCCCCCGGCTGTTCTCTTTGGATGGGAGCTGTAGCTGCTTCCACGGCTTTCAGGAAATTCTTCTTCTCGTGGACATCTCTTCCAGCTTTGGCTTCACGTTCTCCTCCCAAATCTTCCGCCAAGGGCTTTTTCTCCAGGTGGTTTCTGGCTGCTGGAACACGCTGGGCATCCCCGTGGAGGGGATCCCGGTTCTCCGCGGGATTCTTAACAGCTCTGTCATTCTCCTGCAGCGGCACCTTCCAGTCCTCGGGAGGAGCCACAGGAATGTCACGCCTGTGCCCGGCCTCTTCCAGCCTGCCTGCGATGTCCCTGTGCTGCTTGGTGGAATCGGGGGGCTGCTGGCCCGGGCGCTGCTCCTGCTGCTCCTTGCTCAGCGGCTTCCCGGCCGCATCTCCCTTGGCTCCGAGCCCCTCGTCCTCCCTGCTCCTGGACAGGGGCACGGCAGGCTCCGGCTGCGCTTCCGCTGCGGGACAAAACCGACATGGAAAAGGGTTTTCTCAGGACATCCCCTTCTCCTGCCACCACACTCTGTGCAACACGGGATGAGGCCACACGGGAGGACGAGCAGAGCTGTGGGGCGTTATCCCGCTACGCTCGGGGCTGGATCCCCACCTCCAAAGCCAGAAGTGGCTGTGCAGTGGGCTTTGCCACGGGCCAGAGAAACTCAGACCTCTCCCAGCCTGATTTTAGAGCTGCTCTGAGCTGTGAGCACCTCACAGAGGGGTCCTGCTCCCTGGTCATGTCCTTACCTGGCTTTGGCTTCTCCTCTGCCCCCTCCTCCTGCCGCTGCTGGTGGATCTCCTTGTGCTGCTCCTCGATCACTGCCAGCAGCTTTGCCTGCTGGTCCAGGAGCTGCTTGTGCTGCACCTGCTGCTCCTTGATCACCTGCAGCAGCACGTTGTGGTCCAGCAGTTTTGCTGGCCCTGCTTCTGGAAAAAGGGAAGAAGAGAGAGAGGAAATAAAACCTCTGTGACCCAAAGCCCTCAGAAATCACGTCAGCTCTGGATGGGCTGCAGGGGCTCTCCTTGGCAGGAAGATCCGACTCCACAAACCCCGCCAGGAGGCAGAGAAGGAAGCTGGAAGAGGATGGCATGAGACCAGGGGACTTGCACAGAAGTCCAAGCTCCAGCTCCAACCCCACCTTGCCAGGCAGAGGTTGGAGGGAGGAGCTCAGCCCGAGGAGGGGCTTTGCAGCTCCAGCTCTGATGCCCCAGGCACAGAGCAGCCAGGGCCTTGAGGGGCAGGAGCAGACAGGGCTTCTCCCTGTGATGTGCTCAGGTGTCCCCGTGTGCCCCTGCCCACGCCCCTCCCACCGTGCTGCCCGAGCGGTCCCAGGGCTCCGACACCAGGGAGCAGCTGGGCCCGGGTGCCAGCCTGATTCAGGCCCCCGCGTGGCCCTGCCAGATGTGCCAGAGGTGGGACAGGCATCACCTGCTGCCATTCTAGCAGGGACTGTGGCCTCAAGGCACTCCCACAGAGAGGAATCCAGGGGGATCCGTGTGCCCCCGTCCCCGCACGCCCCGGGACACACGCTCACCCCCCAGCTTGGTCTCTGCCTTCTCCTGTTTCTCCTCGGTGTTCCGGTTCTCCAGCGGTTCCGCTCTCTCCGGGAGGGGCAGCTCCTGCTTTTCACCTGCAAAGGACGACAGAGCTTTGCTGTCAGTGCAGATGTTCCCTAAAACGCCTCCGCGTCGTCCCGGCACCGTTTGTATCCAACCCGACGGCTGCGAGGGAAGTAATAAACCCAATATTTAACAATCCCATGCCTGGTGGCAGCGAGCCAGCACTAACTACCTCGGCCAATTAACATGCAAGAACAGCTCTAACTGGCTTTTAGACGGGCACTTGGCAATGTGTTCCCTGTCAAGATCTCCCGGCTCCATGTCCCCGGTGATTTGGGAGCCGTGCAGGAACAGCACGGCACCTGACATTTTGGCGGGTAGCGAACAACTGTTTGACAGCTCTTGCAGTAGCTGTCAAAGCCACCAGATTCCTCCTTTCCCGCAGCAGCTGCCGGAGGGGCTGTGCACACTCACGTGCTCCACTCGTGGAGTTAAAAGGAAGCACCGGGATGGAGATGGGAATGACCAAATTGTCCCGTCTCCAGGGGGATTACAGGCTCAGAAGAGCTCGCTCAGATGAGCTGCCGTGGAAGGAGCTTACCAGGGTCTGCTTCCTTCTCCATGGACTTTCCGGCCTCCCCTGCTTTCCTGGGGAGCTGGAGTTGTGACTTGTCCTGGTCAGCAGCCTTGGCAGTGTCACCATCCAGCACGGCCGCCTGTGCCTTGGCTTCCAGCTTGGCTTTCCCCGGCTCCAGCTCCTTGTAGGGTGGCCTTCCACCCTGCTGCACCGCTGCCTCCGGGACCTTCTCCAGATTTGGGACAGGCCCGGCAGTCCCTCCCCGCTGCTGGTTCTCAGCAACCACTTCCTTCCCTTGTTTTGGGCCCAGTGCCTCCTTCTGGGGCTTCAGCCTGGCCGGCTCCTCCAGCAGACGGTCCTTGGCTCCTCCGGGAGCCACCTTGCTCTCGTCGGATTCCTCCCGCTCCCGCCCCATGTCCACGACCACCTCATCGTGTGGGACCGGGGGCTCGTGGCGATGAGCTTCCCCCACAGGCAGGGCAATCCCTGGGTGGACACGCAGGGTCAGAGGCAGCAGGTTCCCAGTACACCCAGTACACCCAGTTCCGTGCTGCCCTCGTCCAGCCCTGCCTTCCCTCCCTCATCTGGAGGCCAAGTTCCCAACGAGCCTCCAGAGCACCAAACACTAAATCACCTTCAGTCCACCAATACCACCACAGAGCTGGACTGAGGGGAGGAGGGTAAGGAGCCGAGGTCAGGATCTGTATCCAAAACAGTCCCACAGCTCACATCCCCAGCTCCCAGCCCGGCTCTCTTTCCCGGGATCACCTTTACCTTGATCGGGACGGTCCAGCTGCACTTTCTCTTCCACCTTTCCTCTCTCCTCCTCCCTCTTGGGTACCTGCACGGGCACCTTGATCTGTGGCTGCTCCATCTCCTCCTTCTCCTCGGGCACTTTGGGTTTATCACGGTCATCCTCCGGCTCCTCCACCACCGGGTTCTGCTCTGCAAACACAGGACGGGGACAGGGACGAGGTGTGGGATCTGGGAATCGCTGGGTCTGTCCCAGCCCCCTCCACCCACCCAGCCCAGCCGCTGGTTCCCCTCCAGCCTTAGCGCGGTGGGGCTGGGGGAGCTTTTGTCCTGGGCTCAGCTGGTTGTTTTCCCTGCAGTGGGTTTTATGGAGCTGCCGGCAGGGAAGCACGGCCGGGATGGAGCCGGGATGGAGCCGGGATGGAGCCGGCTGCTGCTGCGAGCCAGTGCCACCAGATGGTAGCATCCCCTCGGCTCCCTGCCCCGGACCCCCGGCTCCGGGAGAGACCGAGCTGGAATCCAGACCCGGATCCCCCGGCACTGGAAGAGGCAGAGCTGGAATCCAGGCCCGAAGCCCCCAGCACCAAAACCCGAGCTGGGGTCCAGCCCGGCCCCCGCCCCCCCGCTGCTGTTTGCTGTGAAACGTCTTAAAACCTCTCTTATTTTGATTTTCCCTCCCTTTTAGTGCCCGAGCGTTCCCACAGCCCTTCGGACGCCTCTCGGAGGAGGAGTGGGGAGGTTTCCTTTTCCCGCAGAAGTTTTGAAGAGGGGGATTAAACAGGCATTAATTAGGGGAAACTCCTGAGGGAGATAGGGGAGTTTTCCCCCACTTTGCCCTCAAAGAGATGGAATATTTTTGGAAGACACATCCCAGTCAAACCAGTCACTGTGTTCAGCACTGGTATGACCAGCGTATTCCACATGGAATCTTTCTGCACATTCCATGGGACGGGAAGGGTCCCTTCCACCCCCAGCGTGGCAGAAAACCCACACAGGGAGTGAACTCTTCCTTTGGAGAGCAGCAGAGAAGGAAATCAAATTGTTTCCCAGCAGTGAAGTTGTTCTGCAGATTTTTTTCCATCCAACAAACTCTTGAAAAAAAAAAAAAATCTATCTTCTGTAACAAAAAAAATATTCCCAACTCCTTCACCCTCCCCCGTGTGATTTCCTTTGGGGAATTAATTCTATAAACATCTTTCCATTTTCTCCTCCCCCTCCGCAGGGCTGGTGCGATTTATTACGAGATGAACTCATGGGAAAGAAGGGATTGCCACAACTTCAGCTGCGTGGGCCTTGCCCGAGCTGGGGTGGGGGGGGGGAACAACAAAAATTCACAAAAAATTAAGTACAAACTCCTGGCCCAGAGGGATCTGTGCCAGCAGGACCTTGAGCCTCTCCAGAAACCCGGACTCCAGCCCAGAGCTCCACACCCAGAGGAGGGGATGTGTGTGGGGCTGGCCGGCTTTCCACGTTCCTCCGCTTCGGGAATGATGGTGGGAGGGGAAAAGGACCTGGATTTTCTGAGAAATTCAAGTCTAGTACCCAAGGGTCCCCCTCTCCATTGAGGGACTTGCCAGGGTTCAGCAAGTCGGGGCAGGACACTCCTCCTTTTCAGGAAAAACTGGGCTGCAGGAACCAGTGCCCAGCCCTGGCCGGGGGCCCTGGGAAGCGGGAGGCCGAGGCCCGGGAGGGGAGCGCTCGGCACGGCTGCGGATGTTCCCAGCTCACTCCTGGCTTCAATGCAAGAAATTATTTACTCTATTGGAGGAAAGTTTGTCACTAATTGGTTCGTGGAGGCGGGAGATGGCTCCGGTCGGAGAGGACCGGAGGATCCAGAGAACCCCAACACGGGCAGGGCTGTTCCCACAGCGGATGGCAACGACGAGCAGAGGCAGCCAGATGAAGTTCAAGGGGAAATAAAAAGGAATGAGGGGAAAATAAAAAGGAAGAGAGGAGGAAATAAGAAAGGGGGAAGCTTTCCTTGCGAGCAGGAACTGGAGGAGTTAAACCCAGCAGTTCCCCTGCCCAGAGGAGCAGGTGAACCCCCCGCGGGCCCAGGGCAGCCCGAGGGGCCGGGGGAGGCCCCGCTCCGCTCCGGGAGTGTCCCTGGCAGCTTCCATCATAAATCAGGCAGAGGCACGTTCCCCGCTCTGCAAACAATGCAGGAGAAGCCCAAAACACAAACAAAACACAAACCCAAAAGTCTCCACGCCGCAATAAGGCCAAGCTGCCTCTAAGCCGTCATTCGCTCAGTGGGAGACAAAATTAAGTTCATCATCAGGGTGTGAATTAACAACCTCTCGGGCTGCCTGGAAATCCATCCGGGGCTCCGGGTGCTTTGCAGGGAACAGTTTTGCTCGGGCTCTGCCTGTCTTGTTGCCCTCCAGGTCCCTTTGGAGCGTCTTCCAGTAACGCTGCGCCTCGTCATGTTTTATGGGCGGCCTTGGACTTTACAGGCAAGGCCTGAGAGGCTGTAAAAGCTTTTTGGCTCCCAAGGAGAGGCCGGGGTGTAAGGCAGCACCAGGAGGGTTCGCTCTGACCCCCCGGCTCTCCGGCAGCTCCTCTCACACGAGGGGAAGCCGGGGCGTCCTGCAGCTGATTTGTGTGTGTGCGTGCCTGGGTGTGTTGTGGTTTGCCAACAGCCTCTCCAGGCTGCCATAAAATTTCATGATTAGCAACCTAAAAGCTTCCCTTCTCCCCCTGCTCCTGATTCGGATCGCTGCAATGGTCCCAGGCAGGCACTAAATCCCTCCTCACACGCTTTTCCAGCCTCTCGGAGCCGAAATGTGCCTCCACAGCCCCTGCCCTGGGCAGAGGCAGCGGGAAAGGCCCCGCTGTGCTCGCCCTCGATCCAGGGGAGCTGTAGGGACAGCACAGGGAGCTCCAGAACACAGCACCCGCTCCAGAGCATCACCCCAGGGCCGACCAGGGACACGGGGTTCAGGACCTGCTCGTGCCAGGCCAGCTCCAGATCTGCTTAAATTCCTCCATCGCATGATATGGAGCGAGATCCAGGAGCTCGTGCCAAGGAAAACGGAGCCGAACAAGCGGGGCAGAGGGCCGGGGGCAGACGCTGCCCTCGGACGTGCCGAGCAGCCCCACACGCAGAGCAGGGCAGGGACAGGCCCTCCCCGGGGAGCCCCCGGCCCAGCTGCGCCTCCAGGAGCCCTCCCTCCCCCCGAAACGGGTCCAGATTTCACAAGGTTATGGAATGGCATCCCTGAAATTAGTTCACAGTTGTCTCCTGACGCACCAGCAGTAAAAACCAACCCAAATTACCAGAGGCTGCTGGTTCCTTTTCTGTGTCACAGGCACTATTAAAAGCTCTCTCGCACAAAGCACCAGGGAGAGCCGCCGCGGAGCCAAGCTGTTCCTGCAGCTAAGCAGGATGCAGGAGCCACGTTCCACACATCTCCGGGGCTGCTCCGGCCGGGAATGCCGGCAGGGACCCAGCTGGGGTCGGGGGGATTGCTTTTGGTGGGGGCCAGCACACGGATGCAGGGATGGAGGATGCAGGGATGGCGCTGGCCAAACTCAACCCCAAATTTTGCCCCAATCCACGTAACACAGCCCACCCCATCCCACAGGACACCGGGATGGCCGGAGCGTGGTGCCCGGCACACCGGGAAAAGGGCTCTTGCACAAGGAGCCTGAATCAGGGCTTTGTTACCCAACATTGCACAACGCCAGGGAGAAGATGAAGCAGCAACGATCAAGTAAGGAGCTGAAAAATATTACAAAATCTTAATCCCCCCCGAGACCCTCGAGGGTGCTTTAAATACGGAGAGAAATTGCCTAATTAGCTTTTTTTTTTTTTTTTTTTTAAATGGATAATTGCCTTCCTGAGCTTTCAGAGGCAGCTTAGCAACCTTTTAAGAGAGGCGCAGCCGCGGCTCGGAGCGGCAGGACGGGGCTGGAAGGGGTTTTATCCCTTTCCCGAAGAGCTGCTGACAGTAAAACCTCCAGCACCACAGGCTGGGGCTGTAATGGGCACTTGGGTGTCGTTAGGAAAAACACGATTCCGAGGCCGCTGGTCAATACGTGTTCACATAAAAGGCCAATGTTCTAATATTCATAATCCCCGGGCCCACGGGGCAGGGCTTTAATGAAAGTCTCTCCAGTTCTGGGCTCCACAACATCAAAGAGGCCAATAAAACTCCTCTCACACGCTGACAGGCGGGAGGCAGGCGGGGAAGGCAGCGCTGGGGAAAGGCCCTGCGGTTTGCCTTGCATGGGGCAGCACGGCAAAGGGCACAGAGCAACCCTGTGCCCAGGGAAGGGGCTGAGCACCTTCTGACCCAGAGGCACAGAGGCACCTTGTGCCTGGGGAGAAGGGGTCTGGAAGAACCCTCCAGCCAGGAAAAGGGCTGGGAGCAGCACCCTCCAGCCAGAACAGGAGCCTGCAGCACCACCCTGCAGCCAGGGAAGGGGCACAAGGCACCTGTGCCCTGGGGGAAGGGGCTGAGCACCCAGCGGCCCAGGGAGAAGCCGTGAGACGCTGCTGCATCCCCGAGTGTGGGACACGGCCCATCCGGAGGGCACCCAGGTGCCGGGGGCGGCCCAGCCCGCATCCTGCGCCCCTGGAACGACAGGATGCAGCTGCTGCGGCGCGTTCCAGGCGGCAGCTCCTGCTCTGCAAAACAAGGCGGGTGAGGGCGAGGGGGAGCCGCGGCGGGGGATGAAGGGCACCATTTAACGCCTCTCATTGCTAGTCAAGCCGACATCCTGCGGAGGCACAGGGAGGCACGGATCCAAGGAATCGCAGCGGCGGCTCTCCCGGGGCAGCCCCACGTCCACCCCGCAGGTCCCTGTCCCCCTTCTCTGCCCGGCTGCATCTCCCTGCTCTTCCTCCTCCCCGGGGACGGAGCCCCCGGCTGCCAAAGGGACCTCGGGGGACAGCTGAGCTTTCCCTCGGAGCCGCACGGCTCCTCCCTGGGAAGTTTATGACCCGGGAGCGCTGAACCCGCCTTCCTCCCGGGTGGGATTATTTAATCCAGCAGCACTCAGAGCTGCTGCCGGCGGGCTGCGGGATCGCCCGGGTGATCAGAGCCTGGCATCCCGCTCCGCCGCCCCGGCTCACGCCGAGAAGGGGAGAAGATTCAGCAAACTCCAGCGGACACCGCGTTTTCTGGGATTTTTTATTTTCCCAGTCAGAACACGTGTCATTAGCGATTCCTCCTGAAAGGAGCAGCTGTTCTTTGGCCATTACCGCTCCAAAATTAACCAAGACGGAAGAATTCAATCGCATCCCTCCTCCCGGCCCTGCTGAGGGCTCCATTAAGGGATTGGGAGCATCTTTTGCTCGGAGTTCGCCAGTACCCGCGTGCTGGGGAAGGCACACGCAGCCTTGAGTAAGCCACGAGTAAACCACAAGTAAACTCCACCACGGAGCAGCCCTGGAGTGAATGTTATCGGCAGCAGCACCGGTGTGGGAGACGCTCCAAGCTGCCGGGCAGGAACCCGGCCAAGAACCAGGAGGGAGGATAATCTCCAGAAGAGCCAGCCCCTTTCTCCCTTCCGCTCTCAATCTCCGCGAGGATATTTCAAGGCCTCCAAAGAACAAAAAAAAAAAAACCCCGCAGGAGCAGAAGGAAACAAAACTGAACCGAAGGAACAGGACGCGGCAGGGCCGAGGGGCAGCGCGGGGTCAGGCGGCACCTGCGCGCCACGGCCTCGCTCCGGAGCAGCTGGGGAAGGGAGGAGCGGCCGTAATTCCATCAGCAGCCCCAGCAAACAAATAATAAATAACAGGAACCAGTAAACAAAGCTGAGGCATAATCACAGGCTTTGTCAGAGCGAAAGCCGAGTCCAAATTTATATCCTCAGCGCCAAAAAAAGAGGCAGTTCCCGTAAATTCCCGCACCTTTGAGGGTGATGGATGGCTGGTCCGTGGGGTGCCACAGGGGCCCGGTGCCAGGTGGGCACTGTGCTCATCCCAAAGAGGGATTCCTGCTCTGTCCCTCCAGGGGATCCCAAGGCCTGCACCCCACCTTTCCCTTCCTAAAAGAACACCTCCCACAAAGTACTACTGGAGGTCAGAACAGGCTTTTCCAGCAGACAAAAGTGCAGCTTTTCTTTGGAAAAGGCCCCAGGAGTCTGGGAAAATGCATGGAGCTGCCTGGAAATCACCCTGCTTCTGCCACACTTAGACAAAAAAACCCCCTTCTCCTTCCTTTGAAGATGTGAAGCTGGGGACAGGGCTGGGAAACCCAGCTCCGGCAAGCACATACCTGGAAGCTTGACTGAATCCTGGTCAATTCTGCTCTCCTCTCTGTCCAGGTGCTCCAAGCCCACTGCTTCCGTCCTCACAGGGGTGTCCTCGGTGGCAGACAGGGTGGTGTAGGTGCTGATCACCAGCATTCCCAGCCCAATCCACAGGATAACCTGCACAGAGTGCCACAGGAAAAGGTCAGCACAGGAAAACCAAGGGCACTGCTCCCCACAGCATTCCCGTGGTGCCTCCACACAATTCCGACCTCAGCGCAGCGACACGTGCCAGGGAGAGGAGAGAAATGTCAGAGAGAAGCAGGAAAAGCAGTTGCTCCTGGCTGAGGTTCCTATTTGGGTGCAGAGCCATGGGAATGGGAATTTCGGAGGCTGGAAGATGCTGGAAAGGCGGCTCCTGCATTGGAAGGGCTCGAAAGTGAGTGGACAGGACAAAGGGACAGGAGAATGCACGTGGCAGACACAAGCCCTGCTGCAAAGACTCATTCCCTGGTATTCCCAGCATGAGAACTCCACGAAATCGGGTCTGGCTGAGCACAGAGGAGCCTGGCCTGGTCACAGCCCCCAGTGATTCCAGGGAGCTGCTTAAAAATCCCTGGTTTTGAAAGCAAGGGTAACACGTCCATGCACAGGTGCTGGTCCCAGGGCTCACCAAGCTGCTGAGAAGAGACTCCCTGATTTCCAGAAAGCTAGGATCAAACAGGATAAAAATAGAAGGATGGAATCTGGATCCCGTGGAGGGAAGGGCTCTTGGAATTTCTCTACCTCAAAAAGGAGAAAGTGATGAGCAGCGGAAGAATTTTTACAGCTCGTTATGTGATGACAAATGGATCTAAAAGGATCGAATTCCACATGAGTCATGGGAAGTGTTGGATGGCACTTGGACAACCTGGTCTAGTGGAAGGTGTCCCTGCCCATGGCAGGAGGTGGAACTGGATGAGCTTCAAGGTCCCTCCCAGCCCAAACCATTCCATGATTCCATGAGTCATCCTCTTCCCCCCAAATCCTCACTGTGCAGATTCACATCCCAACTCACAAAAAGCACAACAAAAAGATGCTTCTCAGTGTGGGGAAAACCAGGAACGGCCACAGAGAGCACTTCTACCACTGGAAGCTGCCAGAAAACTGCAAATCAAGGGGAGAGGTGAAACTGGAAGGAGGAATTAAAACATTGGCACTTCCAGAGGGGGAGGAGGGGCTGATGCTTTCCTCACCCGCCTCGTGCTGAGGGAGGTCGCCCAGAAACCCGGGGCAGCATGGTCAGAGCTGGGCCCAGGAGACCCCGGAGGGCCCGTTCCCAGCACACCCCGCAGACAGCCCGACGCCTTCGGAAGGAAAAGGCTGGCGGGACGTGGAGCAGCTCTGGATCAGAGGCAGCGTGGCCAGGGAGCAGAGGCCAGACCTTAGAGCCGCTGCAGAGGAAACAGGAGCAGAATGTGCTGCCTGCCTTGCCCGGGGTGCACAAAGAGCAGATATCCTGCCATCCACCCCCCGGGCAAACGCCGAGTCAGCAGGTCCTGCACTGCTGCCCTGGGCTCGAGCCGCTCCACTTCCTCCCCTCCCACAATCCACAGCCCCGGCACAAATGCATTTTGTGCCTGGGAGGCTGTTCTGGCACCTTCCAGAAACAACAGCGGAGAGGAAGAGCGTTTCCACAAAGAGGATCTATTCTGGTGCCACAGGAACCAGGAGCAACGTGGGAGAGGAGGGAACTGTAGGAAACGGCTGAAAACATTAAATGCTTTAAAAGGATTTTTGTTGTTTCTTATCTTAGTGGGGAACCAGGGGCTCAAACGCCTTGGATTGAAACCCCTTTGATTGTTGCACATTTGGAGTTCAGCTGCGAGCTCCCGGAGCAGCGGGTACGGGCACACGTGGCAGTCACAGACAGGCTGGGCTGTCCCTGAGCCGCCCTCACCCTGCTCCCCCCAGCACCCCCCTCCTCACCTACCCCCTCCCCAAATAAAGACCAGAGTAAAGAGGTCCACGATTTGGCTCAATTCCATGGAGATGCTTATGACATGGAAGAGCAGACGGTTTGTGCTTAGGGGACCACCAAGGCAACTGAAGGAACGGGAGCGAGGGCTGCAAGGACTCGGGAGCTCAAGGAACCCATTCAGGCAGAGGAGCCACCAATCTCCACAGCATCCAGAGATCCTGGAGCGAGGGGAAGCTTGGCACTGCAGGGCACTTCTGAGCCAAGGTCTGGTCTCATGGGAATGATCTGCCCCAGACCCAGCAATCCCACCAAGAGCAGAGACCCTTCTGCAGAAGCCCCTCTTGGCACAGACACAGCAAGAGGCTGTGCAAAGCCCTGGGGCAGGTCAGTGCGGCCAGGACCTCTCTCCCGGGAGCCACGGATGGGAATTCAGGAGAGGAAGTTTACGCGGCCGTTTCCTCGGCCCTCCTTCCTCCCAGAAGATGACTCCAGCTCTGCACAGCAGAGCCATTAGCTCAGCCCTTCTCCCGCAGCCCCGGGAAGCAAACGCGCTGCATTTGTGCGGCGTGACGCCATCCCCGTCCTCCTGGACACGGCGCGTTCCGAGGGACGGAGTCATGGCCAAGGAATGCAGGGCCCCGGTCACCGCCGGGTCCCTCCTCAGAGCTGCTGTGTGTGGGGGCTGTACCCCTGGACGTGCTGGTGGGGAAGGTGCGCTGGCCCCTGCGCTGCCAGCGAAGGGCAGAGGGAATCTCTTTTCCACCCGCACAGGAGCGAGCCGAGGGGTCACTTCCTGACCTCCGGCAGCTCCTCTTCCCCAACTGGGACAACAGCAACTCCGGCCTCCCTAGGAGGGGCCTCTCGGACAAGCTTGTGTCAACACTGGGAAGGCAACACCTTCCTGCTGGCAGTTACATGCTCCCTTCACAGACCCCCACACGCCCTTCGGCAGCTCTGCCAAGCCCGGGGCTCCCGGGGAGCAGCGGGACGGGACCTTTACAGGAACAGATGCTTAACCACAAGAAAGGGAACACTCTCCCTGCTTCACTCACACTGTGTGCCTGACTCCGGGCTTTTGAACTGTTTTGGGACCTGCCTTTCCAACCCAGCCCTTCCAACCAGGGCGCTCCCAGCCCAGCCTGGCCGAGCAGCAGCTCCAATCATTCCCAGTTCCCCAGCAGAAGCCCTTTGCTGGCCTATTTCCCTCTCCTGCCTGAAATTCTCTTCACTACTTCTAGTGCAAAATCCTTGTTTTGTAGCCTCAGTTTGCACCATCTCCTGTAAAAACCTGACCTTCCATGTCACCACCTGCCCGACACTGGAGGCTGCTGGGTGCCAGAAGAGGCCCGATGAAAGCGGCCAGTTCTCAGCAGCACAAGAGCCAAGATAACCCAGAGAAGTGTAAAAGCTGGCGCTGAGGTTTGCTGCTCAGAAGGAGGCTACAGCTGATGGAGGGAAGGAGGGAGAATGTCAGTGTACGCTGTTTGGACAGGGACAGGAAGGGAAGGACAGCTGAGCCCAGGGCTGGCTCCTCTCCCCCCGCCCGCCACCTTCCTCAGGAGCTGACTTTGATGGAGTGGAGCACCTGATCAAAGGAGAGCAGGAATGAAGGAGGAGACCAAAGACAGAGCTCCAGGGAAAGAATAAATGAGCCTTTGCAGAGACCTGGAGGGAGGAGGAGAGGGTGGGCTCCGAGTTGGGCTGTGGAGGTGGGGAGGTGCTGAGCAGCCCGGCTCGGGCGGGCAGGTGTGTCCTCGCTCCGAGCAGGAATGCAAACCTGACAGGCAATGGATCACTCAGGGAAGGCTGGACAGCTTGCTGCCAGCCCCTCGAGAGGTAACCCGGGGCCTGATGCTTTAGATAAGCCCTTCCTCCTTCGTGAGGATTTCTGCAGGACAAACATCTCCCTCAGCCTCGTGACCGGGTTTGGGGTCAGGCATTGTGAGGGCCCCAGTGTCCCACCCCGAGCAGCCGGGCTGAGAGCTCAGCCTGTCCTGAGTGCAGCCTCGGGGCACTGCAGGGAAACGCTCCGGCTCAGCCGGAATAGAAAGCAATTCTTGAAAGTGCTCTTTGTTTCCCTGAAAAACCCAGGCTGGCATTCAGACTCCTGCTCAGGGTTTCACTCAAAGAAGTTCGGAGCTAAGTGTCAGAATTCAGAGTGAAAGCTGGAAAGTTGGACTATTTCCTTGTGTCAGGGAAAGCACGGGGAAGAAAAAAAACACACCCTGCTTAAAAAATTCACATAGGTTTGCAAAGCCACAAGTCATTAAGCACGGAACGAGCCACCAGCTCTGTGGGCCCCACAAAAACGTGCTGCTCTCCCCTGCTGACTCCGCACTGTGCCCAAAACCTTATTCCCAGCCCAGCACTGTCCTGACTGGGAATGTTGGGACAGAGGCCTGTGAAAAAGGCGGTGGATTAAATTATTGTTAGAAAAAACCCCCAAAACCTGTTAATTTCAGCCCACGGTATTTGCAGGAGCACATAGATCAAGCCCAGCAAAGAGCCACTTTGTTTCAGTCCCCGAGGAGGCCAATTCAAACTGGAGCAAAAGGAAAAGCTAAACTTCTAACAGCCTCTGAACGACCCCAATCCCTCAGAAAATCAATTCCTGAAGCAACACCTCTATGTGTGTGTTCCTTTTTTACTATTATTTTGGTTGAAAGCAGAAAGCTGAGGGTCGGCAGCACAAATCACATCGTGGAGCCCTGTTTGTTTTACCCAGCCTGGTCAGGTCGGGATGTGAGGCTTTAAGGTTTTACAGGCTGCCTGGATTTCCTGTTCTGAGGATCCAAAACCTGAATCCCACCAGGGGGAGGACTGGAAGCAGCATTTTATGCATGAAATGACTGTTTCGCGTGCTGCTGGAGGGACAAAAAGAACTGGTGTTCCAGCTTGGGCCAGCACCTCTGCCACTGTGTGAGCATCCCTAAGACGGACACCCACCCAGAACAGCTCCCACCTGTACTGGGCAGACTGGAGGGGGAGGCTGGAGGAGGTGCTGAGAGGTTTCTCTGCTGCAGCCAAACGTTCCCAGGCTCTGCAGAGGGCTTAGGGGGATGTCAAGCAGCATCAGCACTGACCTGTGAACAAAGCGCATTCTTGTGGATCTTCTTGTAAATAAGAGCTGGGCAGATGAAACAAATGAGGCTTCCCATGGTCGCACCTGTCAGGCCCAGGACTGTTTCCACTGGGGAAGAAGAGGAAAAGTCAGCAAAGGTCTTTTCCAGGAGCGCCAGAGCAGCAGCACGGGACGGCTGCCAGAGCCCCCGGGCAGGATGGGGTGTGAGCCTGGTCACCCCAGCCAGGAAAACAAATAACAGAGACCAGAGAAAGCAGCCAGCCCTTGTTCCCAGCTCCTCACTCACCATTCGGGATCATGATGCCTCCGACCATGGTTCCAAACACAACAGCCAACGTCAGGGCTTTGAACCGGAGCGGGGGCATGTAGCCCCCGGCAGCAAAGGTGCCATCCTTCTGCTGGGAGGGGAAGGGTGAGGGGGAGAGTTTAGCTCCTGTACCACAGTCCCCAGCCCCTCAGCAATTCCCTCAGCAGCGCTCCCAGCAGCTCCAGCCCATCCCAAATGTGATCCCCTCGGCTGTGCCCCACTCCCTGTGCGGGGATGCTGACAGCAGCCCAAGGCCAAGGGCAGGAGAAAGGAGCACAGGGGTGCAGCAGGAGAGAGAAGTCACAGGGGAAGAGCTCTGGCTTGGCTAGGGAGGTGCTCCCCAAAGCTCTGGGAGCAGGGCCATTCCCACTGTGCTACGCCACAGGAGCAGCTCCTCTGACTGGGAGGACACCCCACGGAGATGGCAGGGGAGGATGGGTGCTGCTGAGCAGCTGCTGGAGGAATTCCAGAGGCCCTCTGCTTCCCACCCCACCCCACCCCAGCCCATCCCATCCCATCCCTCGAGTGGGAGGTGTGGAAGGCAGAGGCCCCAGTGTGCCCTGCAGACCCAGCGGGTCCCGGCTCTGCTGCTGCACAGATGGGAGAGGAAGGCAAAGCGACACCTTCAGAGCCCAGCCAGCCACGAGCTGAGCCCAGGCGAGATCCAAAGCCTTCCCAAGTGTTTCCAGCGCTTCCTCCTCTGCACCCGCTGGCTCTCACCGACCGTCTGCCCCCATCCTCAGGCCCTCCCAACGTGAGAAAAGAGCCGGGGGCTTCTCACAGGCAGAAGTGGCAGGATTTAGAGCTATAAATTGCTCAAGTTTTATTTCCTGCCTAAGAGGTTTCTATTTATGCGGATACACAAAGGCCTCAGAACATTCCCACAATCTCTCACTGTTATTTGCTGAATCCCATCGGCGCGCTCCGCGCGCACAATGCACAGAGGAGAACACGCCACTGCCACAAGGGACTCACAGTCTCCAGCAGACAGGCCAGCTTCAGTCACAAAGGCTGGCTGAGGAGCTGGCCCTGGGAAAGGTGGAACGTGTGGGAGAGGGCTGTATCCCATATCCCACCGCCCGCCCCCGCACCGGGCTGGCACCGCAGCCCGGGAGGCGCTGGAGGAAGGGGACATCCGAACCCGGAGGGGAAAGGGCTGCTCCAGGGCTGCTGACAAAGGTGCTGGGTGGGAATAATGGAGCAGGAATGAGTAGGCACTCAAGGAAGCAAGAAGAAACGGGGCTGGGCTGGGCTCCGAGGCCGGGAACGGGAGCTTGAGCTCAATGAGTTGGCCAGCAAAAGGACGGCAGCTGGAGCAGCAGGAAATGAGGAGGCTCTGCTGCTTCCAAAAGCACATTTCTCCCTCTTTCTGAGGGGAAGAACCACCTCGGCTGTGAGCTGTGTAACGTGTCCGTGCCAGAGCTGGAATCCCCAGCAGGCCACAGGACATGGGCTTTACACTGGGAACTCCAGCCCTTCAGCCCATGGAATTCCTCAGCAGAGAGGACGCAAACCTCTGAGTGCCAGGGATTAACCACTGCAGAGCAGGATTTAGAGATGGCCACAGGCCCCTGCTGCACTGTCACCACACCCTGGGCACTGAGGACTTTATGAGAGTTGAGGCTTTGTCCCTCTGGATAGCGAGTACCTGCCTCATGCCATTATCACCACAGTCTCACAGAGCCAAGGCAGGTTTGGGGCCCAGTCGGAGACCAAAGAGCCACAAAAACCCTTCAAAAATCAAGTTTCACACCAAGGCAGCCCTGGGATCTTACCTGCTGCTCAAAGAGCAGGGTGTTCAGTGCCTGTCTGCACGGCAGGATCATCATCGGGAACCCCACCGCCACCGACATCATGAATCCCACTCGGATCATCTCCGTCACCAGGTTGGAAGGGAAGTTCATCAGCACGTTCCCAGCGATGGCTTCGGTGTAACTCACGTACCCAAAGAAGCCCACCTGGGGAGGGGAGCGGGGTTGGACACCAAAGCACCTCACACCTGCTCCTCACAGAGGGGCAGGACAGTGACCTCCGGTGGGAGCAGCCAAGTGGGAGAGGGAGGTCACTTCCACGGGCAACCTGCCAGCAGCCCCAGCACCCCAAAACCTGGCACAGGTCGTTAATCAAGAGTGGGAGCTGCCTCAAAGGAAGTTTCTCACCAAATCCAGGGGTTTTCCTGGAGGACACACTTTGCTTGCTGCCAGGCCCATGGATTGTCCCTCTCCAGTGAGGGACGGTCACAATTCCCTGCAGCAGCCTGGCTCATGGGCTTAGGCTCTCCTCAGGAATTATTAACCCAGTTTTATTAACCGCTGCCTTATGAGGCATGACTTCCTTCACAACAGGCTGGAAAAAGCTCTCCCAAACTCTGGGCAAAGGAAGAGCTGGGCCTCCACTCTGCCTCCATCCAAGGAAACGTGCTACTCTGAAAATCTGGACTCTCCCAGTACCCCCTGTGCTCTTGGGTTCATCACCTCCCACCTAACTCTGCTTTCAGCACAAAGGCTTATCTATCAGAATAAATACAGATAAGCAGAAACCAGCCCCAGCTGCAGACAAATCCTCATCCCTGTGGCCCCTCCAGATTTCTGGCAAGGGAAGAGAAGGGGAAGTTCCTACCATGATGTAAAAGGTGGTGACCACGTTTAGGGAAGAAGCAAATATGGAGCTCATGATTTTGACAGACGGCTCATCCAGGCTGTCGTAAGTAGGCAAGACCTGACTGTAAAAAGGGTAAAATATTTAAGGAAACCTGCAGAAAACGGGAGAAAACCCCCAATCCCAGCCCATTCTCTGCCTCAGCCCAGCAGCGACGAATCCCTGACACCTTCCCCCTCTGGAGCATAAACACCCGCTGCTATTCCACAATTTATACTGCTAGTGCCAAGAGATTTCAGAACACTCATAACTTTTAAGTGTTGCAAAAATATTCCTGCTCTCCCCACCCCACCACGTGGAGCGAAACGTGTGATGTAAACACTCGGGTTCAGAAAGGGTTGCAAAATGAATGACCGTTTGTTCCCGGGGCCGCGGGTGGCTCCGGGCCAGCCCCAGCGCCGCAGATTATTGTTCTTGGAGCTCTCCGTGCTGATAATTAAAGCAACACAGTGTTTACAGAGGAAAAGCGGGAAGAAGGTTGGAGCATCCCACTGTCTGAAGGAAAAGTTAAACAAACAAATCGGAGCGCAGCGCCTGTCCTGCTTCAGCTCGCCTCGTAGAAAGCCGGGAGCGCCAATTCCCCGGGATTTGGGGTATTTACAGCCTTGGAAAGCGTGGGGAATGTCCTTTTTGATATCAGGTGCACATTTTAGCAACTCATTAACCTCTTGTTACTTTAATTCTAGAGGCTACATCCTGGGATCGCGTTACGGGAGGAGCTCTCGGGAGAAGGGGGGGAGCGTGCAGGGAGATGGGAAGGGGTATCCCCAGCTCCAGTGGGCACGAAGCCATTCCCAGGAAGTGTGTCAGGCTGAGGCCGAGCAGAAAGGTCCTTAACCCTTAATCCCTGAATGTCAAAGGAGGCCGAGCACATCTCAGCTCCAGGACACGCGCCGGGGCTGGAGGAACCGGCAGGGAGCAAGGGCGGCTTCCCTGGGAGTCTCTCCCTTTGGGATTCCTCCCTGGGAGTGAGGAGACTGGCTTCCCAAAGCCTCTCCCTTTGGGATTCCTCTCTGGGAGTGAGGAGACTGGCTTCCCAAAGCCTCTCCCTTTGGGATTCCTCCCTGGGAGTGAGGGGACTGGCTTCCCCGGGAATCTCTTCATCTGGGATTCCTCCCTGCCCTCTCCACAGCCACCTCCATTAGATTAACCAGCTACATTCCGGCTGTCAGCCTCCAAGGGACAGATCCAGCCAAACAGCCAGGCTCGGGAAGGAGAAAAGAGGGAGACAGGGAGGCTCTGCAGCGTGTGGGATGGTTAAAAAGGTGGTTCAGAGGTCAGCAAAATTAAACGTACCCAGCTGAGACTATGCAGACAAAATACATATAAAGAGAGAAACAGAATATATAGAGAAGGGGGAGAGAGAGAAAGAGAGAATACATAGATAGAAAGAAATAAAAAATGTATATAAATATTGCCAGGGCTGGGGACAGTGTATTTTCCTGATGTTGGGAAAAAGCACACAGCTTTAGATCAGGTTTGCCACAAAAGTGCTGCCATGGAGCCCACATTTAGGTTCCCACACACAGACCCAGACCAAACCATCTCCCTGCACTTCCAACTCCCAGGAAAATTGTGCTGGCTACTGCGTGGCTTCCATAAGGAAAAAAAAAATAAAAGGGATTTGTTAACAAGGTAAAGCTGCGAGAGAACACAATTCCCTTCGCCAGTTGTAATGGAGACATTAAACAGCAAGCCTGGAGCGTGCCGGGGTAGGATCTGAGCTGCCAAGAGAGCTAGTAAGTGGGAAATGATGATTTGGATCTTGGAGTGGGTGTAAACACAGCAGTCTGAGCAAATTTTATCTGTCACATTCATTTACTGCTGGCACGAGACCCGTTTGCTGGAACTACAGGGGGAAAGCCCAGCTCTGCCAGGCTTCCAGAGGAGGATGGTCCTTCCAGAGGAGGCCAGTCCTTCCCGTGTCCAGGGCTGGATTTACACTGGTTAGAGCTGCCACGGTGCTGGCCAGGCACGTAGTGCTCACGTGCTGCTCTGGTGCAGCATGGAATGCTGCTGGGAACCTGGAATGGCCTGGTCTGCCCTCACCTTCCTCCACTTGTCAGCAGAATCCCTCACAAAAACAGGGAACTGGAAACCTGGAAATAGCCTGGTCTGCTCTCACCTCCTTCCATGTGCCACTAAAAACAGGGAACTGGAAACCTGGAAATAGCCTGGTCTGCTCTCACCTCCTTCCACGTGCCACTAAAAACAGGGAACTGGAAACCTGGAAATAGCCTGGTCTGCTCTCACCTCCTTCCACATGTCAGCGGAAATCCTCATGAAAAACAGGGAACTGGAAAGGTGGAAATAGCCTGGTGTGCTCTCACCTCTTTCCATGTGCCACTAAACTTAGGGAACTGGAAATGCAGGAACCCTCCAAAGCCAACAACCGCGTGATTTTTGGAGGGTTCCCCAGGAAATCTGGGGGAGCAGAGCAGCCCCCAGCATTCACTGCCCTGTGGGGTCACACAGTGGGGTGACACAGCCCCGCTGCCTTTCCTGGTGCTCCAGCATTCCCTTCCAGAACCAGGGGAATTTCATCCCTCATGCAGCTGCACCAGAAGCTCCCGAGGAGCTGTTTGGCTCCAATGGTCTCATGCTGCTCCATTACAAGAATTCCCAGGTGAAATGGAATAACAAAAGGGTCTGGGTAACAAAAGGGTCACCACTGAATGAGAGGCTGAACTTCAGCGAGCTGTAAAATGCTCTGATGAAAACAAACCACCAAAGCAGATGGTATCTATCCCTTGCAGGACTTCCCGACCCTCTGCCCTCACACAAACTCACTGCAGGAACAACTGCCAGGGCTGGGAACGGCAGGTACTTACGACTGACAGGCAAAAGACATTCCAAAGATGGGGATGCAGCGGAAAATGCCCTCCCAGCGCAGGTAACTCACTCGCTGCAGCCACTGCCCGCTGAAGAGCCCGTGATTGAAGGAGGACACCACAACCTGCAGCCAGGACAGAGAGTGGGGTGAGGATCCAGCCCCAAACAGCTCCACGGCAGCAGCAATGCCAGGCTGGGGCAAGAGGCAGCGTGTGACAGCTCTGCCGGGAGCCCCGTCCCAATCCCCCAGCTCCCCATCCCACCCACACAGCTCCCAGGGCCACCAAGGATCCCAGGGAGTATTCCAAGGGATCTGTGACATTCCCCCCTCGTTTGATGCCGTCAGACATCACAGCACCCACCAGGGTGGGAATTTCCACTGACACATTAACTGTGAGAATTACTGCTCAGAGCAATCTCTCCTGCGCTTTTTTAAATGTGTTTTTTTAAATGTGTTTTTAAATCCAAACAGGAAACACTGTTGGCCTTAGAGAATCCTGTTCAGCAGAGAGAGACAAAGGGTCCTAAAACAGGATCCCACCTGCTGCTCCAGGGCCATTTAACAACAGCAGCTCACCAAAGAGAAGGAAAAACTTCACGGAAAGGGGGAGGAGCCGAGGCCAGGGAGCTCCCTTGCCATGGCCACGGGAACTGGCAGGAGTTGGGTTGCACAGGAAGCAGAAGGTAAATATGTCTGAATGTCTGTTTATAATACCCTTGGATGGGGTTTCTAATCCCCAGAGACGTTTCAGTGCAGCCAACTCCACGAATGTTGTGGTTTCTTAAAGGCACAGCTCCTGGGAGGCTCCACACCTCCCTAAGGAGGCAGCTCTGAGGTGTCACCCTGCACAGCCTGCTAGAAAACTTACAGGGACAGAATTCCCACACCTTCCTTTCCTTCCAGTCCTGAAATTTGGGGGAGACAGGGCTGGGGCTCCACGAGGGAACCACAAGAGCACCCGGGAGGTGAAACTGCTCATTAAAAAGCAACAGAAAGCAGGAAAACGGGATTCCCTGTGTCCGCACCCACCACGAACATGAACACGGTGTAGAAGATGAGAGCCATGGCACTGAAGGACTGGATGGAGGCCATCATGTTCCTCTGGAGGCTCAGGGGAAGGACGATGCACAGGGAGACAGCGAAGAGCAGGACAATCCGGAAACTGCCCGACACCTGGGAAAGGGACCTGTGTGAGCACCTGGAGCAGGGAGGATGCTCAGCACACCCACCCAACCAGCAAACCCCGGCACGGTTCATCTTTCCGGAGGGAAAAGCAACTTCAAACAGTGACATTCTGTGTCTGGGGGTGTTTGGAGATGCTGCAAGCTCGGCGCTCTGTGGGCTCCGTCTGTGCTGAGCTGAGACAGTCACTGGGTGCCACTGTTGCTCTGCAGTGTGTGACAGGTCCGAGCTGCAAGAATTTGGGGGGTGGCAGGGGGGGTTAAATGCTAATCCAACACAAGCTATTTAGGTATTTTCATGCAATTAAATAAAACCTAAATTTACTCAGGGAGACGAGAGATTGAAAGTGTTGAAAACTCCGATCCAGAAAATTAATCAAAGCCTCACACTGGTATTTATTATGGCAGAACACTCTGGAATGCTTGGAAATATTTAATACCTAATTTGGCTGCAGCCTCAACGCATCTTTTTTAACTTCACAGTCCCTTAATCTGAGCTTAGGAGCATCAGGCAGCACAGATAACACTCTACCAAAAATCCTTTTGCTTCCCTGCACGGCCCTCGTGCCGGCTCCGAGGAGCACCTCTTGCTTCTGAGCACCCTAAGCCAGCAGCGGGCTCATCACACGGCTGAGGAGGCAGGAACACAGAGACTTTGGCCACAAAACCAGCCAGGGACAGGACAAAAAATCCCTCCTGAACTACAGGGAGGAGAGCTCAGGCAGAGGAACTGCCTGTCACTACCCACCGGGGCAGGAATTAAGGCAGGAAGCATTATCTCCCCCAGGAATCTGCTCCAGAATTAATAAGGGACCACGTTAAAAAGAATTCCTTTGATGGAAACGCCTTATTGGAGTTTTACACAGCTGATTGTTTGCCATATGTCTGAGCTCCCCAGACTTCCCAGAGCCGAAGGCTCCATGCACAAGGATCTCTCCGTGAGGGGACCCCACAAAGCCCCCCTGGGACCCCAGAGGGTGCTGGGCACACTCCGAGGCAGGAGCTCTGCTGTAAGCAGGGAACACAGGGCTCAGTGCAAGGTCTGGGAACACCACAGGAGTGATTTATTCACCTGGAATCCGAGCATCTGGGCAAAGAAGTTGGAGCCCAGATCGCCGATGACGACGTAGAAAGCGATGCAGGTGCCCAGCATCAGCCCAATCATGCTGCAAACACAAACAGGGACGGGTTAGGAGGGCCATGCATCCACCCTCAGCCTTGGGAAGAGCAGGACACCCCTTCTGCACTCCATCCCAGTAAAACAGCCACCAGAGAACCTCCATCCACACCAAACACTTGGACACGCAGCTCTGCCTGCAACCCATGCACGGGTTTAACTCCTATTGGGAGCCACGGAAAAAAAACCAAGGAAAACTAATCTTGGAGCTGACAAGAACTCCTTCAACTCCTGGAAAAATTCAGAAGAATCAGCACGAGGCTCCCAGAGCCCCACACCCACAGCAGGGCCCTGCCATGAGAGTCTCGATATCCAACGGGCTCTCCAACATCTCTCCACACAATGGACCACACTTTAATGAAAAGATTGTCCATGCACTGCTTCTCCTCCCACTCCTGGACCACTTTCCTTCCCAATTCCAATTATAGAACGTCCCTGTGGCAATTACAGCCTCTGCTTGCATGGACAAGTAACATCTGAGGAATATTCTGTGTATTTTTAGTGCTGTGCAGAAGTTTGCAGCTGGGGAGAGGGAAGGAGCCAGCACCACTGCCTGGCCAGGGCTCTACACGCCTGGAAAAGAATCCCTGCTGGAAAAAGCAGGGCTGTGAGGATTGTGCCATCACCTGAGATCTGCACTGGGGTCAGGCGAGGCAGCAGAATCTGCCCTGAGATGGAGGCAGGATTCCCCCTCAAGGCATCTCGCAGGGAAGGGAGCACAGAGGGCAGGACCAGAGCAGATCCCGGGATCCAAGGAAGCAAACACTCCCTCCCACCAACTCGGCAGCAGGGATATCACCCCTGGAAAGCTGCCACGAGTGACACGCCTGTGATTTCACAGCAGAGCAGGAGACCAGCTCATCCCCACCTTCTGTGCTCCCAGTGCCGGGGAAGCGCTGCTGTCTCCGGGAGCTCTGGAATGAGGGGAATGGAGGAGACACCTGGGAGCTCAGGGGATCTCACTCAGCCTCCTGCTGAACTCCAGAAGGCAGGAGGGGAAGGAAGGAGAGCACAGCAAGGCTCAGAAAAGTTTTCACCCAAGACACCCAAAGTGTTCGCACTTTGAATAAGCAGCAGATTTACCTTGTTTCCACCAACATTTTTCCTGCTTTTCCATAGGCATGAAATGCTGGCATAAAAGGGAGAAAAGAGTGGAAGTTAGTCAAAGAAAGGTCCAGAACAGGGCAAGATGTCAGCTCACAATTAGACACTAACAGTGACCCAGGGCAGTGCAGCAGGAACCCACCACTGGTATTTTGGGGCTGTCTCCCTCACCCTCCCACTTTCTTTTTCAGCCTTTCCCTCTGGAAACTGAAAACCACATAAGACAGGAACAGGGATGAGGGAAAGCCAGCAAGCAGGTTCTTTTTTTTCTATTTAAAACCAGAAGTGGTGTGAAGCAGCAGCCACACATGGCAGCCATTAAAGGCAATGGGAGAGAAAATATTCCTGTACAAGATTATGTGTGTGGCGAAAGTTAAAGTGGTGCAGAATTCCAGTCCAAGTCCCCTCTTTATTTTTATCTTCCCCCTCGAACTGGGCCGCCCGACATCGCTGGCTGGGAGAGCTGAGCTGGTGCCCAGAACGTTCAATCCCATTCCCAGAATACCCAGTGCTCCCAACCCACACCAAAGGGCTGCTGCCAAGGCTTCCCCCCTCCCATCCTTGGGTTGGAGCAGAAAATGCTCAGTAGTCCTAAAATCACTGGGTTTTCTCTTAAAAAGACAATGCCAAGAAAACTTTTACTTCTATTTTTAGCTCTTGCTGGGCAGAACGGGAATGGAGAACTCCAGTGCCAAACCCAGACCACAGTGCCCAAATCTGCCAGTGAGGTCCAGCATGAACCCACCACCCTGGAGTCCCCTCTGCCTCCCCTCAAGGCACAGCCCAACATTCCCAGCGCCCGCCAGAAAGCAAACTCGAATCCTTTCTGGAAGCTTCTTCTGCTATTTTAAATATTAACTTCAACTCTTGATTTCCTTGGACTCTACGCGAGCTAAAAATTCAGGAAACGAGATGTTCTCCCACAGAATGAGCAAAAGGCACGGCAGGGACCCACAGCCCCGAGCAGGGATGTGGGGGAGCACCCAAAATAGCTGCTGGATCAGTGACAGGGCAGTGGGACAGCCGCCACCAGGCGCCGTGCCCGGGCACGGGGAGCGGCCGCTCCGCTCCGGCCTCCTTTGGGAATTCACAACCATGAGGGAAAAGGCAACAGCCCTGGGCGGGGGTCAGGCCCACAGACGAAGGGTCTGGGAGGAGAAAGAGGAGCCAGCAAGAGGAAAACATCCCTCCTGGAATGGGTCATTAGCAGGCTGAGCTCGGGGGGGATGGAGGAATGGTGCTGCAGATCCTTCCAGAGCACATTCCAGCCTCTGGATACGGACACGGCCCCAGGTGATGCTGGAAGCAGCCCATCTCCCCGGCTGTTTGGGATTGATGTTCAATGAGAGCAACGCTATGGGCAGCCACCCCACCTGGGGACAACGGGAAAATGGGATTCTTTATCTTCTCCAGGAGGTGACGACTAAAATAAATGGTACGGTCAAATCCTTGGAATGGGATCTCGGAATGCCCCCAAACTGGGCAGAGCTTGCTCAGTACCTGGAGAAGCCTTTTAAACCCAGTCTGGCTCCTGGGACAGAGCTTCAGCCCCTCATCCTGCGGGGCTGAGCCACCCCCCTGGAGCTGCCCAGCACAGCTCCTGCACATCCCCAGTGCTGCTGGAAGGGGAGGGATTCACTCATCTCCTGGTTAAAATCCAGCTGGGAACTGCATCCCACTTCCCTCCTCGCCCACACATCTCCCTGCAGCCCTTCCCCTCCGCGCAGGGGTGATGAGCCACCGCCAGCCCCAGCCTGGGACAACCTTTGTGCCGGGGCCGTCGCTCCCGGTGTTCCTCCGGAAGGCGCTGCCCGCCCGCAGGGAATGTGCACAACTTTCCTCCGCGGCTCAGCGCTGCCAAAGCCTCCCAGGAGTGCCTGCAGATGTCCCCGGGCCCAGCCTGCGGGGACAAAGGGGGTCTGTGTGGAGCTGCCCGACCTCGGAGCATTGGGATGCGGCGTGGGAGCGCTCCCGGCCCATGGCACCTCTCCCAGGGCACCGGGAGCGGGCACAGGCGCTGCTGCCAGCCTCCGCCTGCCAGGAGGAAGCTGGGAGGCATTACTGGCCCTCTCTGTATTCCAGCCCCTCGGCTTCGGGGTGTGCAGAGGATCCCTTCTTCCCGGGACACGCTCCAAGGTGGAGGGGACTCTCTGTCCTCCGGGAAGCAGCACACAAAGGCGTCTTGTGAGGGGCAGGGAGCGGCGGCACCGGCAGCTGGGCTGGGTGCTCCGGGGGCTCCCCCTTCCCTCTGGCACCACAACAACCTCCCAGACCATGCAGCTTCTCCATCTTTTCCGTTTCTAGCAGATAAAAGCCGGCAGAAGCCGGGATGTGCTTCCTGGGAGCAGCACCTCGGGCACTCTGAGGGAGGAGCAAACCCATCTGGCAGCAGCTGGTGCGAGCCCGTGTGCCAGGGCAGCACCAACAGGCTCCCTCCTCCCACAGAAAAGAAAGGGAAAACAAGGAAAAGGCAATTTTTCCTGCTGCTTCGTATGCCAACAGCCAGGACTGGAACCCAAACACCTCCTCCTGCTCCCCAAGTCAGTCAGAATCCCAAGAGAGGCCACGAGCAGAGGCCAATCCCGGCGCCGGCGCTGAGCTCCGAGGGCGGCCGGGCTCTGCCAAAACCCACCCAGGGATCTTCCAGATGTTTTTATTTTCTCAGCCCTTTGGAACCTCGCTCTGTTTCCTCTCTGCTGAGCCATAAAGGAGCTCCCAGCTCGGATCCAGGCAGCCCAGCTCCGTGCCAGGCTGGCAGGACCCGCTGTCCCGGCAGTGCTGGGTGGGGAACTCGTGCCCAGACCCATAATTAATTCATCCCAGACCCACAATTCATCCCAGATGGCTCCCGGGAGCTGGGGTTTGGATCATCTCCTCCCCTGCCCTGTGGAGTCAAAACAACTCAGCACCCATTAACTGGGCTGTCAGGAGCAGGATCCAACCCCGGCTGCCCCGGGGGAGAGGCCGGGGCAGGAGAATGAGGAGAACTGGGAACTGCAGCAAGAAAACATTTGTTGTTCCAACAGCACCACTGAGGAAACGTAAATTCGGAGGCCAAGGTCAGACTGCAGTTAAAAGATGAGGAGGGCTGGGAAGCAGCCCCGGAGCTGGGATCTCACCGAGGCCGGGGTAGGTCCTGCGCTTGCTGAGGTTGGCCGACTTCACCAGGAACATGCAGGACTGGTGAGTCATCCACGAGCAGAAGATCAGCAGCACAGCTCCCAGGATGATCCCACACTGGAATGGAGCAGAGGGGGAAGAGACCAGCAGGAGATGGGGGGTCAGGCTCCCTCCACAGCCCTCTTACCCTCCCTCAGGTTCCCCCACATATTTCAGCCACGTTTTTCCCTCTTTCAGGAAGTTCTGTCCCCTTCCCACCAGCTCCATACCACTCTCTCCACAGCACACGGACACGTGGAACACAGGCCTGCTTCCCACAGCTCCCAGCTGCACCAGTCTAAGCACCGAGGAGTGAACTGGGAGCAGATTGTGGAGTAAAACTTCCACCCTGGCTCGTCCCCCAGCGCCCTCCACAGCTCCCAGTGTGTTCAGGGAGCACAGACAGACCCTGCGGTGCCACCTCTGCTGCAAACTTATTTATCAACAACACAAACTCCTCGCCCAGCTCCTGCCTCGCTGCCTTCCCTGTTCACAGGAGTGGGAACCACGGGGCACTGAGCAGGTGACTTGGAACAGGCCCAGATCCCGATGCCAGCTGCCCTTTCCCTGCTGTGTCTGAGCCCGGCGAGGCCGCGGGCACGGGGGCAGATCCCTGGGAGGGGCGTGGGGGCACAGCCGGTGTTTGGAAAAGCCTCCAAGCCAACTCATGTTTATCTTATGGGTACATCCTTTGATGTAATTTTTCCCTTCTCCTTACAAGAAAGGCAGAAACGATCAGTTGGAGGCCACAAGACAGGGAAAAACCCAGAGTTTGGTGCAGAAGTTTTGAGTTGGAGAACTCCTGACTAAGAAAAACGCGGTGTTTGGAACATGAGATGCCTGATACGGGTCTTTAGTGTTTCCTTCGCTTACTTTCCTTTCCAACCAGGGAACTACCCCCCAAATTCGGGCCAGAAGGGCAGAGGTGGCCTCTGCCCGCCTTCCCCCAGAATGCCCGGGCGAGGAGGAGCTGCCAAGGGCACGGACCGACACCCCCGCCCCAGCCCGAGGGACACCGGCAGGACCCCGCTCCCCGCTCGGACACAGCGCCCAGCCCGGCGGCCCCTCACCTGTCGGAAGCAGAAAGGCACGGTGAGCACGCTCACGCCCACGATGCTGTTCACCACGTTCATGATCAGGCCCCAGTTGGAACCCGCCGCCGCCGCCGCCGCCATGGCCTGCGGCGGAGGGTCCCCGCGGCGGAGGACCCGGTTTTTGGCCGCTCCCCGCGCCCCACGGCCGGCTCGGAGCGCCCGGTGCCCCCGGTCCCCCTCAGCCGCCCGTGCCCGCCATGGCCCCACCGGGCCCACCCCGACCCGGCACCGGCCACAGCGGCACTTCCGGCTTCCGCCGCCGCCGCAGGAAGTCACGTGGTCCGCGTGGCGGCTGGGGGACGCTCCTGCCGCCTTGGAGGCCTGGACTCGCTGGTGCTGGGAGGGTAATCGGGGGGTCCCCATGGTTGGGGGCACCCCCGGAGAGCTGAGCACGCCCAGGGAGGTGCGGGAATGCACAAGGACATGCATCCAGTCAGATCCATGCGTGGAAAGGCACGAACATGGGGGCGTGCACGCCTTTACATGCATGTACGTGCATGTACGCGCATGACCGCACATTTTGCGGCAGCGCTGGCATCTGAGTGGGGGTCTCCGGCGTGATGGGGGCCCCTGAAAGGCCTCTCGAGGACAGCCCATCACCCCCGGCATCCCCTCCCGCCCGCACATCTGGGCACGCATCCAGCTGTGCACGCACATCTGCTCCCCATCCCAACCGGAGCCACCCCCAACTCTGCCGCGGACGTACCCCCCACATCCCACAGGATAAGGGAAAAAGAAGGAAAGATGTGGGGGGGCTCTGGAAGGGTCCCCCGAGGCCAGGCGTGGCGGCAGCTCGGAGCGGCACACGCCAAAGGCACGTTCCCGTCGGAACGAAACGAGGCGCTCGTATAATTTGCAGCAATTGCGATGGGAAACCGCAGGAATTCGCTCTACAAAAGGTTTGCAGGGAGGTGAACAGGCGGCCTAATTCCCTCCAGGTGCGGCGGGGGATCGGTAGCTCCGGCTGCGTTTTGCTGGCTCCTGTGCCGGGTCCGTGTGTGTCCTCGGGGTGGGATGAGGGATCCCCTCGGGAATGTCACGCAGCTGCTTTGGGGGAGCCGAGCCATGGTCAGGAAGAGGGCTCTGGTGGCTTCTCCATGTCCGAGCGGGAGCCGGGGGCTTGGGAAATGTGCAGAGCCAGCCAGGAGTCCCCGTGACACGGGGTGGGGACACCAGGGGAGCAGCCCCCACTCTGCCACCCTCCTGTGCCACAGCCCCGGGGCAGCTCCGAATATCCCAAATTCTGCCTCCAGCAGGAGCCGGGCTCTGTCCCCGCAGCACCAGAGCAGTTTCCCATCACGAACCTGCCGAGAGCAAAGGAGAATTCCCTGGAAAGGAATTCTGAACGGCCGGACACCAGGACGAGGGGCCCCCGACCCTGCTCTGCCGGCAGGGGACACAGGGAGCCGGCAAAGGGCCCTGCTGGGTTTGGGAGCCAGCGGCAGCAGTCCCACCACAGGATCCACTGGGAATCCCAGGTGGCTCAGAGCCCTTCCCGGTCCTGCCCCATGGCCCAGATTCCTCCCGCTGGATTTGGAGCCACGGAGAACAACCAGCCCCAGAGGATGCCAGAGCCACAATTACTGTAATTAGAAATGGGGGCTCAGGGCTGGCTGATCCCACAGGGATCCTGCGCTGCTTTGTGGGAGTACAAATCGCTCGGGATGTCCGGGGGCCGCTGCTGTGTCCGACGCTGCTCCGCAGGGATGCGCACACGTGTGCTGGCACACGCGCTGTGCTGAGCTGAGCCAGATTCCCAGCTCCCGCGGGTGATGCTGTCCCAGGAAAACAGCTGGGTCCGTCTCTGCTCCCACCCCATCCCACCCTTGTTTAGGAATTCGCCTCAGCGGCAGCTTCGTGCCAGGGTCTCCCATGAACCTCCCATGGCACGGGGATGCTCTTCCCTGGAACCACGAGCTCCCTGGGAGCATCCCTGCCCTTCCTTCTTGGGGGACACAGTGCAGGGTTCAGGGGAATGGGAAGGAGTGGGAACTCCCTCTCCAGACCTGGGGCAAGCCCACCCACACCCCACCCCATGTCCTCTCTTCACCCAGGGACCGGCACCCAGCACCCAGGGCCACCCTGCTCCCGATGGCTGGTTCCGGTGACAGATGCCTGCCAGATCCCGGGAACCACCCGGCAGGGATCGAAAAACATAAATTAAAACAAATTGCAGTTCTATATTGCAAATAAGGGCAGTGTGATGGGTTTTATTGCGGAACAACCATTAATGAAGTGCAGTTTCAGGCACCTTAATTGCTCAGGGACCAAAGTTCAGTCCGTATCTCCAGCACGGGCTGGGAGCCGCCGCGTGTCCCGCGAGGGCCTGGCAGGTTGGGAACGAGATTGGGAACGAATTTATGGGCATGATGAGGAGGATGGAGACAAGGGGCCCAGCCCATGTAGGGGGGTTAAAGCAGCGTGGGACAAACAGCACAGCCTGTGCTGGGGGGAGGCGAGAGGCCGTGGTATCCCCGCCACGGCGTCACCCCAGTGTCAGCCGTGGGGCTCGACAGTGGGTGCTCACCACGGGATGGATTTCGGGATGGGGGTCCCCAAGCCTTTGGGACGCTGGTGCTGCCCAGGGGCCGGGCAGGAGCGATGCAGATGCAGAGCCAAGACCGTGGGGGGCCCCGCGAAGTCCCCTTCGCCCCCCGGAACAAAACACGCGTGGGTGTGCAAGGCACAGCGGGGCGTGCGGGTGGAAACAGCACGGGGGACGCAACCACGGGGGACCCACGCCCCGCCGGGCACACGCTGGACACGCATCGCGCCCGCCCCACGCCAGCCCCGGAGCCGTCACACCCGCGCGTGGACACGCTCCGCACCTGCACGCACCCACGCCCGGCACAGGCACCGAGCTGTACCGAGCCGTTCCGAGCCACACGGTGCCTTACCGGACCTTACCGAGCCGTACGGAGCCTTACCGGACCTTACCGGACCTTA
>VYXC01000800.1:383829-397472 GCA_013397175.1 Platysteira castanea
CAGTGATGTCCCTACGCCCCCCAGCCTGAGCCTCGAGTGATGTCTCTGCTTGCCCCGTCTTTCTGAGATCCCACCAAGTGATGCCTCTGACTCCCCCAACCTGAGCCCCCCGAGTGCCGCCCCGGTCCCCCCAGCCCGGCTGAGCCCCCCGGCCGCCGCCCCCGCCCCGGTGCCGGGCGAGGGTCGCTCACTGCGGGGTCCCGGGGGCCCTGCGGGGGCTCTGGGGGACCCCTCCCCGGCGCGGAGGGGCTGAAGCGACCCGGGCCCGGCTCAGCTGCTCCACGGAGGCTTCGAGGTGGGCGAAGCGATCCGAGAGCCGGCCCAGCTGCTCCTTCAGGGCGCGGAAATCCCGGTACAGCTCGTCCAGTGCCCCCGACAGCGCCGGGATCCTGCGGGCGCAGCGGTGTGAGGGCAGGGACCCCCAAATCCCCCCCAAGGACCCCTAAAGTCCCCCGAGGGACCCCCGGCCCCTCACCTGCCGTAGTCGGGCAGCACGGTCTGGTGGTCCGACAGCAGCAGGTTCCGCAGCTGGGACGTGATGGCGAATTTCCAGTTGTCCAGGATCAGCGTCAGGTTGGCGCAGCCCCTCGCCGAGGCTCTCTGGGCTGGAGGGGCCGGGGTGGGACGGCGAGCAGTCCCCCAGGAGCTGTCCCCCCACCCAGGGCAAGACCCTCAGCCAGCCCCTCACCTGGGACCCCTCCAGCCCCGGACAGGACCCCCCCTCCGGGACCCCTCCGGCCCCACACCCAGGGCAGCTGCCCGCTCAGGCCCTTCCTTCCCCGTGCCCACAGCCCGGCGGGAAGGGGGTCCCGAGGGCCGGGAATTACCATCCGCTCCATCGTCCCACGCCGCCGGCCGCCGGCCCGGCTTGGCCGCGCAGCCCAGAGCCGCCAGGAGCAGGAGGGGGAGCAGCCGGGCCATGGCGGGGCCGTGTCCCCGCGTCCCCACGGGTGTCGCGTGTCCCCCAGGGCCGAGCTCCGTGCCACCTCCCCGCTCCCGCGGCCGCTCGCCGGGCTGTGCTCCCCGGCTCTGGCTCCCGCCGCTCCCGCTCCCCCTTTTGCAGCCTGGGGCTGGCACCGGGCCCGGCCGCACGCGGCTCCGGGGCTGATTGCAAACAGACCGCGGACACGAGCCCGGACACAGCGGAGCGTCCGGGAATGCGGAGCGTCCCGGCCCGTCACGGTGATGGAGTGCAGGTGGCACGGCCCTGGGGAGCAGGGACCCCCAGTCCCGCGTCCCGGCCCTGGCTGGTCGCAGGTGACAAAGCACAGGAGGCACGGTGCTGTGTCCCCCTGTTCCAGTCGGGAACGTGGAGCATCCTGCCCCCATCCTGGCACAGATGACGGACAGTGTCTCCCATTCCCATCGGGCACGCAGAGCATCCCAGCCCCATCCAGGCCCAGGTGAGGGACCACAAGAGGCACGCGCTGGGGTGCGGCATTCCCCCATTCCCGTTGGGAATGTGGAGCACCCCGGGCCAGGTGACAGAGTGCAGGAGGCTCTGGTTTGAGGTGCTTTTATTCCACGTTACTTGCAGCCCCCGCGCCTGGGTCGGCCCAGCCCGGCCCGGGCGCTCCCAGCGCTGCGCCCCCAAACCCCAGCACACCCAGGGGAAAAGCAACCGCAGCCCGGAGCCGGGCCTTGGGATGAAGCCTTTGGAAAGCCCCAGCGAGGGGCAGGGGGCTGAGGGTCCCTGCCCCGCTGGGGTCTGGGCAGTGCTGTCCTGGAGCAGGACCGGGCCTCTGGACCCCTCCCATGAGGGGACACAGGGCAGCGCTGGAACCGGTGCCCCCGGGATTGAACCAGAGCCCGCAGAGCCAGGGCTGGGGAGCTCCAGGAGGGGCCTGGGGGTCAGAGGCCCTGTGAGAGGAGGGCTGAGCCCCTCCAGCATCCGCCTGCCCCTCCCTTGCCCAGCGGTGCCCAGGGCAGCCCCAGCTGGGGGCTGAAGGGAGGCTGGGGGGTGAGACCCCTGAGCCCCAGCTCCGGCCAGGACACGCTCCGGAGGGATGTGGGAAGGCACCAACTGGAGGACTGGCTCCCAGGGCACGATGGAGGCGAGGTGGGTGCCCGAGTTACGTGGCTGCCCCGCACCCCTTCCCTGGGAGCCCAACCGTGCGCAGCGGGGGGGGACACGGCACCCGGAGGGGACACCCCTCCTGCAGCCCCCACGGGGTGCCAAAGCTCACCAAGCAGTGCCAAGCCACGAACTGGCACATGCCCACCCCATGCTCGGTGTCCAGGGGTGCCTGTCCTGCTCCGGGAACGTCACAGCCACCTGCCCGTGCCACCGGGCCGGTCAGTGCCGGAGCTGTCGGGATCCAGGCACTCAGGCGGGCAGGGAATGAGAGCAAAGCTGTGGGCAGGGAGATGCCAAAGCCTCCCTCTCCCCTTGGGTAGGAAGCGGGCACGGGCAGCCCCCTAAGCCCCCCAACTCCCCCAGGGCAGGCTGGCAGCAGCTGAGGGTGGTGAGGGGCCAGCCCGGGCACGGGCTGAGGAAAGCGCTGGATGTCCGGGCTGGGAGCCCCCAAAAGGGAGCGAGGAGTAACTGGGGGGCTGGAGCCACCCGTGCCCGGCTCCGCAGCCCGGGCTGGAAGCTGAAGGGAGGAGAGGGAAGGGACAGGCGCCGCGCCGGCCGCTCCGGGCAGGAGCGGGGCTAGGAACGGGGCAGGCTGCACATCTCGCAGTGGTCCGTGCCCGGCTGGTTCATGAAGGTGCAGTGCTGGCAGGGCCACATGGCCGCGGCCACGGCGTGCGACGAGCCCCCCATGGCGCCGTACTCCTGCAGTCCCGGGAGCGGGACCCCCACCGTGCCTGCGGGAGAGAGCCCGGGGCAGTGCTGGGATCCTGCTGCACATCCCACCCTGCATTCCCCGCTCACCGGCCCTGCCCCATCCCTGGAAATGCTCCAGGCCAGGCTGGATGGGGCTTGGAGCAACCTGGTCTAGTGGAAGATGGTAGAGGGTGGGATGAGCTTTAAGATCCCTTCCAACCCAAACCATTCCAGGATCCCATGACCAAGGAACAGTTTCATCCCCGTGAGCTTCCAGCAGCCTCTGTGGCAGCTTGGGAGCAGCTCCACACAACCCCCAGACAGCTCTGCCAAGGGACAAGGGACCCCCTCCCTGAGGGACGCTCTGCCCCAGGGACCCCCTCTTACTGCAGAGCTGCTCGATGGTCGCCCACTGCTCCGATTTTTTCCAGGTCTGTGCAAGCTCCTCATTTTTGGTCCTCACGGCTTCCAGCAACAAACTGATGCTGTCCTGGAAGTCACAGGTGGGAAATGAGCACTGGGGACCCCTCCAGTGCAAGGCAGGACCCTGAGTGTGAGCTGTTCCCCCTTTCCTGACATCCTTGGGGTGCCCCAGTTTATCCCTCTGCTCCCCCAGCATTCAGACCCCAACACCCCAAAACCTTCCCTTCCTCTGCTCCCAGGGACAGTGTCCCAGTGCCGTGGGCCAATCCCAGCTCCCAGAGGTGCAAACCCTCCATGCTGGAGCACTCCAGCCCCCATCCCTGTCCCCACCCCGATCTCCAGCTGCCCACGGTCATCCCGGCTGCCTCACGCATGCGCAGCCTCTGGCGAACACGGCCCAGCTGGATCTCGCTGGGAAGCTCCGGTGGTGCCGGGGCAGCCGCCAGGCCCCCGGTGCCCAGCCAAGGGCAGCAGAGCTGCACAGCCAGGACCTCGCTGGCCTTGAGTTCTGGGGGCTCTGATCTCCTTATTGTTCCCACTGAATTCCTGATTCTGAGATAATTTTTAAAACATTTCCAGCTCGGGGAGCTGCAGCCAAGTTGGCTCCGGGATCATGTGGACAACCACCCCCCTCAGTGCTCCCAGCAGCTCAGGGGTTTTGTGCTTAGAGTTTGAAAAGGGTTTTAAAACTCTTTAAACCTTCTCCCAACAGCTTGGCCCGGGAAGAGCCAGCACAAGGTCCTGCCCAGGGACACGGGTGGCAGGAATGGTCACCTCTACCCACTTGAGGGACCCCTGAGGGGCTGAGGGCCCTGGGATGGGGGAGATGGTGTGGGGACAGGACCCTCCCTGCCCCGTTACGTACCCGCAGAGGCATGACTTCGTTTGTGACCAGGAAGAGGAGCAGATGAAAATCGGAAATGATGTCTAGGAAAATGGAGGAAGTATTTTGGGACAGGTACGTGGCCAAACTGTGGAAGTCCTGGAGAGAGGAGACAGTAATGAAAAGAAGTCAATTCGTATTTGGATCCACCAACAGACATTCCTGTCCTTCTGGCAACTGTCTGCAATGAGCAGGGACATTCCCAAAATCAGATCCCTGCCTGGCTGACTGAATCCCAGCTAACAACTTCCAGGAAAAAACATCTCTGGACCCACAGCAGCTCCCCTTGACCAACCCCAGCACCCACAGAGCCGATCTCAGATCCAAGAGGTGCTGAGGGGGAGCCAGGCAACTCCACCCTTGTTCCTACAGAAAAGAGGGAGCAGAGAACAGAGCAGCCCCTTCCTCCCCGTCCTCTGCCCTGGCCTCTTGCAGGAACAGCTTTCTGTGCCTAAAGATTCCACCCAGGAAGAGAAGGCAGCACTCTGGGAGCAGAAGCAGACCCCAGCCTCAGCAGGTTTGTGCTGTCACCGTGGGGCTGGAGCCCTCTGGCAGGCACAGGGAGCCCTGATCCCATCCCGGATGCGGCGGGAGCTCGGCACCGGCCGGCAGTCGGCATTGGCATGCAGACACTGCTCCGTGCAGGAAGCACCTTGGCAAGCTGAAGCGGGAAGGGGTGACTTGAGGGCACAGCTGTCCCTCTGCAGATGTCGGCGAGCACGAGGGAGGCAGAGCCCATCCCTGTGGAACCCGGCTCCGTCAGGAATCGCCCCTCACCTGAGTTTCTCCCAGCACATCGCGGTTCTCGATGGGGAATGGATTCTGAGAAATAGAAAAAGTGTAGACTGGATCCTTGGGGAAAGTCGTAGTAATCTAGAAAAAAGAAAAAATTCAAGGATGGATGATCAGAGACCAGTGGGACATGGGAAGTGAGTCCAGATAGCCGAGAACAGCCATGGCTATGATCCAAACAGCCAAACACTGAGGGACCCTGCACCGACCTGATGGCTTTGAATTTAATTTAAAGCGATATTCCATCACCACACCCCTTGGCTCTCTTTCTAAGGAAGCTGGGGGACATGATGGGTTTGGTCCTGACAGATGCCATGGAGAGAGAGCACCCCTCTCTGCACAGGTCACCGGGACACAGCGATCCCGGCAGAGCTCTGTCCTGTGCCAGGCAGCTGCTGCTGGAGGGAGGTCCTGGGGGGATCCTAATGCACGTTCCACCCCTCTGTTTTCATCCCAGTGACATCCCAGGATATCCCAGGAACAGGTGCTTTCACTCCTGCAGGAATTCCCGTGCTCCGGCACTGCCTGTGCCAGGGGCAGCTGGACCAGAGAGGCTGCTCCAGGTGGATCTAATGGTTGTTGGCACCACCTCCAACTCCAGCAATATCATCTGGCATCCCAATTATTTGCTTTCCTGCCTTCCACACTGTAACTCTGCTTCCCAGCCCCGGGGCTGAGCCGTGCTGTGCCGTGCCTGGCAGCAGTGCCGCTACGGCCGAGCCGTGCCAGAGCGCCAACTCCCTCCTCCAAGAAAAGGCATTTCTGGACAACCTGCTGAGTCACTCGAAGGAGATGGATCCCTAATTGCTGCTCTGGAGTTTCCTCATTAGGCAGTGCCCGGGACACGGGTCCGTGGGGCTGCTGCTTCCCGGCCATGTGGCTCTGGGCCAGCTCAGAGCTGTGATAAGGCACCAGGCAGTGCTTTCCCAGAAAACAAATGTGCTCCCTGGCACCACACCGACCCCACGGAGCAGGGCAGCCACCTCCCTGCTAGGAATGCCTGGCAGCAGCAGGCGGAGGAGGATAATCAGGAATCATCTCCGCTGGGAATTCCAGAGGTGGGTTAGAAGTTTGCTCCACTCTGACCACCTCCTGTGGGAAGCAAACACGTGCAGGGAATACTCACGTCTATGATGAGGTACTCGACCGGGAGCGGGCGAGCCAGCTGGGTGATCTCGTTCCCAAACTTGTCTATGTCCTGAAAGAAAAGGAGTTGGATTATTCCTGGGCCTGGAAGTGGTGAGAAGCCCAAGGGTTCCTGCCCTGGAGGTGCTCACACAGAGTCCTGAGCTCTGGCAGATCACTGAGGGTATGGAAAAGAACCTGGATGAGCGGTGCAGGGCTGCCCAATTCCCTGCTGCTCCATGGGGCTGGAGATCTCTGTAACTCCAGCATCTCTGAGATCAGGATCTCTGTTTCCTTGTGAGCCAAGAGAGTGCAGGCTCACAAACCACCTTGGGCTCGTCTCCCACTACAGAGAGGCTTGGAATTATCCTAGGAGTGTAAAGGTGGGATTCTTTGGGTTGTTGGACTCCATGATCCTTGTGGGTCCCTTCCAACTCCAGATATCCTATGACTCCATGATTTTAAATGCCATTTGGGTGGCAGCTCCATCTTAAAGAGAGGGACAAGCCACCTCTGCCTCCTCATCCGATGCAAACCTGCCTTTCTGCAAACCCAGGAGTCCCTCAGCCAACTCTTCATCTGGGAATTGGGAATCCGGGCACTTTCTCATACCCAGACCCTCGGAACCAGCACATCCCACGGCGTAAACTTGTTTTGCTTTGCCAGACGAAGGGAACATAAAGTTTAATTAGAGAGACAAACGGCCGGCATATGTTCATTAATCATAACCTGACAATTAGACGTGATTGATGTCAAACACGCCGGGTTCAAACGCCGCTTCGGAAATAAATCCCGGAGAACTGACACTTCTCATTAAAGATTCCGTACGAGGGGGCTGTGTTTTCTCCCTAAATCATCACTTAACGTGGTATAAATCATTCATGGAGCCCCACATAAATCATATGCCCGTAATTCCCAGTCAGGGACGTTGTGCTGGACATTCCATGGGCTCTCGGTGGCGGGAGCTGGACCCGGAGCTGTCACCCCCAAAGGCTGCCAGTCCCACTCCTCCCGCGTGGGACGGGAGCAGCATTCCATGGGCCGAGCCAGGGAGCACCATGCAGGGATCCGCTGCCCACGGCTGACTCCAGGACTCCCTCCTCTTTCTCCCAGCCCTGTTTTCTCCCGGAGAACACCACTCCAGCACCACTCCCCCGCTCTCCCTGGTGTTTACACAGCACAGCTATGCGGAGCAGCAGCCAGCACCATCCCTCTCCCAGTCAGACCTCGCCCCAGCAGGCTCCTGCACGCTGCTTCCCTCCAGGCACAGCCCCCCTTCCCGACCCCCTCCCCAAGCACCCCCTGTCCCCAGGAACTGTTCCCTCTGTAAAAAAATCTCCCTTCCAGTCTTTGAAGCTCCTTTGAAAGGCAATCCCGATAAGGATCTTTGCTCCTCGCACATGACAGGTTGTGGCCTCAGATCTCTCCGGCTCCGACAGGAGCAGGAGGAGCCATGGAGCCTTTTTTTGGGAGATCACAGGACCCCAGAGCCAACCTGCTTCTAGATCTCAGTGATACCACAAGAGGCAGGAATCAGATCCAATCAGCTTCCCAAACACAATCCTGCCCCTGCATGAAGGGACCTGCAACAACTCACGCATAATTAGCCCATCTGGAATTCATTTTCCAATCTAATTAAGTTCTAATATGCAGAAACATTTTTCCAGCACCTGTTGGCTTTAATCTCCGCCTCGGGGGATTTCCATGTTAAATGCCTGCTTTTTTCATGGCATGCTGCTCCAAGACATCCACAGACTGGAACCTCACTCCCCCCGAGCCAAGGACATGTCCTGATCCTGACAGGACAGTCTCCCCGAACCCCAACATTCCTCTCCCACCACCATGGATCATTTAATGATGTTTTAAAGGCCTTAGTGAACATGACGTTGGGATTGTTGGGAGACAGATCCTTACCCTGAGCTTGGCATCACCAGGAACCTCCCAGTGCCCTGTTACTGCTGCAGCCTGAGATCCCCACAGCCCAGTGGCACCGGCTCCAAAGGGAGGCCAGGAAGGGGTTAATGGAGCCACAAGTGGTTGGCTCCGGGACAAAAATCCAGCAGCAAGGCCCGGAGGGTCTGGACAATGCATCATCCCAGTGGAGACTGCATCAAGGCTGGCATTAGAGCCTTTCAACCCACTGCTTGGAGGCAGGAGCTGCCCAGGGACGAGGGTGAACAGGGAAAAGGATGGGAACACAGACACCTTGGCAGGATGGAAAGACTTCTGGGTGGCCTCAGGATTATCCATGGAGGGTGAGGGGAGCAGCCAAGTGAGGAGCTCGGGAAGCTGCCAGCCAGGAGGGAGGCTCTGGATCCGTGTCCCGGGACAGCCGTGAGCATCCCACGCTGTCACCCTCCCATGCTGCGAGCATCCCATGCTGCGAGCATCCTGCATCCCACGCCGTTCTTCCCGACCTGCTCCCTCTGCTGAAGGCACGGCGGAGCTCGGCAGCCATCTGTCCTTCCCATGTGTGAATAAATCCCAGCTTTGCTCTTCCCTCTGCTGACTTCCAGGCGCTTTCCCGGGCAGTCCTGCCCCTCGCACGGGGAGCGCGGCTGAGGCGCAGAAACGAAGCGACTTCTCCAAGAGCAAGTGACAGGTCAGGGAGAGTTGAAACCCTTCCCAGGAGACTCCTGCTGAGCTAATCCAGCATCCTCCTCCCCGGAGCAGCTGGGACATTTAAGGCTAAGGCGGCTCATGAGCTGGTGGGAGGGCAGCCAGGGAAGTCCTTCCCCATCAGTGAACACTCCCCGCAGCCTGGCTCTCCCTGGGAAGAGGATTTCCAATGCCATGGTAGGACAGCCTGGCTCAGAGGTCCCGCTGGGCTCTAATGAAAGCAGGGCCCTGGCTTGGGGCTGTCCCAGGGAGGGATGGGACACGTGTCACTGGTGCCAGGCCAGGGTTCAGACACAGCTCAGCCGCAGCAAGAGCTCAGAGCACGTGTGGGACTCGAGGGCAAAGGGCTCTTGCACAACGCTTGTAAAGGGCTTTTGTCTTACACCATCCCAAAGAAACTCTGGGGGAATGTTAAACCATCCCAAAGAAACTCTGGAGAGGCATTAAACCATCCTAAAGAAACTCTGGGGGGATGTTAAGGCAGCTGTAAAATGCAATTCACTGCTCGGATGACGATGACATCGATGACATCGTGTTTGTGCTGAGCTGTCACAAATACCTGTGATAAGAGACAAAGGCAGCCAGCCCCCAAATCCAATTATCCAAGAGTTTTAAAGCGTCTGTAAAACATCAGGAATCTCCCCAGCTGATGAAGTAAATGGTGGAGCAGTTCAGCACTGCAGAGCTCCTGGGCCGGGGAGGAGGTGACAGCAGGGACAGGGTGCAGCAGCCCCAGGGAGGGATCCCACAGCTGCATCCTGAGCACCCCCCAGTGCTGAATATCAACCCAAGGTACATTCTCAGTGAAATCCAAATCAATCCTGCTCTTTTCTAAAACCGGATGGACAGAGGAGGCTGCTCAAGGACAGAAGACAGGATGGAAAATGCTCGTGTAGAATATTCAGCTGGGCTTGCCCTCGTTCAGCTCAGAAACTGGGTGAAGCAGCCACTGCAACATCATCATCTTCACTCACCGGGTCTTTACGCTGACCCGTGTCCGTGTCCCCAAATCATCTCCTCCTTCCCGAGCTCCGTGTGCTGAGCTGGCCAAGCAGCACGTGCCGGTTGTGCCCCGTTCCAGCTGGAACCAGCGCTGAGCCCTGACGCTTCCCAGACACCCCAGGAGGGATCTGTTCTTCCTCCTGGCTCATCTTACCTGGGGAGGCCCCTCAGAGCAAAGGAATTTGTTCTCACAGTCCCCAAACCCCTCAAGTTCCCCACTGGAGCACAGCTCTCCCTTCCCGGGCCAGGAGAGCAACGGCCGCGTGTCCAAAGCCAACTCCATGGGGGTGGCTCCTCGGAGCAGCAGGCAAGGGGCCAGCATAAAGGGAATGGTAAAGAAATACAGAAATCACACAGCTGCAGGCTCAGGAAAACCGCGGGACAATGCCAGTGCCATCAGCTTTCCCATTTCCATGGAAGAAAAGCAGCCCCTTTTCCCGTTCGCGAGCCGGAGGTGAACCCACCGCGCTGCCCTCGGCCAGAGCCGAGTTCCATGGATCCTGCCTCACATCTGGCTGCTCTATAAATACATCCACACGCCGCAAACATCGGCCTCCTGGTCCTCGTCCAATTAGAATTAATTTGTGGAGCTCCTTTCATCCTAAAGGGCTTTTCAGATGAATACTTGGATATTGTATGGGAATGCACATGGATGTTTCTCTGTGCGGTCCCAGAGAAAACAGCAACTACTCCAAAGTGGAGCTTTCTCCCCCAAAACTGGCTGGGGGGGTCAGCACAGAGGGGAACCCCCTTATCACGGACTGGGGACAAAGAGAGAGAAGGTGCTGGACCCCAAAGACTCCATCCCAGATTCCTGCTTCCCCTGGAGCTCACCGGGCTCGGACACAGCTGTTGCCACCATCCCAGGATGAGGTAGTGTCTCTGACCTCAAGCCTTGCACATTTAATGGGACCCCAAAGGTTTCCCAAGCCAGGAGTGACTAAGCTTTCCATACATTTAAGAACATTCAGAAATAATTGAGGGATCCTAGAGCCAAACCCCTTGAAGGCTGAGGGAGAATCCCACCCGGCAGGGCTGTCCTCGAGCACTCTGAAAAGGGCAATTAGGGAGAGCAGCTTTAAAACGTGAAATCAGCTGCAGCCCGACCCAGTGAATCAGTGGTTGATGGAAATTTCCACAGAAGGCTGGAGCCATCCATTCCCATTTTGTTTATCTCCCTGCTTCAGATTAGGGATGGGAGTGAAGCCCTTCTGGGAACACCCACCAGCTTCCTGCTGCTCCCAGCACCCCGGGTGGGCCACATGTGGGACACAGACCTGCGGGACCTCCTGCGAGGCTGCCCGAGTGTGGCACAGCCCGGGCTGCTCTGGAGCAGGATCAGGGCACGCCAGGAGATGATCTCACCCTGCTCGTGTTCAGGGCCAACCTTTGCACACCCGGCTCTGCTGGATCGTAATCAGCCCCGGCTTATCAGCTCCTAGGAGGAAGCTGCCTGCTCCAGAGAGAGCAGGATTGCATCTGCTCTCCCTCTCCAGCACTGGATTCAGCCCAGAGGTGTTGCTTGTTTCCAGGTGGGGTCAAGCCAAGCCAACAGTCTGGCACTAAGGGGTGGAAACCTTGGAGGCTCCCAGGGAAACCAGCACTTCCCAGTCCCAGGTTCAGGGCATGCAGGAACTCCCTGACCAGCTCCGTTCCTGTTGCTGGAGCACAATCCACCCATCCCCACTCTTCCCAAACGAAGGCAGCTTTTCTTATCCCGTGCTCCTCAAGGGACAGCTTTACCACAGGCAGCAGGAGCAGACAGGACAGGAAGGAGATAACTAAAGGGGTGATGGATGGCTAATTAGCCAGTGAGCTGTGCCATTAATTAACTCCTCTGTCCCTGCTCACGAGGCACCAGGAGCCCTGGGCTGGAGCAGCAGCACTATCAGTATCCACAGGCAGCCTGATCCCGAGCTCCCAACTCGGCCATGCAGGCACAGGAGGGGCTGAAGGGCTCCAGAACAACTGGCGAGGGAGTAACATTCCATCCACGACCAACAGCCTCAAAGTGCAGCAGGCAGGGACAGCAGTGACACCTGATGTCCTTCCAAGACCCCTCCTGCAGAGCTGCCTCCAGCTCTGGGCTCCTCAGCACCGGGAGTCCAGAGGAGGGGATATTCACCTGGAGATATTCACTTAGAGAAGGCTCCAGGGAGACCTGAGACTCCCTCCCAGTGCCTAAAAGGGCTCCAAGAAATCTGAAGAGGGACTTTGGACACTGGATGAAGTGACAGGGCAAGAGGGAATGGCGTCCCACTGCCAGAGGGCAGGGATAGATGGGATATTGGGAAGGAATTGTTCCCTGTGAGCAGGGTGAGGCCCTGGCACAGTTTGCCCAAAGAAGCTGTGGCTGCCCCTGGATCCCTGGCAGTGTCCAAAGTCAGGCTGGGCAGGGCTTGGAGCCACCTGGGACAGTGGAAGGCGTCCTTGCCCATGGCAGGGGGTGGAACGGGATGAGCTTTAAGGTCCCTCCCAACCCAAACCATTCCACAACTCTGTGAAATCGAGTATATTGGACCCGCTCTGGATGCACATTTTCCCTGCTGCTCCTCAGGATCAGAGCTTGGATCCTGAGGCACATCCCGGAGCTGCCCAGGCCCTCAGCCCTCACCTTGTAGAAGACATCAGGCACGTACTGCTCGCTGCTGGACTCCTTGGCGTAGCCCAGCTCCGGCGCGTCCCGGCAGGGCAGCAGGCACTCGTCCCGCACCAGGGCCATGCACTGGTTCGACACCTGGTACCCCTCAAAGTGCACCTGGTTGTCAGGACCACCTGCAAGAGGAGGGCATGGGTAAGGATCCCAGATTGCTGAGGTTGGAAAACAGCTCCAAGATCAATGAGTCCAACTCGTGACCGATCCCCACCGCTGTCACCAACATCCCTGGACACCTCCAGGGGTGGGTACTCCAGGTCACAGCCCTTCCCATGAAGAAATTCTTCCTGAAGACCCTGCACAGGGGTGATTTCCCTGGTGTAGCTCCAAGAGAAACAACTGGAAGAGCAGCACTAAGGTTGGACTCGATGACTTTGAAGCTCTTTTCCAACCTTAACAATTCCAAGACTCCAGGATTAAACACAAGGCTAACAGTGATGAACGCCAAGATGAAGCTGCTGGTGCTGCTGCATGGGAAGAATTTTAGGCAACAATTCCCTCTAAACTCCACGTTTTTGCAGTCACACACATTTCCACATCTACCCCAAGAGCACAGAGCCCAGGGAACAGCAGGAATGCTCTGCCAGGAGCTCTAAGGAGGAGGAGCAGCTGCCCCTTTGGGGGCTCTGACAGCATCGCCCTCCCACTACCCTGCAGGTATCTCCTCCTGTTCCAAACAAAAGCCAGACGTGCAGCTCCTGTGGGCCTGTTTCACTCCCCAGGATCCCCGAGCTGCAGATCACCTGGTCACATCAGGCCTGAACAGCATTTTCTCAGCCTGTACTGGATGGTTTGGTGGAAATCTGACATGGAAAGTGGGAATTAAGAGCCTGGCTCATGGAAGGATCACATGCTTGGCGCTTTCATTTGGATAATGTAAGCAACATCAGGTCATGTGTCACTGGGATACAACTGGAAAGAGGGGAGGCAGGCAGATGGTAGGAAAACGTTACTATTTCCAAAGCTAGGAATTCAGGAGGGGATAGGAATTAATCCATGTGGAGGATTTAAAGGCAAAGTTGAGGCAAACTATCCAAATACATTTCTGCAGCACAAAAAGAGGGACCCGAGTGTTTAAATAGAACCTGCTGGGCTGATTGAACAGAAGAGAATGAAATTAGCTGGAACAGCAAAGAGGAAATATTCCTTTTCTACCCTTTGATCTGTAACCTCAATCACTCACTGCTCCAGAACAAACACTCCAAGAAATTAAACATAGACCAGGACGGGGGAAGGCCTGAGCACAGTGTGTTTGCTCAGTAAAACACCTTGTTTAAAAAAAAAAAAATTAAATAAATAAATATATATAAAAAGAGAGATACAGATCTATATTTAATGAGAGATGGATGTGTTTAGCAGTTTGGAATGTATAG
>VYXC01000800.1:397494-411191 GCA_013397175.1 Platysteira castanea
TGGGCCTGTTAACTAAAAAAAGAGCTTTTTCACTGAAAAAAGGCCCTGGGAACCCTTACAAAGCCAGGCTCAGGGCAGGCAATGTCCCATCCCACTTTCACTTTTCACTCTGGATGTTATTTGGAAGTCATGAGGGTTTTCTCATTGTGTTAAACAGAGCCAGAACCAGCGATTCCGCTCCAGGGAAGGTTTAAATGAAGACATGTGTCATCCCATGGAGAAGAACAGAGTGAACTGGGAACACTCCAGCCCTCCCAGCACATGCCAGTGTCCCCCCTCCCAGCCCAGCCCATCCACGGTGCCTCTGGAGACTCCCTGAAAATGGCTAAAACCAGAGGGTTTAACCATAAGCACTTTGCAGGAGCTTCTGTTTTACCCAGCCAAAAAAATGTTTCCAAACACTTTTTTTTTTCCCTGACAGGTTTTTTTCCCTGTCATGTTTCCCTGACAGCAACATGAGGGAGGTAAAGATCCCTCCTGAACCTCCTGAAGGAGGAACTAATCCATAACTCTGAGGATCTGGAGCGTTGTGGTTCTGCACTGCTGCTTCCAGGCAACAGAATTTGGAGCTTAAGGATTTGAAACAAAAAGTGAGCAACAGTTGTTGCCCTGGCTGCAGGCACAGAGCGATTTCTGGGTCAGAGAGGTGGGGCTGAGCCTCAAGTAAGTCTCTTTAAACAGTTGTAGAGTAAAAAACAGGCAAATAAATAGTGAGTGAATAATTGTAGAGAGGATAAAACAAAGAATGAGAAAGTATTTTCGTTTGATAGAGTAAAACCCTGGTTAAACAGGACAGATGGGGAGCAGGACATGGGATTTTTGGCATATTCTTCTACCAACAAGAGGTAGTTCAGGTGAAGCCCAGAGGGCTGAGGCCAGTCTGTACCTGTAGCCACAACTGTGACAAACTTGGATCCAAAGTGCCCATCTGGAGAGAGGCGACAGATGTTGGGCTGCTGGTTCTGGAAGTTGCCAGCTGTGATGCACTCCTCTGCACTCAGGAAATACGTGTCCTGAGGGGACAGCACGGACTCCAATCAGCGAAAGGACACGGTGACGTAGCCCAGACCTATTTCCCTGGGCTGCAGCCAAGGAAAACGACCAACACCCCAGGAAAACACGCTTTCGTGGAAAGCTGCAGCGGAGCCCGGGACAAGAATGTGACCTGTCAGCTCCCCAGCCCTGGGCTGGCCCAGGACTGTCCCACATCGAGTCCCACCCACCTCTACACACCTTTTTTTTTTCGGAAAAATCAAGTTTCACTTTCCAAATATGGACATCACTGGGTTTACAAGGACAGGAAGCTGAGGAGGTCGAAGTTTGAGCCACGTATGTGTCACAAAGCCCAGCCCATGGGAACATCCTCTGAGTCACTCTGGCTCAATGGGTTTCTCCCTCACACCCCTCTCCACTCCCTGAAGTTTTCTTAACCCAAAAAAGGGCAGGGATAGATAGGATATTGGGGAGAAATTCTTCCCTGTGAGGGTGGGGTGCCCAGAGCAGCTGTGGCTGCCCCTGGATCCCTGGAAGTGCCAAGGCCAGGCTGGACAGAGCTGGGAGCCACCTGTCCAGCCCATGGTGGCACTGCCCATGGTGGCACTGGATGGGTTTAAGGTCTCTTCCCACCCAAACTACTCCATGATTCCATGAGCACCATTTCCTCAAAGCAGGGGTGTGAAAGGCTTCAGCAGCTCTGCCTGCTCCCCCAAACAGTTCAATCCCTAACATTTCCAAGGGTTCCAGCTCTTTTTCCTCCAGAAGTGCCTGGAAAACCCCACCTCCCAAGAATTCCAGCATCACCTGCAGCCCCGGTTCAGCTCTCAGCCTGGCACAGGAGCTGGAATTCACTGGGAACTCACTGGGTCACCCCTGGATCTCACCTTGTTCCTGCTGTATCGAACAGTCCCTTTCCGTGTGTCTTCCGAGACCAGGTCAGTAAATATCCAGCCGACCTACACAGGGGGATGGAGAACGTTGCTTTAAGGAAAAAAAAGGACAAAAAAAAGAAGGAAAGAGGAAACCAGAAGAGCTCAGACATTTTCTGCTCACAGGACACGATGTTCTTGGCTCCCCTCGGCCCTGTGCATGCTGCCTGCAGGGAATGGCTCTCCCAGCTGTGCTGGGCTCCTTGGAATCCCATTTCCAGGAGCAGCAGCATGCCAGCTGGCCAGCCAGGGCACCTGCAGCGTTAGGTTTCACTATGGAATATTTTTTCATGGAAAGATCTGGAGGCTGCAAGAGGCCTCTGCCACCACCCGCTCCCACCCCCAGCATTTCCTACGGAGCGTTTGGAGCGGGATCCAGCGCCCGTGGGTGCCAGAGCAGCTCACGTGGCCCCAGCCTGAATCTCTCACACAATCCCAGTTGGAACCTCTCACGCACTGGTTAAGGGAAAGCTCGTACTGGAGTGTGATTTGTTCCAAACTGGAGGCTGCGCTGACCCCAGAATGCACATTCCTGCTCTTGGTGGTACAGACACACCTCGGAGTGAAGCCCTTCACACATGTGTGACAAGTGTCCCAACACCCTGGGATCAATCCTCCCACAGAGGTGTGACACGGACACACACCTTGGGATGATCCCTCTCCACCCAGGGGCCAATCCCAGCTCCCACAGCATTAACCCCTCCAAGGCAGAACAGATCCCAACTCCCCCGGAGCCCAGGCAGACCAAACCCTGCACCCAGCACTCGGTGACGTGTTAAGTCCCACGGATTAAAAATATCTGATGGGAGAATGTGGAAATAAATAACACACGGAGAAGTTCTGCTCCAGCCTCTGGCGAGGGGTGGGATCTTATCTGGGAGAACAAAGCCCTCCCCAGATGTTTACAGTCTGCACTGAGCCTTCTCCCAGGCGGCTTTTCTCCAGCAAGTCAAATCTTGTTTGTGTACATCCCATTCCTGGCGTTCCCACCATACCAACACTGCTCCCAAACCGGAAAACATCAGCGCAGGTTGGAGGGAAACCAGGGGATCCTGATGGGATCACTGCGGGCTGGAACTGAGGGAGACACACACCCCTAACCCCACACACCGCTGACTCCCTGCAGCACCAAGGAGGGGAACACATCCAAGGGGAGCCCCTGCTCCTGGAAACAGAGCACAGAGGCAACTCCAGCTCCATCTGGGCCCAGTTAGCACTTGCCAGGGAGATGCTTCCAGGAATGGCTCCTGTTGGAGGGGGAAGAAAGGGAAGATGGAGCTTGTGCTGCTTTGCTCCTGCTACTGCAGCCACACAGCCCCGCGAGGGGCCTGTGCTCAGAAAAACCCTCTGGATTTGGGTTTTAGACCTAAAAATGTAACAGCTGCTGACACTTTAGCAGGATTTAGGTAACCTAAAGGGACTTGGATAACCCCATGGAGCTGGAAAGAATTGCTGACCACTTCCCTGCCACATAGACACACGAGATCCAACACATCCTGACCTTTCTCAGGCCGAGCTTTGCTGCGATCTCATCCACGACCTCGGCTTTGGGATCCTCCAGGATCTCCAGGCTGTTCTGGGTGCCGATCTGCAGCAAGGAGACACTGGTTAGTGACACAGGACTGGGGAAAAACCAGTACAGCCACTGTGGGCAGTGAGCCAGGGCATGGGAGCAGAGGTCTGGGCTTCCCCTCGGGCATCGCCATGGACTGGTGTCACCACAGAGACCTCCCTGCGCCACTCTGCTCTCACACCACACTCCCAAGGATCCGTTTGTTCCTTTCCCACTGACAATCTGTTGGATTTCACTTGGCAGCCGTGCAGAAGCCATGAGGAGGAAGGAAATGCAGGAGGAGCACTCGGCTGAGGAGTGGTGCCGTGCCCCACCTAGTGGGGATTCTGGCTGCTCCAGCCAAACCCATCCTCAGCCGCTCCATCATTTTGTCTTCAAATCATTCAGACTTCATTCTATCTAATTAAGCTGCTTAAATTTTCCCAGAGAGCTGGTAAGGAACTGAAACAAGGGCTGCAACTGTTTTTTCCTAGCACAGAACCTGCTGGAAAGCCAGGAATCAAGGAAAGATTAAAAGTGAAATCCGCTGTTACGGTCGCCCCGGATTTAAATCATCCCAGGGTAAAAAACAACAAAAAGCAAAACTGGGGTTTAAAATTCTTTCTGTCCAGCAACGGATGGTGACGTTAAGGACATAAATCATGTCCTCTTCTCCTTGGGACAGTTTTCCTCGGGGAGCTGCAGCTGGAAATACCACGGGAGGTTCTCCACACTAAAAAGGTGTGTTTGTGTGCTCCCCGACTCTGAGTGGCCCCGGCTCTCACCTGGGGGGGTTCATAGATGGCCGCCACCTCCGCCCGGATTCCCAGCGGGATGTCTTTGTGCTCCGTGTACCGGCCGTACAGATAGCCCAGATGTTGGTTCCCTGTCTTCCTCCAGAAGTCTAGGAAGCGATCTGCAATTGTGTGGTTCTCAAACATGATGTTGTCAACATGCCTGTATTTCTGTTTGACAAAGTTCAAGCGTCAGGCCGTCCTCCGCTGGCTCCGGTCCCTTCCCAGGACGCACACCACCCTCCGGAGCTGGATGCTGCACAGCAGGGCTGGGGGAGGCTGGGGGCTCCCTCCCTCTCCCCTCTGCTCAGCTCCCACCCCTCAGCACTGCTCCCTGCTCAGGCTGGAGCGTGGGAGGTGCTGAGCACCCCCAGCACCTCGGGGGCTTTACTGGGACCTTCGCCCCAAGAGCCTCTGCAGGTGAAAGGACACTGAAATTTAGGAGGAAGCAAGCAGAACCTGAGTGGCCTTTTAGATTCCGTGAGGGAAAACAGTAGGCTTAATCACCAGGATTCATCAGCAGTGCTGCCAGCTCGGTCCTCGGGCTGGGAGGAAATTCTGACCCAGGACATTTTGGAGCCCATTTTGCAAGGCCTGAAGACCTGGACAGGATTCCCCTGACACCTGGAGGCTTTTTTGGAAGCCACCTTTCCCAAACTAAAAGCCAGGTCCCCTGGCAGGTGCCCGAGCTCCTCTCACCTGTCGGTTGAGGGTGATGGCGCTGGGCTGGCACTTGGTGCAGATCCCCTCGGGCCAGGGAGGGTGCCCCTCACACCCCGACTTGATCTTACAGCTGATGTTCTCCAGGGCTACAAACTTCCCTCTGGAGAGAGGGGAAGAGAAAGGGGAAAGGGAAAGAGAAAGGGGGAAGAAAAAGATAAAGGTGGGAGAAGAAGAGGAAGACGGATGAGAAGGGAGAGAACAGAAGAGAAGGAAGAGGGGAAGAGAAGGAAAAGGGGGAAGAAAAGGAAGAGGGGGAAGAAAAGACTGCTGTTACCACAGTAAATGCTTTTGGAGTAATAATTTACGGAGCATGTGGGAAGTAAGAGACCGTAGCACCACGGCAAATCATCCTTTCATGTGCACAAGGCTTCCTGGAAAGGGAAATTCCCTTCAAATGGAAGTCTCATGGACTTGAGCTGCATCTCCCAAAGAGATTTTTAAAGTCTCAGTGGTATTTAGGAACAGCAGGGAGAAGATTACAGCTCTGTGTAACTTATGTCCACCAAGCTTGGTGTAATTAGAGAACCTCTTTCCTTCCATCTGGCCTTCCCCTCCATCAGGAACGTTTCCTGGAAGGAATTATATTGCCACAGGAAAAGGAAAAATAGAAACAAAATGGGGACATCAAATAAAAAGACAGACTTAATTTTTCCTCCTGCCTTTTCCTTTTATCCTCAATTTTTTACTGTGTTGTTTTCTCCTCTGTTTGCCCTTCCACCCTCGTGTCCCACACTGAGATCCGCCTGTACTTTCATTTGTGTTAAAAAACCCGCAGCTCCAACCAGATTCCCTTAAACCCGGAGATTTCCTTACTTGTCTGCCCCTCCGGTCAGCTTCCTGATGTAGGCATGGAATGACATGTGCTTCACAGGAGGCTCCAGATGGTTCAAATAATCCTCATCGAAGGGCTGCCAAAAACACCACACAGAGCAGAGCTGGGTCACACACCTGTCTGATAACGCCCCGATCCCTCGGCAAATGCATGTTCCACGCTCAGCCCCGCCAATGTGGAAGCAATCAAGGAAATTCAGGCTCATTTTCAAGGCAGCTACTACTGGGATGCAAACAGTGGAGCTTTACAACGGGGAGTTTTATGGTGGCCTCCTGCTCCGGGAACAGATTGGCCCCACAAATCAGAATCTCAACGGCAAAAAGCTTTTTCCCTTTTGGTATCTGATGACAAACAACGGGCCCAGCTGTTCCAGCACGGCCAAGGACTCCCAGAGCACGGCCAGCAGTGGGGAACAGCCATCCTGGAACAGCCAGGATCCCCTCTGGAGGGGTGGCTGCTGCTTTGTGCCATAAATTACACAGCCCAGCACCTTTGGAGGTCTCACTGAAGCTCCTTCAACCTGGATAATCGTGGAATGGTTTGGGTTGGGAGGGACCTTAAAGCTCATCCCATTCCACCCCTGCCATGGGCAGGGACACCTTCCACTGTCCCAGGCTGCTCCAAGCCCCATCCAACCCAGCCTGGGACACTTCCAGGGATCCAGGGGCAGCCACAGCTTCTCTGGGCACCCTGTGCCAGGTGATTAAACTGGGAAGTGCTGGGATCCAGGAGAGAGGGGACAAAACAAGAAAATCCAGGAGTAACTGAGGACAGAGGGAAAATGGAGCTTTTTGGAAGCACTTTCAGTTAAACTCATTGCTGCAGAAAACCAGCTTTAACCAGGATCAACCCGGGGGCAACAACAGCCTTGAGCTTTAGTGATCCCAGAACCAGCTTTAGTGATCCCAGAACCAGCTTTAGTGATCCCAGAACCAGCAGCTCTTGGCAGGATTCCAGCCTGGAGCTGCCACCTCTTGGCAGGCAGCATTCCTGGGAAAAGTGTTCCCACTGGGAGGAACCAGGGTGAGTCTGTAGCACCTTCCTGGGGCTCTTACCTCCAGTGGGACACAGTGCACACATTTGCCCAAGGGGCCGTGGCGACACCTGGGCAGAGAGAGAGAGAACTGGGGTTAAATCTCATTTCACCTGGAAATGGAAGGAGGAATAGATCTTATTTAATCATGGAAAAATCAGCCTGTAAAAGTTTCTCTGGATTAAGTTTGGTGTGGAAAATCTACAACAGCTCTGAGCAGTTCTCCGACCCCCCAGGGAATATTAGAGAGAGATCATGGAGTCGTGGAATAGTTTGGGTTGGAAGGGTCCTTAAAGCTCATCCCATTCCACCCCTGCCATGGCAGGGACACCTCCCACTGTCCCAGGCTGCTCCAAGCCCCATCCAGCCTGGCCTTGGGCACTGCCAGGGATCCAGGGGCAGCCACAGCTGCTCTGGGCACCCTGTGCCAGGGCCTGTCCACCCTCACAGGGAAGGATTTCTTCCATAGATCCAACCTGAATTCCCCCTCTTTCAGTTTGAACCCATTCCCCCTTGTCCTATCACTTAAGCTCCTGTTGAATTGGACTTGAATTACTTTTGTCACCCCAAGGTAATTTCACAGAAAGAGATGGCAACAGCTTGAGGTTAAATCTCAAAGTCCCAGTCAAGATCAAACTCCCAGTGCCCCTGGGAAGGGGCTCAGCTGCCCCAAAAGCCACCTGAATCCTTGTCAGATCATGTTTTACAACCCTCCAAGTTCAAACAATTCCAACCCTTCAAATTCAAGGAATTTTCCACCCACGTGTCAGGGTGATTTTAACAAAAAGCCACCCAAAATGTTCATCCTTTATCAGGCAGGGCAGGAACAACCAGGGAAGTGTGTGTTTATCAGGCAGATAAGGTCCTGCTGGATAGAGTTACAGAGGGGAAAACATCTCCTTTTGTGGTGATTGCTTTAAAAAAAACCCCTAAACCAACAATAAAACATCCCCCAGCACCAGGTCAGTGCTGGTTTCCAAAGGAAGGGCCCTGGAGAGGAGCAGGGAGGTTGGGCTGTGGAAACAATGGATGGGATCCAGTTGCAGGAGTGCTTTTAGGGATGTTTTGTGGCAGATAATGTACAGAAAGGAGAGTTAAATGCTGCTAAAGCACTCAGCATCCTTCACTGGAGATTGATCCACACTCCCAAAGCCAGGAACCAGCCCAGACAACTCCTTTTATCCTCAGCACCCTCCCCTGGGCCTCGGCTCCCTGCTAGGAACAGCTTCATTGATTCCTCTGAAAACTGTGGGCAAGTTCAAGGCAGTGTTCCTGCCACAGAGTGGTGGGTTTGCCTGTAGTGCTCCAGTGATGAGACATCCCATCATTTATGGTCAGCTGGGAAGGTCAGGCAGGATTTTCCACCGACTTCCTCATTGCTGCAGCACTGAAGATAAACCACGTGGAGGACAACCCCACGGGGAAGAGCAAATCATTGTTTCAGCAGGAATTCCTGCCTTTAAAATGTTCCCTCCAACCTTACTGGGAGTGTTCCTCCCGAGGGTTCCAGCCCCAGTGCAGACACCAGGCCAGGACCCAGCTGGGTCATTAACACTGAGCACTAAAACCCCCTCCCAGCAGAGGATGTTTGAGCAGCACCAGAGCAGATTTTGGGTGGGTTTAACTCGTTGTTGGGTTATTTTTACACAAAGAGAAGCTGCTTTGTTTCCCTAAGCCTCTTGCATGGAAGAGCTTTGGGAAGTTGGACTTTGGTGCATTTTTGTGAGCAAAAGGGACTCCCTGGTTCCATGGAGAGGTCAGACAGGCACGTGACAAAGGGAAGCCAGAGCAGGCAGAGACCCAAGTCCTACTTCCAAACCTCTGCCATTGGACACTTCCACTCCTTCCCTTCACTTCCGTGTCCTCCTTAGGAGGAGTGGCTGGATCTGAAGGCACAGAGTGCTCCTGCTTGGGACAGCAAATCCTGGAATGGTTTGGGTTGGGAGGGACCTTAAAGCTCATCCCATTCCACTCCTCTGCCATGGGCAGGGACACCTTCCACTGTCCCAGGCTGCTCCAAGCCCCATCCAGCCTGGCCTTGGACACTTCCAGGGATCCAGGGGCAGCCACAGCTTCTCTGAGCACCCTGTGCCATGGCCTGCCCACCCTCACAGGAAGAATTCCTTCTCAATATCCCATCTAACCCTGCCCAGGAGGAATGCAGAATGTTCATTCTAATCTAGAGAATTCCAAGTGTTTTAGGAGCACAGAATCCAGGAGCATGAGCACCAGGGCCTCCTCCAGCAGAACAATGGCTGCTCTGAGCCCTTCCTGCCACAAACCCTGGGATTTGGGCATCTGCTTCCTCCCTGGGCTCACCAGGGCTCCACTGAACCTCCCAGGACAATGGCAGGGGCTGTTTTCCCTTGTGAATGTCCCCAGGGACCTCAGGATGGAGCCAAGGGCAGTTCCCACAGTCATTTCCTGCCTGCTGGGCTGGGCCATGGCATTCCAGGCTGCTGTGAGCCCCGGATCCCTGGGCAGGAACACAGCCCACCCCCACTTACAGCTGCTGGTCTCGGTTCCGGTAAATCTTCCCATCCTGCTTGATCAGGTACTGGTCAATCTCATCTTCCACCACCTGGGGGGCTCCCCCAGGCCGGGAATTTTGGGAGACAGAGGTGTCCATGGTCTCTGAGGAGGAGCCAGCCGGGCTGGAGGGATACAGGAACAGCATATCCCCGTGCCTGCAGGGTGGGAAACAGCACACGGGTAGTGAGAGGTGTGGGAGACAACACCCAGGAAGCTGGAGGTGCTTCCCAGCAGGCAGCCAACCTCCTGGACCACGGAAGAGCACGGAATGTGGCACAAATTCTAACCAGAGCAGCACAGGTGGCAGCTGGAAGTTGCTCCGTGAGCCACCTCTTCCTGCTTTTATTTGCAATAAATGCAAATCCTTCCACCAGGAGACAAAACTGAGGCAAAAGTACGGAGGAGGGAGTTGGGATGAAGGAGTGAAAACGAGTATGTGGGAGAGAAAGCTGGGATGAGGCAGGGAAAGAGGGGTGAGGGAGGGAAAGCAGGGGTGTGGGAGGGAAGGCAGGGATGAAAGGGTGAAAACAGGGATACAGGAGGGGAAGTGAGAGGATAAGGCAGGGAAAGCTGGGGATGAGAGAGGGAAAGTGGGGATGAGGCAGGGAAAGATGGGACAAAGAGGTGAAAGCAGGGATTAGGGGGGGAAATCTGGGATGAACCCTCCCCACAGCAAACATGCCCCAAAGAGTGACCCAAGGAACAGCACAGCCACCGAGGCCCTCCCTCCCCAGTCCCAGGAGTGAAATTGGAAGCTGGGGACTCCTGGGCTGGGATTTTTCCCATTTTGGAAGCCTGGAGCAGAGTCCCCCTCCCGGTGAGGCCTCACTTGATCTTGAGGAGGTTGAGGGATTTGTTCTGCGCCGCCGTGATCTCCCCGGTGCGGTTGCGGTTGGTGTACACGGAGAAGCCATTATTCCTGAACCCAAATTCCTTGGCCACCTGGAACACGGGGAAAAGGGACAGCACGTGAGCTGTGACAGCCTCACGGAAGGGGCTCAGAGCCAGAGCTAACCCCAGGGAAGTTCTCCTGCGGGAATTCAGCTCAATTCACCCCCCATTCCCGAGCCTGGGATAACGGAGACGGAAACACCTGGAAAAACAAGCAGTGGATTAAAACCGGAGCTGAAACAACTTAACCAGAACTGTCTCTGCCTCACACAACACAAATGCAGAGTTTCAGCCACAGCCAGGCAAGCACTGCATGACTGAAGGGGGAAACTTCTCCATTATCCCAGTTTTCCTGCCCCAGCTGCACCAGCACACACCACCAAGTCATTCCCATCCTCCTGCAACCAGAATTCCACAATCCACACCTTCACCTCTACGGATCTTTTGCCCTCAGCTCCCCCTCCACCTCCCAGCTGCTTCACTCGGCCTCTTCCTGCTCTTCTGTCCAGTTTTCCCCTTTTTTTCTTCTCTCTCCCATGGAATTCACCCCTCAGTCCCCAGGCAGGTTTTCCCAGCTCAGATCAAGTCTGATGTACTTGGAATCACTCCAGCACCTCTTCCCAGGAAAAATAATTTGCATATTTGGCCACGTGAGAACTTCATCAGTTTAAAAGTGGTGTTTAAAGTTTGTCCATTTGACAGGTTTTGCCCTAAATTCTGAAGTGAAAGACCTTTATTTTTATCAACAAAAACAACCCCCATGGCTTTGGTCGGAGTCAGGGACAGGATCCTGCCCACAGGACAAATCTGATGAGCCACCAAGAGCTGTCACATGAGCAAAGCTGTGTAAAAGCAGTTTTTTCCTTTCAGCTGGGCTGTGATTTGCAGCACCGAGCGATCCCTGTGAATGGGACCCTTTCACAGGGATCAGCTCCCGCTCCTCGGGCCACAGAATTCCATTTCTGGGGGCAGACAAATCCCACAACACATTAACAGCAGGTTTGAGCTAATTCCTGACTTGACTCTACCCTGAGCACACCCAGAGTGACTTTTTTTGGTGCTTTTCCCCGGGATGAGCCACAGGAGACAGAGAAGATTCTCCAGCCCCTCATTCCTTGAACACTTCTGGAGCAGATCCAGGCTAATTCCCAGTATGGAAGCAGCAACCTGACACCTCTCTAATTACAGCCGTCCCCTTAAACACCAAACCCAGCCCCTGGGTGAACATTCCAGCCTTCAAATCCACAGCACAGGTAGGAGAGACCTGGATTTAGATAAAACACAGACCTAAAGGTGGGAAAATCTGCCACTTCTCTCTTCCAAGCAAACCCTGCAGCAGGAAATAAACCCAAACACGCCTTTGCTCCAGCTCAGCCAGAGGACAGAGCCTTCCCCAGACCAACAGGCCATTCCAGGTGCTTTTGTCCTGGCAGGAAGTGTTTTCCAGCCCGATTGTTCCCTGGGGTAACCTGAGCCCTGGAAAGCAGCAGCTTGTTCTGCACAGGCTCCAGAGATCCTGGAAGCTCCTCTTCACTTGGCTGAGGCTGCTCGGAGGCTGCAGGGAGTGTCCCTGAGCCAGCCCTGAAAACCACCAGGGTTTTTCCTGGCCAGGTGGGAATGCTGTCAGGGAATGCTGTCAGGGAATGCTGTCAGGGAATGCAGTCAGGGAATGCTGTCAGGGAATGCTGTCCAGTCTCAGCCACAGCTCCAGACAAAGCCAGTGACTCACAAAGGGAAGGTCTGCACCTGCTGCCATTCCCTTCCCTCTCACAGGGACAGGGAACCTGCCCTGAACGTCATGGAGCAAAGAACCCCCAGCCCGAGGGCTCCAGAGGAATTCCAGGGGGGAAGCAGATGGAGAACTGCTCACTCCTAATGAACACAGAGCAGCTGCATCACAGCAGGGCCAGCCCCAGCCTGAGAGCTCCCACCTGGGGTGCTCCCCTCATCCTCCCCAGAGAGCCCAGGAGCTTCTGAGATCTCACTCGATCCCTCCCTTGCTCTCTCCAAATCTGTACTAGAAAACCAGGGGCACACACAGCACATCCAAACAATAACCCAAGCCCAAATCCAGCAGCTGAGCCAGGCCTGGATCCCGCCGGGAGCAGGAGGTTTGACCATCCCGCAGCTCCCCTTCTGCTTCCCAGCTGCCACTTCTTTGGGAGAACCCTGGAAAGGGTCCTTCCCAGGACAGTTCCCACCCCAGGAAGCCCCAGCAGAGAAGTTGAGGGAATTTTTCCTTAAACTTGTTATTTTCCCTCTGGAACAACATGAGCCACACCAATCAAAGTGTGTTTTTCCACACGGAATGCTGTCCCTTGCTGCTGCCAGGGAGGTGAAACACGGATCTCCCACTGGACAGAGCCACGGGAGCCCTGCCCCACCCCGTGGGAAGGCACCCTGGATCCTGGGGTACCTTTTTGAGGAACGTTGCCACCGTTTCTCTCTTTGTGGCCGTGATTCTCTTCACTCCCTCCGGCGACTGCACGCGGATAATCTGGGAAGAGGGGAACACCAAGTCAGGGAGGGGGGACAGAGCCCACCCTGAGCCCTCAGCCTGATGTTCCCCAGCTCCTCCCTCCTGTTTCCATCTTCCACAGGGCCCAGAAACACCCAGGAGAGCAGTTCTGGGGGGGCACTGGGTGAAGTCTGCAAGCATGGGGGGAATCATTCCAACGCTCTGAGCTCTTGGCAGGAGCTGGCTCCAAGGAAAACACCTTTGGCCAAAGCTCTGACCTCAGAGATGGAATTAGACCTTCAGGAGGGTGGATCAGAGCTTCCAAGGGGGAGTTATTCACACCGGCCCAACTGGTGTTACTGGGCACTGCACCGGTCGTGGCTGAGCCCCAGTAACGAGGGAGCAGGGAGAGCCACGGGGCTCCAGCTGCTCCCGGGAAACCCGAGCTCCTGGATGGCAACAGCTGGCAGATCTGGGGGGAAAAGGCCAGGGGAATCCTCCGGGTACGGGCAGGGAAGGGAGAAATGTAAATATCGGTGTCCCCGGAGTGTCGAGGGGCAGCGGAGGGACTCGAGTTGTTCGAAAGGGGACGCTCAGCTCCTCCCGTGTGACACGGGGACACGGGCAGGGGGCGGCGAGTGCGGGAAGGGGGACACGGGCAAGGGAGAGACACGGGAGGGGGCACGGGGAACTGCCCGTGTCCCGGCGTCACCCCGCAGGAGCCCCTTTCCGCTCTCCCAACTGCCCGCCCGGGCACAAGCCCGCCGGGACGGGGCCGGGAGCCCCTCACCGGAGCGAGCAGCCCCTTCTCCTCCCTCCCCCGAGCCCCCCGCCCGGGGCTCAGCGGCATCGCGGGGTCACGGCCGCGACCCCCGGGGGCAAACCACGGGGGACCCACCCGCGGCGCCGCTCGGGGGCCTGCCCGGCCCGGACACCGCCGGGCCCGGCCCCGGCCCC
>VYXC01000800.1:462824-487345 GCA_013397175.1 Platysteira castanea
TTTTTTTGTGGCAATGGGCGATTAAATAATTCTGGATTTAAAATATCGGAATGGGAAAGGGAAGTGGGAGGTCAAGTGTTTGCCTGGTCATTGGAAGGAGCTCATGTGGTGGGAAGTTCAGAGAGGTTTTCGCTGCTCAGAATTTTATGGCCTCTGGGTTAAAATAACAACTGTTAAAAAAGAAAAAAAAAAAAAGGTGAAATAAACAATTTTTTAATGAAATTTCCTCGCTGCAGGAAGAGGATCCTCCTGGCCAGGTGCCCAACATCCTCAGGGTGAATTATTGCACCGTTCCTCACACTCCAACTCATTTAATCCCCAAATTAAAGAGAATCTGTCAATTTTTACCAAAAAAATTATAATTTTCTTAATATGTTGCCTTCCCCGAGCTGCTAAAAGCCAGGGATTGCAGACAGGGAATGAACTTGGATGGAGCATTGAGAGTGCCCTTCCCTTCCCATCCTGGATCCCTCCAAAGATGTAAATCTTAGAGTTTTCTCTTTTTTATTGCCCTTAATTTTTTCCCTCATTTTCCTCTTTTTTTCCCCATCCTTTTCCTCATTTTCCCCCCTTCCTTTCCTCTTTTCTCCCTTCCTCTTCCTCTTTTTTCCCTTCCTCCCTCCTCAGAAGCAGCAAATCACTTTGATGGTGGCAGCAGCGAGGTCCTTCACTGCTACGTGGAGTCACCCGGTCCCCCCCATCCATCATCCTTAATTCATTAGAAGGTAATTACTCACGGATTCCTCCCTCATTATTCACAGCCCCCGATACTCAGGATAAGGATTCCCTGGGATGAGGTTTCCCCGGGATGAGGATTCCCCTCCTGGATGCTCAGGAGGTCCCAGGCAAAGCTCAGCCTTGGGGCGCATCCGTCCTGGTGATCCCAGATCTCTGCTGGCAGAGGTTGGACAGGGCTTGGAGCAACCTGGGGTAGTGGAAGACGGCTCTGCCCATGACAGGGGGTGGAATGGGATGAGCTTTAAGGTCTCTCCCAACCCCAAACTGTTCCATGTTTCCAGGATTCCATGATCGCTCATCTTCCTCCATCGGCAGAGGCAGCGTCTGGGTGAGGAGAACGACCCGTGGGACCCCCTGGATCTGACCTGGAGCTCATTCCCAGCCCTTCTCCCCCTGCTCCCGCCCTGTCTCTGCCCTCAGAGCTCCCTGGGAGGTTTTTCCTTCTGTAAAGGAACAGAGCAAAGCACTCCTGCTCCTCTGTCCTGGTCACTGGCGCTTGGATTATCCCATCAATCACGGAGCAGAGCTGGAGGTGGCAGGAGCCAGCCAGGCTCGGAGGGGGAGGCGAGGGATCCTTGGTGGTGCAGGAGAGATGGATCCAGCCTCAGCACCCTGCTTGGACTGGGAAAACCTCCCCAAAACCTCCCAGGGGACTGGGCATCCCAGCCTGGATCCCTGCTGGCCTCAAGGCAGGGCTCTGTGGCACATCCCGGTGGCACTGCCAGCTCCTCTCCCAGAACACACGGCTCTCCCCCAGGATGGCCGTCCCGTAGCTGGGAAATCCCCTTTGGTTTTCCCTCTTTTTCCTCCCTTGGAGGCAATTTGGCCGTGCAAATTTTTCCCAGGTACCTGCACAACCCACAGGAAGAGGCTTCTCCTCCCCAGGAGAAGCCCTGGGGTGCCCCAGGATCGCTCCAGGATTGTCCCTGGAGCAGGGCACTGGCAGCTGGCCCAGCCCCGCCGCCTCCCAGCTGTCAGCTCAGGAATATCCCGATGGATCCGGGGGGGACGGGGCTGTTTGGCCACCTCGGTGCCCGCCTGGGCTCTCGGCCATGGAGTGGCATCCGTGGGCCTCGCCATCTGCTCCGCGCCGCAAACACGTGGGGACAAAGCGAGTGTCACTTGTGCTCATCCTCTGGGATGGTGGTAACTGGTTTAATGTCCCTTGAAGAGCTGGCATGTGGCTCTGTGTCCCCCCACACCCCTTCCTTCCCCTGTGCCCTTTGGGGACGTGTCACTGTCCCCACCGCTGGCAGCATTGAGGCTCTGCTGGAAAATATCTTTCCTGTTATTTAAAATGTAGGCACAGAATATTTTCAGCTCTTTTGTGGGGGGGGTTTTGGTGTTATTTTTGAAAAACTTCTGTTTGTAGCAGGTTTCCCTCCCGTGGGAAGGTGGCAAGAGGTGTCCCCATCAGGAGGATGGGGACAGGGACATGTAGGACCCCTCAGTGACTGGGGACGAGGAGGTTGGAGTGTGACAGTGACTCCAACCCTCATAAATCACGGTGACACCATTACACGGGGCCACGTCACATCTCGGCAGCCACCTAATTAAAAACTGGAATAAAACAGGGCAAGAAAACAACTTAATTTGGGTGTCTCTGCCTTGCTCACCCGGGGACAGCTCTCTGTGGGGGTAGGGTTTGTTTGATCCTAATTAGGCTCCAGTTTGGAGCAGGGAGGGGGACAGGTCGCTGTCCTGGTGACCTGGGACACTGTGACCCCACAGAGGGGGCTGCTGGCCCCAGGGCTATTTTTTCCCCCACTCATTCTTTTCTTTTAAATCCAACCTTCCAACTGGACTCAAAGCGGCTTTTTATACCCCTGCCAGGACCTTGGGATGTCACCAGCAGGTTTTTGGGGGGTGGGATGCTCACAGCTCTGGATGAACGGGTGGAGCTGGCACAGGGCTTGGGGACATCGAGGGACAGGGACTGGCACTGTGGCACAGGGCTCAGGGCATCTTGAAGCTGAGCTTGGGGACATTGTGGCACAGGACTTGGGGACTTCATGGGACAGGACTTGGATTAAAACACAAATTCCTGTCTGGCTTTGCTGGTTCTCATCCCGACTTGTTCTACAATCTCCCAGTGAGAGGAAAAATTTCCATAATGGGCCCCTGGGGAGTGGCTGGAAAAGGAGCCCAAACATCCCCGATCAGCCCCTTCTGCCACAGTTATCTCTCGCTTTTCTTCTCCCAAGGAAAACCAAACCATCAGTGGGATCGGGGAATGATGAATCCTCCCTGGATCTCCCCGTGTCACCCTGGTAACTTTTCCTGATTGCCCGGGAAGTGGAGGGTGAAGGCACCCGGCCCCCCTCAAAGGGAACGTGGGATCGGTGTCTGGAGGGGCAGGGAAGGGAGGAGGGAAGCGCCGGCCTCTCTCCAGTGAGGAGAACACAAACCCTTTCACGTGGCGCTGTGGAAAGGGAATGAAACTCTCCTGGGTTACTCCAGGGAGATCATCCAGCCCTGCCCTTCTGCTCCCCGTTTTGTGATAAAAGCTTTGGTGGTGGAGAATTCCAGGGGTGTGGGCACAGCCCCCGCTGCTGCTGCCGATGGATGGATGGGGAACTCCTGGCATGTCCCCGGCTGTCCCAGCATCTCCCGGCATGACACAGCATTTCCCAGCATCTCTCAGCATCTCCTGGCACATCTCAGCATCTCTGGGCACATCCCAGCATGTCCCAGGGGTCCCAGGGTGATTCCCACATCCTGGTGCTGCCTGAGCAGGTCCCAGGGCTCCCCCAGATCTCCCTTCCCAGTGGTTTAGTTTTGGGATGCAGGGAATGTGGCTCCTTTCGGGATGGCACTGGCAGCATTCCGAGTGCTCGGTGCCATCCTCAGCCCCACGCGGCCACGGCTGCTGAGCCCAACCAGCAGCTCCAGAAAATCTCCAGGAATTGTCCTCAGAGTTGGGTGATTTTCCGCTGGTTTGGAGCAGAGCCACGAGCCCGGGATCGGAGGCGCTCGAACGAGTGATTTTCCATGCAGATCATTCCCTAATTAAACCACATCCCGAGCGGCTGCGTGCGAGCCGGGAGCGCCGGGAAGGCGACAGCTCCCGAGGATGTGGGATGTGCCCCGCCAGCCCCACAGTGGCCCCTGCCAAGCCTGGAGCTGGTCCAGTCTCCCTGATGGAAAACCGGAGTCTGGCTGCCGTGGCCATATGAGGAAGAGGCAGGGATGAAGCAGAGCCAGCCCTGACCCTCCAACAGCTGGAAAATCCCCTCGAGTTTCTCTCTTTCCCATTAAAACCAGTGGCTTCCTGCAGGAGCATCATCGGCTGCTCCAGGCACTGTGGATCCACCCTGGAAATGGGTGGATGCACAGGAAGAGGGATGAGTCCATCCAAGCAGCCGGAGGGCGGAGGAGCTTTATTAGCCCTGCTCCTTCCCGGGAGGTGACGCTGTGGCTGCCAGCCCCAGGTGCCCCCATCCCTGTCCCCTGTCCCATCCCAAAGTCCTTGGAACTTCAGACCCCCCCCAGGAGCCTCCCACTCCCACCCTCCCCTTCCCGGGGAGCCGTGGCACAACTTTGGCCATGCAGGGACACGTCCCTGCTGGAGGTGCCACCGAGCCACCGCATCTCTGCATCGTGATGTCCCCACGGGGTGGGGACGGGGGTCAGGTGAGGGACACGGCGTCTCTGGGCTCACGGAGCATCACCCGCAGCCGCCGGCGCGGAGCCGAGCGCACAGAGGAAGGGGCTGCACGGGAGGAGTATTTTTAGCTTTCTCATTAACCGAGTCCTTTCAAATTAGCCTTCCATTAACCTCAAAGCGCAATGAAAGCGCTGCAAAGCGAGCGTGGGATTTTTTCCCCTTCCCTTTCAGGGCTTAAGGCTCCTGCAGAATATCAAGGTTTCCCTGATTAGCGTCGCATCTGCCTTGAAGCTCTGATGAAGGGAAGTTGTGTCAGGGGCGACTTTTGGGGAGAGCTGGGCCTATGGCAGTGGGGTCGAGGCAGCTCCTGCAGTGTGGGACCCCTGGCCGGCCCTTCCAGCAAGGATCCATAGGGATCCTCCAGGGATTGGCACCTCCACACCCGTCCTGGAGGTTCCTAAAATCAGGGAGATTCATTAAACAAGGGAGAATCATCACAGCAGGGGCTCGAAACTGCCCAGGTGCTTCCCCTTTGGCACTGCCTCTTTCCATCCCCACACTGGGATCTTCCCTGGGTTTTGGGGGTGCTGGTTTGGGGCTGAACATTCATCCGGGTGCTGGAAGGCTGGGAGAGCTGGTTTGACATCCCTCTGGCTCCATTTTTGGTGTCCTCCGGCGTGGTCTTGGGTGGAATGGGATGGAGGTGAGGGGAGAGAGGTGGAGGAGGGAGGGAGGTGGAGGGATAGAGATGGAACGAGGATGAAGATGAAGAAGGGATAGAAATAGGAGGAGGATGAAGATGAAGAGATGGAGATGATGGAGACGTGGATGGAGGAAGGAAGGAGGCAGAGGAGGGATGGAGCAGAGCCTGGGACAGGATCGGTTCCAGGTGCAGCAGCTCCTGGTCCTGTTCCCTGCCACACGTGGGGCTGCTCCGAGCTCAGGGGACACTCCCCAGCTCCACACCCACCTACGGAGCCAGACCAGGAACCCACGGCACTGGGATGCTCCTCGCCAGTCCCTTGGGATCCCCCAAATCCTCTCTGTCCCCCTCATGCCGGGATCCAGTACATCCTGAGCCGCCTTGGACGAGAGACCTCGTGTGCAGCACTCACACACCCAGGGCTGATTTCCATTAAGTGGAAAGCAGAAATAACGGGAACATCAAAGGGAAATTGGAAAGACAGAGGGAGAAAAAAAAACAAACCGGGGCGGAGGAACGGGAGATGGAGGAGAAGAAAGGGAAGGAGCTGCTCCGCGCCGGCGCCTGTCCTGCAAATTGGAAAAGCTGCTCGGAGGTGTCCACAGGCGACCCTGCCAAATCAATTGATTTCATCTCTGGGCACAGAGGCCTTTTTTTATTTCACACCAATTTTCACGGGCAGCGTCGGATAAAAATGGCAGAGACGCCGAGAAGGGGGAGTGGGGGAGGGAAGGGAGGGGGACAGGAGGGACCGGCTGGTGACAAAAAGAGGGTGAGGGGAGGGAAATTCTGCTGCCAGGACGTGCTTGGGGGTGGTCCCCTGCTGTCCCCCACTGTCCCCCGCTGCCCACCACGTCTCCAGTCCTTCCCCACCTCCCCCTGGGGACCCAGCGCCGGGCATTCACTTCCCCCTCCCCAGCTGGGACACGGGAATGAGGGCAAACCCCTGAATCCCGGCAGTTTTCCCGAGGTGTGGTGGAAGCATCCCCGTTCCTCTCTCTCCCGCACGCAGCCGGGGACTCAGGCAGAGAAAAATACCCGCTGACATCAAGGTTATGTAGTCCTGGGCTGACAAGATGGATTATCTCCCGCAATCCATCATTTCCCTGGCTCCTATTGCAGTTTTTCTTTTGCTCTTTCTCTTCCCCCTTTTTTCTTTCCTCTCCTCTTTCTTTCTTTTTTATTTTTTTTTATGAGCAGAAAGCGTTTTTAGCAACCGTAATAGCCACGGCTGGAGGCAGGAATGGGAATCCATCATTTATTTGGCGGGGTTGGATAATAAGTAAGCTCAGGCCCAAATCCCATGACCTTGAGAATTAAATAATAACAATAATAACACTAATGAAATCCCACGGAACTTCCCACTCTCAGCAGCCCCTCTCCCGCCTTGGCAGGTGGAAAAGGGCTGGGATTATTTCTCCAGTAATGAGGGTTGTGAGAGCTCCCATGGAAACGCTGCGGATGAAGGGATGGGGGCTTTGTCCTCCCTCCCTCCCTTCCTCCCCCTGCCCTTCCCCGGCCCCCTCGGGTGGCACTGCCAGCAGCGGGAAGGCTCCGGGCTGTGGGGATGGGGGCAGTGAGACATTTCCCTCTGGAAGTGCCTCATTTTGACAATTCCCAAGGAAAATTTCCCAGCTCCTTGTGGCACACTGGCATCCTGCTTTGAAATCCAGGATCTCCAACCTGTGACAAAAACCCGGAGACCGGGAGTCAAAACATTTCCCCTGCTTGATACCCCTCCCTTCTGCTGCTGCTGCACCCCCCAACTCCCCTTTTCCTCCCCTCTCCTCGGGGATTGGGGTCCCAGGACAACGAGGGGAGATCCCCAAGTGCTCAGCGGATCCTCACGGATCCCTTCCCGCTGGAGCTGCTCCATGGTGCTGTTTGCAGCCTTATGGTGCCTTTGGGGAACAGCGAGGCCGGAGCCAGACTGGCAGCACGGAAGATGGAGAGGGAAACTCAACTTATCGCTTAGAGATGGGAATAATTCCCTCGGCGTGACCCTGTGCAGCTCTGGTGGAGTGCAGGAGTGGCAGGGACTGGTGGCACGGGACGCCCCCGGGGTGGCACAGCCCCCCAGACCGTGCCAGTGCCTCACGGGGCGAGTGGATGGAAAGGTGAGGAGAATTCCCATCTTCCCCGCACCGCCCAGATCCCAGCCCGGTGCAGGAATGCTCGGGAGGGGCTGGGATGGGGACAGGAAGGCACAAGGGGTGGCATGGTGGCAGCACGCGGGTGGCAGTGGCTGGGTGTCAGCTCCTGGACCGTGCCCTGGCGAGACCCAAATGAGCTCCAGGGCACTTTTTCAGAGGAAAACGTAAATTTCGGGAATGCGGGAGTTCTCCTTCCTGCAGCGGGAGCGGTGGGGGAGCACAGCTGCTGCCAGGGGGTTCATTCCGTCTGGTCTCCAGCGCCGGGATCCTCAGGGTGTCACATCAGCCCGTGTCCCCCCAGGCTGCCCGGGGACCCTCGCCATTCCAGGCACCCGCAGCTGCTGCCGAGGGTGGCTGGACCCGCTTGGTCCCCGCGGCTCCTCCCGCTGCTGAAGCCGTCAAAAATCTACCAAACGTGCGAAATTAAGCAGGGCTTTCTCATGCATTGAACGAGGCTCTGCCGGAGCCCCAGGATGGATGAGCAGCCACCGAGGCTTTGGGGGCTGTGGGGAGGACGTGCACCTCCGCTTTGGGGCTGAATATCCCCAGTTTGGGGCTCAGCATCCCCTCCTGGGTTGGAGAGGGACTCAGAGCTCTGGAGCGCCACTGGGAGAGCCTCCAAGGAATTCCTCCAGATCCAGAAGTTCCTCTTCCTGGAGCAGGGGGCCTGGGAATTGTGGCAGCGTGGGGAGCAGAGTGATTACTGCAGGTTTTGGGGTGCTGGGGTGGCACCTGGCCCCCATCGGGACAATGTCTCTGTCCGTGCGCGGAGCCACCGCAGCCGCGGGGTGCCCGGCAGAGCCTGGAACGCTCCCCATTAATAATTCCCAGCTCCGGAGCGTTGTCACTCGGTCGGGGGTTGCAATTACAGCGAGCCCCGGGGCTGGAGGCATCACCTCGCTCGGCTGCGCCGGCGGAGCCCCGGTGCCACCGGGGCTCGCGGAGCGGGGACAGGAGCACACGCGGCCGTCCTCTGCGGGGACCTGGGCTTAATTAATCTTCTGTCGAGCAGAGAAGTGGGAATGGTCCCGGAGGAAGCCGGGGAGATGATTGTGCTGGAGTGAGACAAAAGAGAACAGTTAGACTGTGACAGCTGATATTAAAATGACTACAACTCACTTCACCCCCCAGTCAATGCGTTCTATTCCTTATAAATAATGGGATACTCCAGGTTAACTGTCTGTTGCTGCATTCCAATTGTTGATATTTAATTAGCTCTAAAATTAAAGTGTTCTTTTATTGCCCTGTCGTTAAGGCTGCCTTATTTCTAATTGATTGAGATTGAAGTGCCTCCTCTCCCTCCCTGCGGGGGCGCGGCGCTGGGGGCAGGTTTGGTGACAGCGTGCGACAACGAGAGGTGCGACAGGAGCGGAGCTCTGGGACACGTCCCCGGGGCGTGGGGGGTCTGGGCTGGGCCCTGTCCCCAGGGAGGGAGGGGGACACCGTTTCCCCCAGCCCGTTCCCCACTGCACCCCCGGGGGACATGGAGACATTCCCAGTGCTGGATGCTGCCCCTGCAGGTCCCATTTCTTGCTTGGATCATCCCAAATTAATGGGCATCCCTTTTCCCTGGGTCTTGGTGTAAATCCATCCCGACAGCGGGCTCAGGATCCTCCGCACCTCACCCTCATTGCCTTCGTTGAGAATCATCCCAAAAACTAATCCTGGAGCAATCTGAGGAGGAATGAGGCACCAGAGCTGAGCCTACTCTGCCGGGCACTGCAGTGCCCAGGTGCCAGGGCAGGAGCTGCTTCCTGCATCTCAAAGATGGGAGGAATTAGGACCCCTTGGATCACCCTGGCATGAAATTTCAGAGCCCGAGCTGGGCGCCAGGCACTGCTACAAAACCCCACCAGCTCCCTCCGAGCCCAAACGGCTCTTAAATCCCCGATGCATAATTTAACTGGGGCAATTTCAAGCAGGAGTGTGGGAAACCCTCATCCCCACACTGTGGGAGAACACTCCTTGCTCCCCAGAACCCCGCATTCCCCTCCGGAGCAGAGACCTCTTGCTTCTCCATCCATCCATTGCGGCTGTGGGAGGTGAGGGGTTTTTTGGCAGGGCCGTGCTCCAAACCCAAGGAAAAACCAGTGGGATGTTGACTGCGGGCGCTCCTGGTCCCTCTCCCGCCTCATCCCGGTGCGGGGACCGCGGGATGCGGGATTTCGCGGTGCCTCTTTCATGTCAGAGCAGCGCCGAAGCGCTTGGGAGAGTTAATAATAGAAAAGCAGCGGATTAAACAATGAATAATGGAGGAGGGTAATAGAGAGAATAAATAATATATTTACAGACTTGCAGTCCTGCTCCCCGGCGTGGGGCTGGCAGGGATGTCCCCGTGGCACAGCCGGTGCCACGTCGGGGCTGGGTGCAGCCTGGCAAAGCCAAACTTGGCCGGAGGGTGCCAGTCCCCGCGCTGGGTGGCATGGGGACGTAATTGTGTGGCAGTTCCCAGAGTGATGCTCCCGACCAGGGCTTGCAGACAGAAATCCTCTCGCTGAGCCGTCTTTTCATGCTCCCTGGCTCCTGACGAACTCGATCTTGCTTGGCTGTAATCCCCAAACGCTTTAATGGGGGTTTGTTTTCCAAGCAGTGCGTGCAGTGACAAGGACGGCTGCTCCTCGCCCCGCGCGGCTGGCACGGGCTCGGTGCCGGGGGACAGCAGGGTGACACGGGGGTCCCTCGGCTGGCAGCGGGCTGGCGGCAGCGCGGGGCAGGTGTGGGGTGCTGGAGGATGGTGATTCCCGGGATCTGCTCCCGGGCACACTCCGCTCGCTCCCCAGCTGCTCCCGCGTGCCGACCACCAGCTGCTGCCGGGGTGCTGGGGGTGGCTGTGGCTCTCGCTGTGGCACAGGCCTGGCGTGGGGGGCCCTAATGAGCATCCCGGGCTGTGATGGGGACCGGCGCTGCTGGGGTCCCCCCGGAGCAGCCCTGGTGAGGGTCGTGGTCCCTGCGCGGGGCGCAGGTGGCAGGCGGCAGCGGGACGGTGATGATGGATGGGGCTCGGCCCCTGGCAGCGCCGGTGACACCGAGGGCTCCGGCTGATTTATCACTCACCGTGCTGGGCCTGGAGGTCGGGAGGCTGGATGGGAGCCAGAGGCAGGGAGAGATTTCCTTGGGAGAAGGTGCGAGCTCAAGGAACCGCAGGGGCTGCACTGGGCACCCCAAAATATCGGGGGGGCTCTCAGGGAGGGGCTCCTGGTGCCCGGGGCTGAAACCAGTCTGAGTCCTGGGTCTGGCAAAGGGCTTTGCTCTCTCAAATATCCCTGGGTTGGGCTCTGCCTGCCCTGAGCAGACCCCTGCCTGTGTGTCCCTGCGTGTCCCTCCTGGCTCCGCGTCATTAATTCACCTGTCACAGGCTAACGTGGAGTCGAGATAATATTGATGTGGCCATTACAGCATGGGGACAAGGCACAGCGCCGGTGCCACCCGCAACGGGGTCATCCCCACCTCTCCTCCGGGTGCCACAGGCATGTGCTCCCCTCCGTCACCTCCCAGGAGTGGTGTCCCCACCTCCCACCCCCCCTGTGCCACCAGTCCCGGTACCCAGGGGAGGAGGGAAAAACGCTGGGAGCCCTTAAAATAACACCCAACTGTTTAAGGATGTGAGATCCGTACTAAATCTCGGGGAAAAGGAGCAATTATCCTGTCAGAGAAGGTGATATAATTTTGGAGAGCTGGTTCCGCAGCTATAATTTTTTCCCAACCGTTTCTCCCCCAGAGGGATTTAGTGCCCAATTATCCCTCAGGGAGCGGGAAGGTGCCTGCTGCCAGCTCTGGGTGCCGTGTGCCGTGTGTCCTTTGCCATGTGCCACGTGTCCTGTGTGCCACACGCTGCTCTCGAGAGGCTGCCCGGTGCTGGGGTGCAGGGTGCTGGCACTGCTGGGGCTGCTGGCACTGGTTTGGGGGCTGGCTCTGTTTTGGGGACTGGTCCTGGTGTGGGTGTTGGCTCTGGTTTGGGTGCTGACAGTGGGGTGGGTACTGGTTTGGGCACTGGCACTGGTCCTGGCACTGCTGTGGGTACTGGTGCTGGTTCTGGCCCTGCTGTGGGTACTGGTTCAGGCACTGGCACTGGTTTTGGCTGTGGGTACTGGTTTGGGCACTGGCACTGNGCTGTGGGTTCTGGTTTGGGCACTGGTGCTGGTTCTGGCCCTGCTGTGGGTACTGGTTCAGGCACTGGCACTGGTTCTGGTCTTGCTGTGGGTACTGGTTTGGGCACTGGCACTGGTTCTGGCCTTGCTGTGGGTACTGGTTCAGGCACTGGCACTGGTTCTGGTCTTGCTGTGGGTACTGGTTTGGGCACTGGCACTGGTTCTGGCCTTGCTGTGGGTACTGGTTCAGGCACTGGCACTGGTTCTGGTCTTGCTGTGGGTACTGGTTTGGGTACTGGCACTGGTTCTGGCCTTGCTGTGGGTACNGCTCTGGGTATTGGTACTGGTTCTGGCACTGCTGTGGGTACTGGTTTGGGTACTGGTGCTGGTTCTGGCCCTGCTGTGGGTTCTGGTTCAGGCACTGGCACTGGTTCTGCCTGCGGGTACCGGTGCCGGCGCTGGCACGGGCAGGGGTCAGGAGGGCGAGCGCTGCCACCCGTTGGGCTGCCGGGGAACGTAATTAGAGTGCGAACTTGTCATTTTTTTAATGAAGTGCCAGCGCTGGAGTTTATAATTGCTAATGAGCCCGAGTAATAATTAGCTGGGTTTTAATGAGGGCGATGATCACGGGGAGGGCGAGAGCGGCCGCGCTTTGGCCTCGTTCCCTGCTGGCGTTTCTGTGCTGTGTCCAGCAGCCGGGGTCACCTGTCCCCAGCGCTGGCAGCGGCTCTGTCACCTCTGTGCCATCCCTCAGAGCAGGGTCACGATGTCACGGTGCCACGCTGAGGGTCACAATCCCGGGAGCTGCTGCGGGTCACAATCCCGGGAGCTGCTGCGGGAATCCTTGGATGCCGAGGACGTCTCTCGTGTCACTCGGGAGCGCAGTGGCACTGGGGACCTCCAGGATGAATCTCGAGCTCCAGGGTGTCCCCACAGCCCTGGCACACGTCCCTACACCCCAACAGAAGTGTGGCTCTCTGCACATGTGGCACATGTGGCTCTCTGGGCAGCCGGAGGGGACCAGGACACTCCTGTCCCCCTGAGGGCCACACTGGGATGAGGTCTGTGAGCACCCGGGTGCAAAGGGGATGTGGAGGGTCGGTCACCCAACCTGTCCCTGCCTGGGGACACCTGGGTGCTGTGTGACCCCAGCGTGTGGGTGCAGGTACTCCTGGGTGCTGGTGCTCCGAGCTCATCCAATCCCAAGGCAGTGCAATGAGCACGGGATCAGAGGGCAAAAATCAGCCAGCTAATTAGGTAATTGCAGGTGATTATCTTTAATTAGAGAAAGAGAGAGGTGTGAAAGGATGGGGATGTGGAGGCTGCCAGGGAGATGCTGAGCTGGTTATCCAAAATGTGGAGTCTGGGATTGCCAAACCTCCGACCACCTCAGCTCCTGCCGAGCACCTGATCCTCGCTCTGGAAAATCTCTCAAATTGCAGCAGAAACCTTGAGAGCTGCCGGTGATTGCATCCAAAGGTTCATAAAGCAGGAAGCAAATTTGGGAGACAGCTGTGATGTCTCTTCAAAGAAAATTAAGGAAAAAAAGAGGGAAAAAGAGCAGGTAAAAGCAGCCGGGCAGCTCCACGCTCTGTGTTTTTTATGGAGATAAATAATTGAGCTGTGCTGGGGGACCCCCAGCACCCCCAGCATGGAGCTGCACTGTGCCAATGACGTTGTTTCCTCTGGATGCTGCTGGGTTCGCAGGAAAAGTGTCCAGGATGTGCCCTGGGATGGGTTTGCTGCTGGTGATGGAGCGTGTCCCCATGCCCAGGCCAGCTCTGGTGCTGGGGTCCCCGGAGCCACTGCTCAGCCCCGCAGCTGCCACCCCATCCTGGCAAACGGTGTCACCACGCTGTGGATGTCACCCCTGCTCCACCTCACGGAGCGGGAGGAACCCGCCCCGCTCCAGACAGGCCCATTAACCCAGCGCACGCTGTTATTTCTCAGAGGTGTAATTAAATTTAATTGTCAATTACGGAGCGACAATGTGGGATCGGCACCACCCCGCCCATCCCCCGCAGCAGGGAGCGGATCCAGCGCCGGGACCCCCCCGAGCCCCCAATCCCTGATCCCCCAAGAAGCAGGAGGCTGCGGCTCTTCACGCTGCTCTGGTTTCTGCTTCCTCACAAGAGCTGAAATCTGACCTTTTTTAATATACAGGGCTGTGACTCCGGAGCCGGGAGCAGCTCTGGGAGGGAAAGGTGGGAGAATGAGATGGAAGTGAGGGAAGAATCGGAGTCTCCAAACAGAGGGGTGGTGTTGTGGTACCCACCGAGGGCCGGGCTGAGCTGGTGGCAGGGATGCTCAGGGAGCACTGGGGGGGTTCAGGAGCCTGTCCCGGTGTCCGTGGGATGAAGGACGGGAGGCGGAGATGGAAAAGTGCCCGTTTAAAAATCAATGGAAGTGTCACGCGCTGGGAGCGGGGCTGCGCCTGGAAATTGCAGCCGTGTGCGGCGGCGCCGCCGAGGCCCCGATAATTGTGCTTTTCTTCTCTTCCTTTCTTTCCCTTTCTCCCGCTGCGCTGCAATAATTGGGAGCTGTCGCCCGGCTCATCCGCTCGGCTCCGGGCGGCAGCGCTGCAATTATCCAGCGGCTCTGGAACGACGCCTTCAATAGCCACACACATGGCACACGCTGCCCCGGCCCCACCCCTGTCCCTCTGTGCCTGTGCCCATCCCCAGGACATCCTCATCCTCATCCTCGTCCTCCTCATCACCATCCCATCACCATCCCANAACCCCATCCCTTCCCCTTCCTCATCCCCATCTCACCTTCGTGCCATTGCCATCACCATCTCATCCCGTCCTTACCCCATCTCCATCCCCATTCCATCCCCACCCTATTCTCATCCCATTTCCATCCCCATCTCACCTTCATGCCATTCCCATCACCATCTCATCCCGTCCTTATCCCATCTCCATCCTCACTCCATTCTCATCCCATTCCCATCCCCATCTCAGGACACGGTGCAGCAGCTGGAGTGAATCCCAGCTCCGGGCAGCGCCACTGAGGCCACAGGTCCCATCCTGACCTACTTTCCCAAGCAAATCCCTCTCCGTCAGCATTCCGGTGCTGGCTCCTGCCTGGGAGCCCCGTGTGGGGCCGTGACTCCCTGGGAGCTTCCTGACAAATGCTCACAATAACTTAATTATGGGAGAAATAATAAATGTGTCAGTCCTGCAGGCAGGAATTTCCCGGGAGCAGGGAGCTGTGCCGCCGTGGCCGCGGGCACTCCCCGTGTGTGGAACTAACTGGGAAAAGCCCTCCCCAGCCCTGAGTTTGTGCATTATTGATGAACTTCTCAGGGCAGCCATGACTTAGGGGCTCTCCTGCTTTGCTTTGCCCTTGGATTCCTCCCTTGGATTGGTGGGATCCTGTCCTGGGTTACAGAGTATTCTATTACAATCCTCATGAGCTGTTGAAACCAGGTGTGGCAATGTTCCCTGCCTCCTCCCTCCGGACTATCTCCTGTGAATGGGCCCAACAATGCCTTGCCACATGACTCACCATCCCATTGTCAGATGCTCCGCCCAGGGGGAAGGAGCCCAGCATTCCCACCTGGATATAGCCTGGGGTGTGGGAACAGCAAGGGAGAGCTTTTTTCCCCTGGATTGCCAGAGGACAAGAGCTACACAACCACCACTGGACTTCCCGAGGAGGACCAGACCTTGTCTACAAGATCACTGTTTTTAAAAGAACCACTTCAAAGAGCGCTGCAGCTCTCACCTGACCGGGCTGCTACCACCACCCTGCCTGGCAGGGTGCCAGGTCAGACCCTGTAAAGTTAAACCAGTGTTTCTGTATTATTGTTTTGTTATATATATATATATTTTTCAGTAAAAGAACTGTTATTCCTATTCCCCATATCTTTGCCTGAAAGCCCCTGANATTCAGAGGGAAGAGGGTTGCATCTTCCATTCCAAGGGAGGCTCCTGCCTTCCTTAGCAGACTCCTGTCTTTTCAAACCAAGACAGATCCATGGCTGGCCATGGCAGCACGGAGGAGAGATGCCTTTTCCATGATGGAGTGCCAAGGAGCAGCCGGGTCTCCCACCTGCAGGGAGGGCCCCACCTGCATCACTGGTGGGGCTGGGACAGGTGTGGGGACAGCAACAGGGGTGGCTTCCCACTGAAACCCCCGTCCCCAAGGTCCTCAGCTCGGCTGTGCTCCCACACAGCCCCGGCAGCCGAGGGATCTGCATTCCCCAAAGGATTTTCTTAATTAGAAGACTTGAGAATTGCTCTGCTCCCGCACCCGCTCAGCCCCATGCTCCAAAGCTCTGCCCACCCCCTGTCACAGCACTGCGGGGACACCGTGGTGGCACCAGCACCACGCTGAGGAGGGGACAGGGACCCCGTCCCCAGTCCCGGGGTGGGACTGAGCAGGGAGGAGAGGTTGGAGCTTGTGCTGCCTCTGGAGTTCCTTTCCCTGTTGAGGTTGGTGCTGAGGAGGTTCAGAACTTGGGTGTGGGTTTAGGATCCTCCTGAGAGGGGGATGCACTGTCACCTTCCACCCCCTGCTCTGTCCCTGCTGGAGTTCCTGCCTGGTGGCCTCGTCTCCACGACACCTCCGGACGGGTTTGGTTTGATCCCGGGGCTGCCCAGGGGTCGGGGCTGGACATCATGGCCATATCTGTGCCATATCTGTGCCAAATCTGTACCAAATCTGTGCCATACCCACCCTACCCGTGCCCTACCTGCTGTACCCACACCCCTGAGGCAGCAGCACGCAGGCATGGGCGCGTTCCCACAGCCTGGAATTGATCCCTGCTGTTCCGTGTACGAGGTGGCATAATCCCACGGAATCACCTCCGTAATATCCCAAACGAAATCATTTATTCTTGCCAAAAATCCAATAAAGAGCTCAGGCCTCCTCCATAGGCAGATAAGGCACAGATTAACGGGGCTGCCGAGATCAAAAAAACAAAAAAAGAAAAAAGAAAGAGAAAAGAAGGAAACTCTGGGAAAATGAGTGCAGGATGGAGAGGAGACTCCTGCCACCTTCTCCTTTCCCAAGGCTGCTGCAGCTCAGGGTTTTATTACAAAAAGCCACAGACTAATCCCTAAATCCCAGCCTAGTAAAATATGGAATGGATTTTGTAAATTGTGCCCTTTACAAAGCTGATTGAACTTTTTTTTGCCTTTTTTCTTCTCCTTCCCCCTCCTCTCCCAGGGGATCTTTTTTTCTCCTTGGGGACCATGATGGCTTTTGGTGTCCGTGTCCTGGCTCTGCTCCTTCTCCAGCCCGACCCACCTCGTCCCAGTTTGGAGCTACTGGAGGGTGGGAGCAACGTGGGAGCGAGCCTGGATTATGGTGGGGGTGATCCACTGGGATGGGATGGGATGGAGATGGAGATGAGGATCCTGTGGGATAGGATGGGAAAAGAGGTGTAGTAAGTGATGGGGAAGGGAAGAGGGAAGGAGAAGGGGATGGGGAATGGGCATGAGGGACAGAATGGGGATGGGGAAGGGAAATGGGATGGAGAGGGTGATGGGAACGGAGATAAGGATGGGAAAGGGAAAAGGGAGGGAGATTCAGAGTGTGCCAACAGCCCCGTGCCCAGAGCTGGTCACTTGTGTTGTGACTTGCTCTGTTCCCCTTCCATCCCCACTTCCCCCTGGCAGCCGGCTGCACGGATGCTGGAATGTGGCTGGGAACACCAAGGCCTGTGGGAAAGCCCCTCCTCCTCCCCTCAGCCTGATTTTAGGGCTTTCTGCCTTCCCTGGTGTTCCCTGAGGTGACGTGGGGCTGGCACTGAGGTCTCCGTGGGGATCGGTGTCCCCTGGGGCTGCCAGGGCACCCACACTCCCCGCTGAGCCAGCGGGGCCGGAGCCACGATCCGGGGAAGGCTGCCGGGGTCACACCAGGACTGTGCTGTCCTCGGCTCCTCCTCGGAGGCTCCACAGGGCCTTGGCTGCCAGTCCAGGCAATAAATCTGAGTGTCAGCCGTGGTGGGTCAGTCTGTCACCTCTGCACGGCCGTGACTGCAGAGTGTCACCAGCCCACACGGCGCCTGGCCAAGCGCCATGGGCTCCTCGGGATGCTGGGATGGTCCTTGGGGCTGTGGAACCTGGAACTGGGATTCCACGCCCCTTAAAGGCTGAGCCCAGCGTCACAGACCCTGTTTGTGCACGGGAGGGGGATAAATTTGGGCACTGCTTTCCTTCCTCCAGTATTATTTCCTGGTTTTTTTTAATATTAAAGTAAGATGTCGCTGGAAAAGTGTTCACCCTTCCCTGTTTTTCCATCAAATTATTTTGCAGAGGAACATCTGGCAGCAGCTGACAAATGGGTTGCTCCCGCCTGTCCTGGCCGTGGTGCCGGTTCCCCGCAGCAGCCGGGGCAGCTGGCAAATGCCACCTGCCACCACGGTGCCCGTCATCCCGTGCCACCAGGTGACACGGGGGGCAGCGGGGATGGGGACCTGGCAGCATCGTGTCCCACGTAGCAAACAGGGAGCTGGGGAGAGGAGAAACATCTGCCACGTCTTTCATTTGACTCCCTTCCACCCCGAGCTGCTGTTTCCTTTGCTTTGAGGGTAACGCGGAGGCTGACGGAGACCTGGGATCAGATCCCAGCTCCGAGCCGGGCTCCAGCCCCCGGCAGCTGGAGCCAAGGCCGGATCCCTGCATGAGCTCGGATCCCAAGCAGGGTTTGGGAGCGTTTGGGGGGTGATTGAGCATCGAAGCCCCCCCCAGCCAGGCCTGGGCTGAGCTCTCGCTGCTTCTTGCCACAGGGCAGCCTCAGTTTTCCCCAAAACCAAATGGCACAGCCGGGAGCCATCCATCCCTTCCTTCCCTGCACAGCCCATCCCGGCGATGCAACACCGGCGTTACTGCTTGGAGCCCGCGCTGGAGGATGTTAGGTGGTAACCATGGCAACGGCCAGGTTTCTCTTTCCTTGCCCTTGCCAATCACCTTGAGATGCCACCACGTCCTGGCCACCAGCCGGGCACCTCGTGTCCCCCCACGCAGCTGTCCCCGAGCTGCCCTGGTGTATGTGGCAGCAGGACACAGCGCTGGGGATCCCCACCGTGGTCCAAGGGCTGGATCCAGGTGTCCAGCACCACCCAGGGATCCCCCTCGCCGCGGGGGTGGATGCAGGAGGGACCCCCACCCCGTCCCGCCGCCGTGTCCCTGTCCTGGCAGTGTCCCTTCCCCACAGCCCCGGCGGAAGGAGTCCGGCGAGGCGCTCCAAGCAACATCTGCAAGTGCTTATCCCCGCAGCCGGCCTGGCCCTTCCCGAAATAGCTCTCTGGGATGGCCGCCCATGCCAGCACTGATGTAATTTGCTTTTATTTCCCTCCCGTCTGCTCCTTCCCCGCCGAGCCACGGTTCCTGTCAGGCACGCTCCGCGCCGGGGGCTCTGCTGCCGCAAGCCTGGCACAGCCGGGGCACTCCTGGGTGATGCTCTCGGTGCCACGGAGGGGCTGGGGGGGTCCTGGTGGTGCTCTGGTGGATGTGATGCCATCAGAGGCTCCTCATGTCCCTCACCAGAGCTGGGACGAGCCTTATTTCTCCAGTGTGTGGGTGAAATTAGGGAAATATAGGTTGTTGGCTGCTCTGGTGGGGTTGGTGCAAGCACAGAGGGATTGGGGGACAGCAGGCCCCAAGGAGTCCCAGCAGCTCCAGCTGTGCCCCCACCACTCCAGGAGCCCTGCAGAGGGGTGATTCCCTGGCTTATGTCTCCGGGACTTCAGGGTTTGCCCGCAGGGTGACCCCGGGATGGGCACCCTGGCCGTGGGCAGCACCCCAGGGCTGGAGATGCCTCTGCTCCGCAGCTCCCGGCCCCTCTCCGTGCAAGGGGGGTGAACTTGGCTGCTTCCACGCAAGCAGAGACAGCCGGGCGCTGATCCAGCGTGGAGCTGGCCAGCTGGCGGCCTCCCCTCGCCTGGCTCCGGCACTCGCTGGCTCCGGCTCCGGCACAGGCCCCGGGAGCAACGTGTCCACACAGCTCCGGCCAGCACAGCTCCGTCCGTCCCAGCGCCTCCCGCCACCACCGCGGGGTCCCACCCCGGGGTCCGGCCTCTCCCTTTCACCATGGAGGAACAGGAATCCCGGGCAAAAATCCATGGAGAAAACGCTGTGCCCCCAGCGTCCCCTCGGTCCCTCTGGGGATGTGCAGTGTCCTTGTCCCCTCGGCACTCATGGCCTGTGCCCGCTGCCACCGTGTCGCCCTGAGACTGCGTCCCCCATACCCACCCTCCCGCAGGAACACATGGCACCACGTCCTCAAGTAATTGCTTCATTACGGGCTAATTACTGCAATTAGCTGAGCAGAGCTCCTGCAAGGCGAGGCAGGTCCCTCCAGCTCCCAGCCTGCAGAGGTGGCACCACGCACGGCACGGACGGAGCTGTGGTGCTCCACCTGGATCAGGGGGTTCCAGCTTGGCGCCCTCAGGGTGCTCAGTCCCATGGGGACTCAGAGAGGAGCCCAGGGCCAGGAGTATGGATCTGTGGCCACCCCAGAGCTGCCTTGGCCATCCCCATCCTGGCAGCAGCACCAGCGGTTTGCCGTGGGATGGGCATGTGCCAGTGTCCTGTGGCAATCCATGGTGCCAGTGCCTGGCTGCACGTGAGGTCGGTGACATCCAGCACCAAGGGATTGCTGTTCCCTGATGAGCTTTAGTGGCTTTTCCCATCTGCCTGGCTCCTGGCACAGGTGCAGGAGTTCATGGCAGCTCTGTGGCTCTGCCGAGCGGGAGTAAGGCCAGGTTTACCTTTAGTCCCTCCCCTGGACCTTCTCCTGGACACACCAGAGGTGGAAAGCAGAGGCAGCTCCAGCTCTGGGCACTCCGAAGGTCCTGGGGTGGTTCTTGCGCTGCCACCACCCAAAGCCACTGCAGGAGATGGGGTGCAGTGGACCCAGAGCTGATTGCCCCCATCTGTCCCCCAAAATTCAGTAGCTGTGACAAGTGGGATGCACAGAGCCCTCATCCTCCACTGTGACCCTGGTGTTGTCACCATCCTGGTGCCACTGTGAGCGCTGGGAGTGCCAGGACAGCCGAGTCCCGTGCCAGAGGCTGTGCCCAGCTCCGCTGTCATTGTCACGGCTGCACTTATGAATAAATGAAGTGCGAGCAAAGCGTCTGCCTAATGGCACGGTGACAAACGTGTACCAAAACCGGAGGGAAAAGGGAACGATTTGAGGAATTCAATTATTTAACAGAAGCTTGTTACTACCATTGCACCGGGGACCGTCCGCCAGCGTGGCCCCGGCTCTGGCAGGGGATGGCAGGGAGTGTCCTGGGGTGCTGAGGGGGGGTGTTGGGGGCCACAGGTCCCAGGGGTTGGGGACACACGGGTGGGGGGGTCTACAGGAGCTGGTGGTAGTGGGAGGGATTCACTGGCACCTTGGGAGGTGCAGATGGACTCAAATCCCCTCGTGCTCAGCCTGATTCCTGGGGCTGAAGGTCTCATCCTGCTCGGTCAGCACCTCGTGGATCCAGCCCTGGTGATGCCACAGTCTGATGCCCCACGAGATGGGGAGGGACTGGCACCTAAAATGGATTTAAATCCATCCCCAGTGCCCGGAGATGTGTGTCCCCATGGCCTGGCCATGGTCACATCAGCGTGGCACAGGGGACGAGGGGCACCAGCTGCCTGTCCCCGCTGCCTCAAGCTGGGGGCTCGCAGGGTCCATTCCTCCCTTTTGAAGTCACGGAGACCTCCAGCTCCATCCTGCACCGCCGCCAGCGCTCCCTCCCGGGGGCTGTGGGGCTGTGCCATGTCCTTGTCCGTGGGTGCCAGGAGCCGATGCCAGCACGGATCGGTGCCCACGTCCCTCCCCAGGCAGCCGGCGGTGACAGATCCTGGCAGGGGACAGCAGCATGTGGATGTGGGCAGGCTCTGGCAGGGCTGTGGGCTCAGGGGGCAGCTCCCCGTGCACGCCCCGCCGCTGCCTGGGGACAGATCGCTCCGAGCTCCATATGCTGGAGGAGATGAGCTTTATCCACCTCCAGCCTCCTCTGGCTGCAGCCCAGGCTCAGGCTGGAGTAGGGATACTGGGGTCTGGCACAGGATCCCTCCACCTCTCCTGTCCCTCCCTGCAGCTCCCCGGGGCGGGAGCAGACCTGGCTGAGCCCCCCCGGGACACCGGCGTCCTCTGCTCGACCACTTAATCACAAATTCCAGCACCAGCGTGGCATGAGCCGAGCATCACCCCCCGCCAGATCTGCACAGGGCCGCGCATCCATCCCCGGCCACTCCGCGGTGACCGCCACCGCCCGTCCCAGCGCCCAGGGGACACCGATGTGAGCGTTTAGGGCCCTTTTGCCAAAGGAGCTCCCGGCACGGCTGCCCCAGCCCTGCCAGCAGCCTGGATGCTCTCTGGAATTCTCAGCCCTGACAGCAGCCAGAAGGAAGCTGCTGTTTGCCAGGGAGGCAGAGCCTGGCAGGGGCTGCCGGGCTGCAGCCGGTGCCAAGCCGGGGAGCCGCGCCGGGGAACAAGCCCCGGCTCATCCGCAGGGCCGGGGAGAGCCGCGGGTTTGGGTGCCGATCCCTGCTGAGCAGGATCCCGGTGCTCCCTGCCGCGGAGGAGCAGGATTAGTGCTGGGATGTGCGCGCCTGGGCACTCCCTTCTCCAGCACAATTCCCCCATGGATTGGGGGCCAGCTCGGAGCCCCGCTGCCCCAGCCCTCCCTCTGCGGGGTCCCTGCGGGGCCGCAGCCAGCGGGTGGCTGTTTGGAGAGGAGAAAAATCGCGGCATCAATCCCAGCGGGGAGCAGGGGCGGTGATTTAGGGGATCGGTCACCGCCGGAGTTGATGATGAGCTGCGAATGGAGGGGAGAGAAATCAGGCGGTGACACAAAGTGGCATCTGCTCGCACGGAGTCGCCCGCCCCGGGGAGGGGATAAATCCCTGTCGGCACGTTCCTGCTCTCCGGAGAGATGGATTTGGAAGGGAGGCAGAGGCTTGGGTGTGAGTTATTGGCTGCGGAGCACTCGTGCCAGCTGGCAGGGGACGCCAAGGATGATGGGGACCCCAAGGATGATGGGACTCCAGTCTGGGACATCAGGGATGACGGGACTCTGGTGTGGGACCCCAGGGATGACAGGATTCCCTCACGGGACCCCGGGGATGCCTGCTCTCCAGTGTGGAACCCCAGAGATTCCAGGTCTCCGGTGTGGGATCCCAGGGATGCCTTGCACCACACAGTCCCTCCTCTTCCTCCCAGTCCTTCCACCTTCTTTAACTCCCATTTCCAGACAGCCCAAGATGAGGAAGGAGAAGGAAAACGAGGCTCTGGAGCCAGGGGTTTCATTCCTGCACATCTCTTCCCTGCGAGCCAGATGGGCAGAAGGAAATTATCCATAATTCTTTATCTGCAAGTGCTACAGTGGGGCAGAGTCACCTTTTCCTGGTAATTCCAGCTCCAGGGTGGGGGGCTCGGGATGGGGATGGGGGGTACCCCCTGCTCCCAGACCCCCCCATCTCCAGCCCCCTGCCTCAGAAATGGGGTCACAACCAGGGACCCTCCTCCATGCCCTCTCTCCCAAGCCACCCCCATCCCCGTGCCCTGTTGCTCACCTCCCCAAGCCCGACAAATGATTTACAGGGAGATGATGTACGAGCTGCTTGCTCATCTAAGTTTTCCCTTAAATGAGGTTTTTTTTTGGAACGGCCTCACAAATCGATCCCCTGTCACCCATCCTCTGCTCCTGCCGTGGGTAACGGCAGGGAAATGGATCCCTGGGTCCTTGGGAGGAGCGGGGGCTCCTCCATGTGCGTGTCCAGAGCCTCTCCGTGCACGTGTGCCGGGGGTTGTGGCGCACGTGGCTGCACATCAGGATTTCGGAGCGTGCACCCTGGCTCGGGCTGTATATCTGGGTGTGCAGAGCTTTATGACAACTGAAATGGAAAAGACAATTGGATGTCAAAACCTATCCCAGGAACCCATTTATACCCACTGACTTTTATGGGATTCCCACTGATTGATTCGAGCACCATAAAAACTTCCCACAGCAGCTCCCAGCCCTCCCAGCCTCAGTTCTGTCGAGATGGGATTGACTCCTCTGCCCGTGTCCCTCATTCCTGGGGGTGCAGCTTCTTCCCAGCTCCTTCTGGGAGAAATTCCAGATCAGGGATGCAGCACCTTGCCATCCGTCCCTCTGCTGAAGCATCTGGCAGGATGAGGCTGGAGGCCATGGCTGGATCCTGCGTGTTTTCCTTGGGAAAATCCCTCCTCAGCCTCACTTTTCCATTCCCAGTCACTTTTTCTCCTCGCAGAGGTGAACTTCACACTCCGCTGATGGTCTCCAAGTGACAGCCCTCAGTGCCACCAAGGCAGGGGCTGGGATGCTCCACGCTGTCCCCAGAGGGACAATCCATCACCCTGCACCGGTGGCACGTGGCACCGGCACTGCCCTCCTGTGCCATGGGCACTTGGTGGCTCCAGGAAGCCAAAATTCCATGTGTGGACACAATTCGCCACCCCCAAAGCCCAGCAAGGCTCTGGACTCCTCCAGAGAATGGGACAGGGGGCTTTGCTCATCCAAATCCTAATCAGAATTCCCCTAACCCCCCATTTTCCCTTTGATTTCCGCAAATCCTAATCAGACCTGCCCAAAGCCCCGTTTTTTTCCCTTTATTTCCCCAAATCTTAAGCAGGCGGCAGAAATGAAGCACTTCTGGATGGAAAGGAATGGAGTATTTCCAGCTGGAAGGGACCTACATGGATCACCTCCCCACAGCCCCCCGAACCGGCCTAAGCAGAGGATGTCCAGGGAACCTGCGCCAAGCAAGGCCTCCCCTGAGCTCCCAAAAATAAAATAGTTCCATGTCAGGAAGCTTTAAAAAAAGGAAATGAGAACCATAATGGAAAAGATGAGGAATAAGGAGAAAAAACCGGAATGTTAAATAGAGGAAAAGCAGTGAAATGAAGATTCTGGTGGGGGAAGGAGCGGGAAGGATGGGGGGATGTCCCCACGGAGGGGGCTGCAGCAGGTCACCAGTGTCACCAGGAGCCATCGGTGGGCACAGAGCTCGGCATAGCCCATGGGGCTCCAGCGTGTCCGNAGGTTGTCCGGGCAGGGGGGGGTCTGTCCGGGAGGAAGGTGACCGGGAGCCCTTCCCAGCACCCCTGGAGCCGTTGGCACGGGTGGGAGCGGCTCAGCCGCCCTCCAGCTCTCTCCTTCCCATGGCTGAGTGCGCTGACCTTTCCCGGCGCTTCCCGGCTTTCCTGCCGGCTGCTGGAGGCGCTGGGAGCTGGGGGGGAGGCGGCAGCAGAGC
>VYXC01000800.1:496020-526066 GCA_013397175.1 Platysteira castanea
GGACCCGGCCCCCATGGAGCCCGGGCGGGCAGGAGGGGCTGGGGGCGCGGCGCCCTGCGCTTCCCGTCCCCTTCCCTGACGCGGGGCGTAGCGCTCGGGGAGGGGCTCGGCTGCCGGCTCCGCTCCGGATTTGGTGGTCCCGGCTCCGCACGTCCCTGGGGAAGCTGCCGATGGTGGGGAGCTGCCTGCGGACCGCCTCCAGCCCCACGAGGAGCCCTTCACCCCGGCGCCTTCGCCTCCCCCTGAACCCTGCTGCTGCGGGGGTCCCTGCGCCAGAGCCGCCCGGATTATAAAGTCGGGGAAGTTGTCCCCCCGCAACCCCCCCAGCTTGTCTCGGCGGAGCCATGGCCCGGCTCCGGAGCTGGGAGCTGCTCTGCTTCGCCGTGCTCGCCCTGCCCGGCCCCCCGGGAGCCGGCGCCCAAGGTAAGGGGACGCGGGGGGCGGTGGGAGATGGACCACGGAGAGATGGGGGGTCCCCGGGCTGCACCCCTCAACCGAGCCTTCTGCTACCCTGGGCTGGGAGATCGGTGCGCCAGTCGGGGAGTGGGAAGGAGGCGGCTCCGGAGCTCCTACCGGGGGAAGAGCAGCATCCGTGATATTCGCAAAGCCTCCCTGGAGCTAGGACTCGGGGCCCGCCGGTGCTGGGCGCAGCGCGGTGTCCGGGGGGCGTTCAGGGGGACGAGCAGCATGGCTCTGTTCTGCCTTCCCCTTCCCCGTAACTGCCCTCAGGCTGGGGATGGGGGGAACGTGTTGCTCTGAGCATGAGGTAGAATCTGTGCTGGACCCCACTGGGAGGGTAAGCGATCCCGGGGGGTAACGTCGCCCATTTCCCCCTCTCCCCAGGGACCCCCGGTGTACCCCAAAACCGGGGGTGCACGTTTGGGGGATTCCTAGGGAGCAGCTCATACCCTGATGCTGGTCCATCGAGTTCCAGCTGCTGGTACGAGCTGGCAGGGGGCTGAGGGGATCCACACCTCTGAGCCCCTGTGGGTGCCTGGGGTTCCCAATGCACCCCAACAACCCTTGGGTGCTGCAGGGCTGCCGGGCAGGGTGAGCCCCTCTCTGCTCCTCGCCCTTGGGGCTCGGGCACAGCACAGGCTGGTTTTAGCTTCTCTGCTACCCTGCAGGGGTATAAAAATAGTTTGTGGCCCTTTGGGGTGCAGCTGGGGTTCAGAGGGGCCGGGCGGACTCCGAGGTCCCCTTCCTGGCCGTGAGGCTCCCTGCGGGCCCGGAGAGGAGGCTCCCGGCTGGCAGGGCTGCAGCGTGGCTGCCTCTGTCCCTGAGCTTGGACTGAGCAGATCCAGACTGGAAATGGGGGGGCACAGCTGAGCGCAGCGCCGGGGGTCCTCACCCACGACATTTCTTGCCCTTGTTTGTGGCAGCAAGTGGAGCCAGAAGTCCCTGTGCGCTCCCGTGCTCCTGCTCCCCCTGAGCCTCCCCCAGCACTGCTATAATTTCTCAGTAATTAAGTTCAGAACATAACATCTAAAGCGGCAGTATATTATCCGGGCAGGCCCTGTGTGGGGAGCTCTGAAGGTCTCTTTGATTGATTCACTCCCTTGCCGAGTTTCTCTTCTCCTGGCTGGCGTCTCCGGCTGGCGGGTCCCCTGTGATCCGTTTGCTCCCTGCCTCCGGGACGGGCTCCTCGGGTGACCCAATCTCCCTCTATTTATGCGTGGGGCGCCGGGGTCTCGCTGTGGGGTGGAAGATGTGGGGCTGCCCGTGCCCCAGCCCTCTGGAGCGGTGGGGAAGGGGCTTTGCTCCGCTCTCCTGGCGCGGGAGCCGAGCTTTGCGGCTCTGGCTCTCTGCGGCGCGTGTCACGTCCTGGCGGGCGCGGTGACATTGCTCGGTGCCCGGCCCCGGCGTGGCAGCGGCCGCGAGCGAGCTGGATGTGCTGGAGGGATCATTCCCAAAGGCTGGCACGTGCCCGCCTCCCCTGCCGCGGGTGGCACTGGGGACGCGCCAGCAGAGTCACCTCCCGGCTGCGATGCCCGTGGGGTGCCGGCGCTCCCCGCTGCATCCCGCTGGGATGGACAGCGAGCGGGCTGGTGGGGCCGGGGACAGCCTGGCACGGGGCTCCGGGCTCCGCTTTGTCCCCACTGCGGTGGGGCGGGCAGGGCTGGCAGTGAGGGGCAGCAGCGCTTTGTGCCGGGGCTATTGATTCTGGCAACCAAAGAAAATGGGATCAATCGGGGAGGGAAGGAGGAGGCGACAGAGCGAGATCTACCCGGCCGGGGTGCAGGGGCTGCCCGGGCACGGGGTGAGGCGCTCCCATGCCTGTGGCTGGTAAAAAAAAGGCCCCTTGCTGCCCGTGAGAGAGGGGATGGAAGTTTAATTACAGCCCGTCTGCGCTGTGTAATTATTAATTACCCGTGGCAAAAAATAACTTATTGATTAGGGGCCTCGCGCTAATTACCCGGAGCCCAATGCGGAGCTGGGGGAAGGCTCAGCCGGCAGCGCTGCCCGGGTGGGAGCTGTCGCAGTGCGACCTGTGCCGGGCCCGGGGGCTGTGCCAGGGCTGGGGGCACGGGCAGCCCACCCCACCAGCAAAGCCCCTCTGGCTGATGAACAAGGCAATAAAGAGCTCCCAAGAGCTGGGGGGAGCCTGGGGGTCCCCAGCCCCCTCCTGCTCGTCTTCGTAGATTTTCTGACACCTAGAGATGCAGTTTCCCCACATCCAGTGTTGGGGGCACAGGCCGGGACCCCCCGTGCTGGCACAGCACCTCTAATGGGATTGAGGAAGCTGCGGCCAGTCCCAGGAGGGATTTGGGAGGCTTAAGGTTCCAGACGGGATTTGGGGCAGGGGCCTGCCATGGGCAGCTTCCACCAAAGAGGCTTATTAGAGGTGGCAGCAGCAGAGTTCCAGCATCTTCTGTCCCCGTGCGTGGGGCCTGGGCATGTCTGCACGCACGGTGCCCCGCGGGGCCGGGCAGGAGGGGGACAAGGACGAGCCCCTGCCCTTCCTGGGGACGTGATGCTGCTGCCAGGCTCGTGCCAGGACTTCGGTGACAAGAGCTGCTGATTCCTCTGCGCTGGTGGCACCAGGGCGGGAGGGGATGGCTGAGCCCGGGGTTTCCTTCCCTGGCTCGCTTGTCCCTGCCAGCGCTGCCACATTTGCTGGTGGCCCCGTGCAAGGCTCCGGCTCGGGAAGGAGAGTGGCTTTTAGGGGAGAGGAAGGGAAGATTAAAATTTGATGCTGCTTGGGAAGCCATTAGTGCCTGGGCACAGCGATGATGAAATTTTGATGACCTGATAACGGTAAGGGAGGGGGACACGGTCTGGTCGCAGGCGGGCTCTGTCACTGTGCCCTCTCACTGCGCTGGTCCCCAAAGGTTTGGGGTGCCAGCTGAGAACGGGAACAGGCAGAATGAGAGCTGCCAGTGGGATGGAGGTGGGAGCTCGTACCCGCCTCCAGCTGCCAGCACTGATGGGCAGGGAGAGCTGGCGGTGGCTGGGCAGCTCCAGCCCCGGTGCCATCCGGGGACCAGGGTGAGTGACAACGTCGAGTGCTGCTCGTCCCTTAGTGACGGGGACTGGGCTGCGGTGGCATTTCCGCTCAGCGGGAGCACACGCAGGAGCTGGAGGAGAGCGGGAAGGAGGGAGCAGGCGGATGCTTGGCTGCTTGAGAACCTGGGAAAACGCTGATAATTAAACCGGGAGGAGGGAGGCTGGCGGGTGCTGTGACGAGGGGTGACCCTGCCTCCGCCACTCCACGAGCCGTGTCCTTGTCCCCAGCCCGTGCCTGGGGCTGGTTCCTGCCTGGGGACGAGCTCCAGCCACACACACATTACCATAGGCCCTACACAAACTGCTTTGGGGGGTGTTGGTGTTTGCGGCACCAGCACGGGCAGCGCCTGGGGCGAAATGGCCCCGCGGGGCAGCGCCGTGGGGTGCTGGGTGGGTGGGTGAGTGGAAGTGCCCTCCCCTCTGAGCCCTCGTTAGTGCCCCGAGCTCGTTAGCGAGTGGCTGGCGTGTGGCTGGGTGAGAAACGGCCGGGGAGAAATATGCTGCTGTCAGAGGTGATGTGATTGTGCTAACGAAGGGCGAGCTGAGCCCCCGCCGTGCCCGCGGTTGTGCCAAGGCTGGTGGCTCGGGTGCCCCACTGGTGCCTCATGGCACGGGGCCTTGGGCTTCCAAAGCACCCAAGGGGATCCAGCGGCCCTGTGGAGCTGGGATGGCCCAGGGTGGGGGGCACTGGGGCGTCCTGGGCGCTGCTCTGTGGGTGCAGCGGAGCGTGGCACGGAGCTGCTGGATAGGACATGGGGCCAGGATCACTCAGATGTGGTGGGGATGCCAGGGACCACCCTCATCCCCACGGCTGCTGCTCTGTTTTGGGGTTCCCCCCATCCACGGAGGTGGATCCAGCCTCAGGACCTGTTCCTATCACTCTGCCCTGCCAGCAGGCAGGAATGTGCTGTCCCTGCTGTGCTGGCCACGCTTGGCATCCCTCACACCCCGGGCATGCTGGAGATGCCACTGGCTTGGGCACTGCCCTCAGCACCCTCCATGGGTTTGGGGACCAGCTCTTGGGATGCATGTCCCACTCCCAGCTTTGGGGGTACATCCTGCACCCCCCTCCCGGTGCTGCCTCACCTTCCAGCCCCTCTCCCCAGCCTGACTCCCAGCACCTGCCTGTGCCCGGGGCAGGTGGTGGCCCCCTTGGCGGCCCCCTCCCCACCCTCCCCTCGCCCCCAGCCCCAGGGGTGCAGGAATGCCTGCCTGGAAAGCCATGCCGGGCTCGGGTTGCCTGGGAACTGGGAAACCTGATCCCTGGGAACGGGGGCCGGGGGCAGGGGACATTCCCGGGCTGCAGCTGGTCCCCGGCCCCCTTTGTCTCTCTGCTCCGATGGGGCCCCCAGGAATGGAGACTTGGGGCGTGGGGGCTCTGGGCCTCGAGCAGGGCCATCCCTGGGGACACTGTGACTGATGCTCCGGGGTGTCACCTTCCCGCGTGGATCAGTGTCACCAGCACGAGCTGGGGAAGGGGACCAAGGCCGGGTTGGAAGGGGCTTGGAGGAACGTGGTCTAGTGGGTGTCCCTGCCCATGGCAGGGGTGGGGCAAGATGAGCTTTAAGCCCCTTCCAACCCAAACCATTCCATGACTCCCTGAAGGCCCTGGGATCAGCTGCTGCTGCTGCTGCGTGCCAGCAGCTGGGCATCCTGGCTGGCCGTGGGATGGCACGGTGGCGATTCCAGGAATGCTGGGGTCCCCTGTGCAGAAGCCACTCTCCCTCCCTGCCAGCCGTCATTGTCCCCACCAGCCACCCTGACACGTGGCAGCTCCTGAGCATGACGGGAGCTTCCCTACAGGCCAGGCAGCGGAGGGAAACTGAGGCACGGGGCAGGGGTGGTGGTGGGGATGGTGGCGAGGGGACTTTGGGGCTGGCTGGTGTCCTGCTGCCTGGTGGGGGTGGGTGCAGTGGGAAGGGGACCCAGGCACACGTGAGCTGCTCCTTGGGCTCCCACCCCTCCCTCCCTGTCCCTGCCGAGGACCCGGGTGCAGGGAAGCCTTGATGAGTTTGGCCATTAGCAGGAGAAGCCGCTGAGCTAATTTTAGCCCTGGTAGCTAATTGCTTTCTGCACTGCTGGGTGAGCCCACAACCTGAGAGTCCTCGGCTGTAACCTTGAGCCCTCCCGGCTCCGTGCATAGCAGCATTGGGGTCCTGCCAGGGCAGGGAGCGGGATGGGGATTCGTCTGTGGGATTGCTGGGCCCCGGAGGGGTTTCACTGGGACACTGGGCTGTACAAAGCTGGCAGGGGTTCGGGTGCCTGGCAGGGTCCTGCTGCCAGTAGCTTGGATCGGTGTCCCTTGTGCCTTGTGTGGAATGGGGACAGGTGATGCGGGAAGACTCTGGCTGTCCCCTGGGCCAGCAGGGGTGGTCTCCTTCTTCAGCCTGAGGAAGGGAAATGCTGGGTTTCGGCCCCCTTAACTGGGAATTGCTGGATCCAGGGGGCATTTCCCCAGGGTGAGAGCGAGGCTGGGGACAGATATGCTCCCTGTTCCTGCCTTCAGGGATGGAGTTCTTCCCGGGATGGCTGGAGGTTCCTGCCCCTCTGTCCCCATCCTGCAGGGCCACCCCGCAGCACATCCCAGCTCACTGACTGTGTGAGGAATCTGGGGCACGGGCTGGGCAGTGCTGGGGGTTTATGGGGACATTTGTGTTCCTTCAGGGAGCCCGTGTGCCCCTGCAGGGAGCGATCGAGCTCTGGGTGCCACGGGTGGCTGCTCCCACCGGTCTCTGCAGGGTGGGATGCTCGGTGCTTCCCCTCCTTCTCCTCCTCCTCCTCCTCCTTGCCTGGGGTCAGGCTCAGGAGCCTGGAGGGAGGTGATGGGGTCCTGCGTGGATCTGGCATCCCCAGCTCCTGGCAGTCCAAGAAGGGCTGGTTGGGGGTGGAGGGGGATGTGGACGTGCTGCCGGCTTCCAGCTTAGCGTGGGGCCAGGATGGATGGATGGATGGACGGACGGACGGATGGATGGATGGATGGATGGGTGGCGGGCTGGCTGGCCGGAGGGGGCTGGGATCGGCCGACACAATAGCTCTGGTTTCAGCACCCCGCCTCCTGCATGCCTGAAAAACAGCTGATGGCCGTGAAGGGGGATGAAATGGGATTAGCTGCTGCTTCCAAAGGGAGCGCGTCCTGCCGAGCCGGACAATGCGCCCGCTGTGCCCCCGCGTCCCACCACAGCCCTGCCCAGAGGCGCTGCCTGAGAGTGGCAAGGTCCCCGGGGGGACATGCCAACCCTCCCGTGCTCCAGCACTGGGTGCCGCACAGGCTCCCGGGGGTGCTGGAGACCCCGGCGTGCCGTGGGGGCTTCTGCGGTGCTGCTTCCAGCACCGAGCAGCTCCCGGGGGACCTGTTGGGGTGGCAGGAGCTGGGAGTTGTCCCACCCCAGCGAGCTCTGGGTGCCCAGCCTGAGGCCCCGCAGTGAAAGGGAGAAGTGAATCTCGTGGGATGACGGGCTTGGCAGGGTGGGCACCTCTGCTCTGGCCCCCCTGGTCGGTGCCAGGGCACGAGGGGGACCCGCGGGGTGTCCCGGGGCGGGAGCCACGCGCGGCCGCAGCTGCGGCGCTGTCGGGGCGTGCGGTGCCGTGCTCGGTGGAGTGAGCTGATGTTTATTTTGATAATGAGTTCTCAATGCATTCGCAAACTAATAAAATCAACTCATTAGGGTGGGATGTTTCATTCCGAGCTCTGCCGCCGCCGGGAGAGCCCTCCCCGCCGGCTGAGCACCGCGGAGCGCTCGGCACCCGGCCCCGGCGCGGAGGGAGGTGATGGGTGCCTTCATCGCCTCCTTGGCTCCGCTCTCCTGGCTGGCAGGGTGGGCAGAGGGGCTGTGCAGGGCGGTGGAAGCGAGAGGCGTGCGGCGAGCAGGGCTCGGAGCTGCCGGAGCCCTTCCCCCGGGGCGCCGGGGGAGTCTCGCTCGCTTGGCTTCTCCCCATAAGCTTCACGTCAGGCTGGAATCGCTGGCGCGGCGTTGGCTGGAAAAGCCCCTCTGGCTGCGAGAGCCACAAGTGTGTGAATAAATGCGATGACCAGAGTTTGCTGAGCTGCCCTGGAAATTCAAGGCTGGCTGGGGGGCGGAATGCCAGGCTGCCAGTTCTTCCCCCACCCGCGAACAGGGCTCTCTGGGAAAGGAAAAGCTTTGGAAAAAAAGCTTTTCCAAGGAAAACTCGTGTTTGCTGTCATGCTACAGCTATTTCTGTTTCAAGTGAGCAATGCAATGACTAATTAATACTTAGGAAAAAGGATGTCTGGGCAACACCCCAGTAAATGGGCGAGTGCCCGGTGCCCGCTGGCTCGGGGCCACGCCGTGGGGAGGGGGACTCTGGCCACCAGCGCCTTCATCCCGCCTGGCACGGGCAGGACGGGAGCTGGCAGAACATTTTCCATCCCGCGGGGCCGGCGACTCGATTGCGTCAGTGCCCTGGGAAGGGCTGAGTGGGGTTTTTCTTGTGGTTTCTCTCTTCTGTTTTTCTTTCCCCGCCGGTTTTTCGGTTGGGAAACGCCGCCTCGTTGGGATTCTCTGGGAAGTGGCTGTTGTGTGTTTGTCTGTCCGTCTGCCGAGCATCCTGCGGGGCTGGGGGAGGCGGGACACGGGTGCCCCTGGCAGGAGGGACATCTCAGTGCTGCTGTGGCTCCCGCAGGGCAGGTCTGTGTTGGCTTTGCTTTCCCACTCCCTTATGGCCACTGTGACCCCAGGAGCTGCCACGGCACAGGGCTGTGGTGTCCTTCCAGGAATTCCTCGAGGACACACTCGGCGTGTTCCATGGGGCCAAACCCAGCCCTGAGCTGTGCTGTGCTGCCCCGGGCTCGTGTGTCACTTGGTGGGGTGGGTGACAGGGGGACGTCACCCTGGGGACAGGGTCCGGGCTCTTGGGACCCCCACCTCGCTTGGCAGCTGGGTGTGGAGTCTCTTCCTGCCAAATCCATGTGGGGAAGCTCCGGTCTCGGCTGCAAAGGGGCTGGGAAGGGCTGAAGTGCAGGCAGGGGGATGCACTTTGACCCTTCTCGTGCCCAGGGAGCGTCTGGCTGGTGGCTGGTGGGGGGCTCTGGAGGTGATGTCCGTCGATCCTTCCCTTCCTCGGTGTTTTGGAGCCTCTCCCGGGAAAATCGGCCACAGGATCCGGCCCCTCTAATAGCGTTGAGTCACTCTCCGGGTGTCCGTGACTCACAGCAGTGACCCAGATACGGCGGAGCTGCGTAATCGCGGGCTTCGGAGGATTTCTGCCGTCGGAAGGAGTTCGCTGGGGAAGGAGTTTTGTCCAGAGCCTGGAGCTTGTTAAACATCCCCAGCTGGAGCCGGGCTGTGCCTTTAGTGGGGACAGGCACAGCAGGACAACATCTGCATGTGCCACCCGCAGCAGGGCAGCCCTGGGGATGTCCCCTGGGCTGGGGGGGCTCCTGTCCCCTGTATCCCTGGGATCATCCCTTTGCTGCAGGCCCCTTCCAGCTCCGGGCAGCTCCGTGCGTTTGGGTTTGGAGCTGCATGCCCTGGGGCCAGGATTGGGATCAGACTCTGGGGTCCGTGTGCTCGGAGCCGGGTGTGGGGGTCCGTGGGGGCTGCCCGGTGCCTCGGAGCACAAAGCTCTGCTTGTTGGCCCCCCATGCCCGGGGCTGGGCACGCACAACGGGGCCGTGTGTGTGTGACCGTTTGGGGTTTCCCGGGAGGGAAATGTTGGTTTTTCCAGCGGCAGGGATGGGCAGGCACACAGCCCCGCTCTGTTCCCAGCCACGGGGCTGAATGAACCCCTGTTTCCCGGCCAGGGCTGGTGTTTCTGCGTTGGCTCTGGGAGCATTTCAAGCCTTACCTTACCCACATCGTCACCGAGGTGCACCTGGCTGTGTCCCCAGTGCCACCGGGCTGGGTACTGAGGGCTGTCCCGGGCTGTGGTCCATGGGAGTCCTGAGGGGGTAATGCTGGCACGGCCCTGGCTGGCTGCAGTGGGCAGAGGAGGGTCTGTCACCAGGTTTGGGGCCTCTGATGGCCGGGGACGTGGGCTGGGAGCTGCTGAGGTGCTGGGGAAGGGATTGCCAGGATGAGACTGCAGGGGAAGCTGGCATCAGCTCCAGCACCGCTGCTGGGAGAAGGGAGATCCTGAGCCTTTTTCCAACACCCCTCACCCTGGTGGAGCTGAGCTCACCCCTCCCCACGTCTCCCATCCCTGAAGGGCTTCACCCGGGCATGGCGAGGCTGCCCATGGCCCGCTGAGCCCGCCAAGAGCCCCGGCTGTGGAAGAGGAGCTTGTTATGGAGCCATCCTGCTTTTAATTAACAAATTAAAATCCTAGTTAACAATCCAGCCCCAGGGCTGTTGGAGGCTGGGAGAAGCTGGAGCGTTTGTTATGGAAACAGCAGTTAATTAACAAATAAATAAATAANCTCCACTCAGAGCCACTGGATGCAGCGGGCTCGTGCTGGCAGTGCCAGGGCAGACCTGGCCACATTCCATGCCAGGGCCACCTTGGCTGGGCTTGGGGCTCTCGATCTCTGCCTGGGCTTTTCCTGAGCACCGCTGGCTCCGGGAATCACCCCCCCTGCGGCCTCTCCCCCCACGCTGGGAGCAGGAGGTGCCACGGCAGATTTCCAGCAGAGATGGATGAGGTGTGACACCGGCAAAAGTGCTGTGCAGCCTGCAGGTGACACCAGAGCCGTGCTGGGGACAGCAGGAGGAGGGGGCAGCGCTCAGGGGGCATCTCTGGGGGGCTGCTCCTGCATCCCCGCACAGGGACTGCCGTGGTCCCTATCTGTGCCACCTTTGCCCCTGGATAGGGATGTGTGGGGGATCTGGGAAGTGCTGGGTGCTGCCAGGGAGGGGGTGCTGAGGCCATTGGCCCCCTGGCTGTGCCCTGCAGTGGTCAGCTTGGATTAGCCGCAGGGATGTCACCGAGAGCCCCGAGCGGTGCCTGCTGCCAGCGGGGATTATCGCCACGGGTGGCTGGTGGGTGCTGACGGGGCCCTGCGGGGGTTTGGGGTCACTGTGCTGCTCCCCGAGGCGCTGCGGGGTCACCTGGAGGTCTCACTGTCAGTGCCACGGGCATTGTGGGGTGTGACGCAGTGCCACGGGCCGGGGTGGCTGTGGGGACCGACGTGGGGATGTGACCCAGGGCCTGTGTGAGGACGTGGGCAGCTGAGGGGATCGCCGTGGGGACATGACCCCTCTGCCAGCCCACGCCAGGGCCCTGCAGGGTTTTTTGCGGGGTGAGGAGGGGGCAGAGCCCACGTCCCTCCTGCAACCTCACCTTTCCAAAGGCTTAGGGAAGGAAATCAGTTTAAGCTCCTGCTCTGCAAATCCTGCCGTGTCACACGGGCGGGAGCCGTGCTCTGCTGAGCAGCTCCTCCAGGTCCGCATCTCCCTCAGCCTCCCCCTTAATCCAGTTACGGCACCTCTGCAATCGGCTTACGGCATGTAGGGAACCCCAAATCCCCTCCGAGGGAGGCTCAGGGAGCGAGGCAGTGGTGCCAGAGCTCTGGGCTCTGCCAGGTCCAGCCCGGCTCCAGCTCCCCTCCTCTGCCAGCCCTCCTGGGGTCACGGGCACACGTCCTTGCACCCTTTATGGGAGGTTTCCCCCACATCCCCAGAGCTGCCCGTGACCCCAAAACCCTTTTTCCCATGTGAGGGAATTGCTGAAGCAGCTGCACAGGGAAGCAGGGGGTTGGATGGAGATGAGGTGCCAATCTCCAGCCACGTCCCTCCAGCAGGGCAGGAGCCACGACCTGAGCCCGGGGGACAGCGTGCCCATGGCTGGCAGCCCCCTCCTGCTGCCCGTGCCCCTTCCCCACGGCAGAGCAGCAGCTCCCGGTGCTGTGAGCAGCCCGGCAGCTCAGTGAGCATCGGAGCAAGGACGGACGTGTTCCGGCAGCAAGGTCGTCGCGGGGCACGTGCTGGTGGCCGACGGCTGCAGGGCAGCGGGTGCCAGCGCTGGGAGCCTCCCAGCTCTTCCCTCGTCACGGGCAGGACGGGCACAGCACCTGGCAGGGCTCCGGGCTCCGCTGCTGGAGGGGTGCGGCCGCTGTGAGACGCTCCCGCACCCCCGAGCGCCGGCAGCGCTTCCCTGCTCCGCGGGGCTGGTTTATCCCTGTGATCCCGGGGAGGTTGGAGCCGAGGGAGAGGCGCTGTCCAGGCTGCTCTGCCTCGGCTGAGAACCCCCTCAGCTCCTTCTGGTGGGGCTCCCGCCGCAGCCCCCGCTGTCTCCCGGACCGTGGTGCTGTGGGGGGACCCAGCCCGAGCCCCCCGTGCCCGTCTCAGCCCCCCAGGGAGGCAGGGCCGCCTCTGCCAAGAAGGAAAATCACATCCAGCACTGTTTTATCTGCACGGCAAAGGAAAGGGCTGGAATTCACATCCCCAGAAGCTGCAGGGCACCACGTCCAGGCCCTGCTCTGTGCCTGCTGTCTGGGAATTCTGTGGGATTGGGGAACTGGCAGCTCAGAGGGAAGGGCTGGGGCGTGGGTGGGGAGAAGGAAAACCTGGTGGGACAGGGATGGGGGCCCAGGCTGGGGGACTGGAGGGACGCTGTTCTCCGGTGGAAACTGGAGCACCGTGAGCTCACAGGTGCAGGAATTGACCCCCCAAAAGCTGCGCCGCGGCCCCGCTGCCTTCCCACACCCCCAACTCCGGCAGGAGGACTTCCCACCATGGCTCTTACCGCCTCGGAGCACCGAACCCCTCCTAAATAATTCAGGAAGGCGAGTGCCGTCCGCAGGGGCTGCGGATAAACGCGCTAAATGGCTGAGAAATGGAGCGTGTCCTTCGGGAGCCACCTCCGCGCCGGGTGGCCGGGCCCCTCTCCTCCCTCCCGGCCCAGGTGCTGACTCCGGGCCCGCACAGGTATGGGCGCCGGGGAGGAGGGGACGGAGCGGAGCTGCCGGGGCCGCCGGAGCATTGGGAATTGCATTTCACGGCTGGGCAGGCTGGGATACCAACCCGGCCCCGTGCGCCGGGCGCTTGGAGAGGAGATAGGATTTGATTAAGAAGGCTGCTATTAATTTATGGCAAGTACACTCACGGCAGTGGAGAGGTTGCTTTTAATTAATAGCCAGAAGGAGAGTTTTAAAGCTCTTGGTCTCAGTGGGGGGAGAAGGGAGGGAGGGGAAAGCAGGGAAGGAAGGGAACAAAGTAAGTTGGGAGGATAATGGTCACATCTGCAATTATAAGTCTTTTTCTTAGTAAAAAGGGCAAAGAAAACCCACATCAAAAGGCCCGCCGTGGGTGGGGATGTGCGGGGCAGCCGGGCTGATCCCTGGGGATGGGATGGGTGGGAATGTGCCGGGGGCCTTTGGCAGTGCTCCATGTGGGGAGTGAGGCTGCCCCGAGGCACCAGCCCAGCCTGGGGGGACAGCAGGGGACAGCTGGGTGTCCTGTGGCTGCTCCAGGGCCGGCTCTGCTGGGATCAGGACCTAGGGCCAACGCTGGGATGGATCTCATGGAAGAAATTCTTTATTGTGAGAGTGGCAAGGCCCTGGCACAGGCTGCCCAGAGAAGCTGTGGCTGCATGTGGATCCCTGGAAGTGTCCAAGGCCAGGCTGGATGGGACTTGGAGCCACCTGGGACAGTGGGAGGTGTCCCTACCCATGGCAGGGGGTGGCGCTGGATGGGTTCTGATGTCTTTCCCAACCCAAACCACCCTGGGATCCTGTGACTCTGAGATTTTGGCTTTGGTGGTGACGGGATGAGGACGATGCAGCCGTCCTGCCCCGCTGCCAACCCTGTGGGATCCCCTCGGAAGCTGCAGGGTGTGGCTCCAGTTGCTCTGCACCTGCCCAGGTGTCGGGAGGAGGGCGAGCAGGGCTCAGCCGAGGTTCCCAAACCACGCTGACCCATTCTTGGCTTCATCCTTGGCACCCCCAGGCGCTGCCTGGTCCCCTCGGTGCCCGGCCGGCAGCACCGTCGCGCTCTGCGTCTCCCCAGGTGCCGGCAGCGCTCGGCATTTCAATTCCGTGTTTGCTTTTCATTAAGGGGATGGAGCCGTGTCTCAGGAATACTAATGGCCCCGGCAGCGGCCGAGAGAGCCACTAATCCCCCTGCACCTGCCACCCGCCTACCGGGGACCCTGGGAGGGCCCTGCCTGGGGACACTGGGAGCTCCGGGGGCCGTGCCGGGGTGTGGCGGTGGCTCCATGCCCTTGGGGACAGGTGTGCCATTGAATCCACCTGGGAGTTTCACCAGCACCCACTGATGCTTCCCAACCTCACGTGGCATCCGACGAGCTAGGAGTGGGACTTAGCCAAGGGGTGGCTGCTCGGGCGGGGATTCAGTTGTCCCCAGGGCCACCGTGTCCCCATCACCCCTTGGATGGCCAGCATGGATCCTGTTGGGCCACCTCTCCTTGCACCCAGCTGAGGCTGTGACCCCTCCAGGGTGCTCAGGGACATTCTGGTCCCCCATGGGTGCTGTTTTTGGGGGCCGTGGGTGGCGTTCCCCCCTCCCCAGCCCCCCAAGATGTGGCACGGCTGTGGCGGCGCCGGGGAACCGCGCTGCGAATATGTTCCACAAATGAATAATAAAAACAAAGGAAAATTACCCTCTTATTGAAACTCGTTTTATGAATAAAACAATTATTCTGGTAATTGAAAAAATGTGTCGTTAAATTAAATGCAGTGGTTCCTATTAAAATTTTAGTGGATTTCTTCTTCTCCTCTGTTTCTTTTCCCCCCTTTTTCCTTGCCTCCCTCCCTCCTGCCTCCGCTGGCGGCTAAAGGCTGGTAATTATAGCGGAGGGTTTCGCTTTCTCTTTATTGCTTTTTAATCTCTTCGTGCTGCGGAGCCAGCGAGAGTCTGATGCCGAAGAGATTTAGCTCCATCTCCCCGTGCTGGGGGGGGCCAGGGCGGGAGCTGCTCGGTGGCAGTGCCAGGTGGCCATGCCACTGCTTCCAGAGGGCTGGCATCTTCCTTCCTGGCCTGGCATCTTCCTTCCCTCCTTTTTGGGTGGTGATGCTCTGGGAAGGATGTGGGGGGAGCAGGGAGATGGCTCTGCCCCCTCTCTGTGGTCCAGGTGGGCGGTGGGCAGTGGAGTGGGCACTTCCCAGGGCTGCACCGGCCACATCCTAGTGGGACCAGAGAAGGGCTGTTGGGAAGGAGGAAGAGGATGGAGCTGTTTCCCTGAGGCAGGTGCTGGTCCCTGCTGTTGGCTGGGCTCTGTTGGGTACCTGGAGCCCGCAGGTGAGGGTGGGCTGGGTTCGGGACATCCCCCTGGTGCTGGTGGGCATCGGGTCCCTTGGGATTCCCGGTGCACCCTGCTGAATCGTGGTAATGAGCAGGAATGGGCGCTGGGCTGATCACCCTGCAGTGGGTGAGCTGGGCAGGGGATGGGTGTCACCCCTGTCCCTTGAACACAAGCAGAGACGAGGCTGTCCCCTGGAGGGTGGTGCCAGGCAGGAGGGGACCCGGGTGTCCCACGAGCTGCTGGTGCTCTGGGGGTGCCCGGGGGGAGCTGTGGGATTGGATCTCCTGCCCCCATCCCCGTCTGGCCTCTGAGGGGGAAGGGGAAAGGAGGGGGTTCCACCCTCCATCCCCACCACCCCCCTGCCAGCAGCTGCCAGGCAGAGCCGTGCCCCTGGCAGGCATTCCGGGATTCCTCCAGGCTTAAAACTCCCCGTCCTTCCCATCAAGAGGGATTTGAAGCCGGGGAGAGGGGAGCTTAGTTCGCAGCTCGCCCATTACGGCCGGGAATTAGGATCCATTACGGCTCTTTCGGGAGCCCTGCCCTACATCCGTGCCCGCCCCGGCTCTAATGCCCCGCCGGCCCTGATGTAACTAAAGTGCAGGGGCCAAGATTGTGATCCCATTAGGCGGGATTAGTGCCGTGCCAGGGCCTGGCATTAGATCATCATCGGCAGGGGAGGGAGACAGCCGGGACTGTCCCTGTCCCTGTCCCTTCTCCCCTGTTGCCAGCCCTTGGAATCCCGTCCCTCAACGCCGGCAGCTGGGCTCAGCCCGGGGTCAGCGCTGAGGACAGCATGGGGACAGAGGGGTTTGGTGGCAGCTTTCTTGGTGGAGGGGACACCATTGGCATGGGATGGCATGGCAGGGGGTGGCACAGGAACTCCACACCGTCCCATGCCACTGGCAGATGTGCAGATGTTCCCAGAGACGGCCCTCGCTGCCGCCTGTGTTTGGAAAGTGATGAATTTCTGCACCAACTAATTAGCCTCTAATTAGCAAGTGGAGTGTAAACAGCCACAACAGATGGGGGAGAGGCGGAATGAGCAGTAATGACCCCTCGTTTGGGGGGGGACGTGGCTGTCACCCACGGGGAACCCTCCCCCTGGGCCCACGGCCGGGGGAGTGGCAGCTGCCATCCATACTGGCTCCGTGGTGACGTGGTGGGAGCTCCATGAGCCCGGATTTGGTGGTGCCATGGCCTGTCAGGGATGGTGGGAGAGAGGAGCTGTCCCCGGGGAGCAGAGCTGGGATGGCTGGTGCAGCTGGAGAGGGAAACTGAGGCTGGGGGGCTGCAGAAGGGGCTGGGGGCGAAGGGGACAGTGCTGCTCAGCACTGGGACCCCACACTCTTCTCCCCTCCAAGAGCTGCCGTGGGCACCCCCTGGGAACACCAGGAACACCTGGTCTTGTTCCTGGAGGCCTCTCTGGAGACCTCAGAATGAGCGAGCTGCGTTCCCCTCCCTGGATCTCTCCTCTCCTCCAGCCGCCCCTGGCTCTGGGTTGGGTTCCTTGGAGGGGCAGGGGCTCCCAGGAAGATGAAAATGATTCCCCTTGAGCTCAGTGCCGCCTTCACGCCTCAAGGGGACCCCCAGGACCCCCATGCCCGCCATCCCCTGGGTGGTTGGGGTGGGTTTGCCTTTCTGGGGGCACGGGAGTCGCTGGGCCCGAGGTGGCCGCTGTGACCTTCGCGGGCGGATCACCACGGAACGATCCATGTGGAATCGGGAGCCGCCTCTCCTCCTCCTCTGCGCCGTTTTTCACCCCTTAATGCAGAACAGATGGCTCGGGCGCTTCAAAGCGTGATGAGCCTTAGCTGCTTAAAATCAAATTAGGATGGATGCAAACGGCAGGCGGGCCCAGGGGAAGGTGCGCCAGCAGCGCCCTGCTCCCCAAACGCTCCGCAAACACTCCGCAAACGCTTCTCAAACGCTTCCCAAACACCTCCCAGGTGCCTCCAGGACACCTCCCAGGTGCCTCCCAGACACGGGGTGCTGGCTGGGTGTGGGAGGTGCACTGGGCACGCTGGGTCTCAGTCCCACTGTGCCATTGCAGCGCTCGGCTGCACCCCGGCAGCACAGCCCATGGGATCAGCGTTCCCGGGGGATCAGCCCATCGTGCTCTGCTTGGATCCTCCCTGCAGCTGCATCGCGCCTGGTGGACCCCAGTCTGGTGCACGGCTCACTTACTGCTTCCATGCAGGAGGTGTTCGGACCCAGAGCTGCCGTCTGGCTGTGCCACGGCCCCATCTGGGCGCTGCCCATAATCCCAAAGTCCCCAGGGTGGCGTGGGCGCAGCCCCGGCCCCGCAGGTCAAGCTCTGCCACGCCGCGGTGGGGACACGTGCGGCCACCCCCGTGCACAGGTGACACAGATCCTGCCCTGGGACATTGCCGTGAGCCCTGTGGTGGCTCTGTCCCCACTCCTGAGCACCCTGGGGGCTGCGGGGCTGCCGTGAGCTCTCCAGCCAGGGAGCAGCATGGCCACGGGTCAGGCTCGCAGCAGTGGTGCCAAACCCCACAGCCAGGGCACCAAGCTGCCAGTGGGCACCAGTCTGCCCCTGTGCCACCCGGGACGTGCTGGGCTGCCGTGCCCTGATGCCCCAGTGTCCGGATCCACCCCGGACCTGAGGCAGGGACATCAGGATGAGTGAGGGCTGCCCCTTCCAGCCGGCGCTGCTGAAGGTCAGAGAGGAAGATTAAATTAACGAGCCACAAGCTGCTGCTTCCCCTCCTAATGACTCACTGGGCATCCAGCACCGCTGTGCCCTCCCCTTTGCCAGGCAGGGTGGTGTAAATCCACTGGGCATTCCCGTGTGGGTGTGCAGGAGCCAGGACTGAGGAGGGGGACCCCCAGTGCAGCTCTGAGGGTGTCTCTGAGCTCCCACAAGCTCCTGTCACACCCCCAGGGTGGTGGGCACTGCCTGGGTGCCGCTCACGGCGTGGGCATCCATGGCAGGAATTCAGCTCGAGCAGACAAGAAAGCAAAGCCCTACCCCAAAGAAAAAACCCAGAGCTGTGATTGAACGTGCACTTGAAAGCTGCTGGGGAATATGAATGTGCCTTTGAAGTAAAAGGGCTTCCATTTGTTAAGCAGAAAATGGAGCTGTGTGGTTCGATTTATAGTTTTACTTAGCAAATAAAACAGGAGAGGAGTAAGTGGTTCTGCCTCGCTCTGCTCGCAGCCCCTCCGCCCCTTCACCCCCTGAGTTAAAAGCTCGGAGATGCTACAAAGGGAGCCGGGAATAAAGCAAAGAAGCAGCTTAGATAAACCTGCAGCGGGCTGAGCCCTCGTGGATGGGCTGCTGGAATGGCTCGGGGAGGGACAAGGACAGGGAAGGGGGCTGGGTGGCCTGGCTGGGGCAGGGCACGGGGAGGTGGCTGCGGGAGGATGGTGATGGCCACGGAATCGTGGAATGGGTTGGGTTGGAAGGCACCTTAAAGATCATTTTATTCCATCCCCTGCCAAGGGCAGGGACAGCAGTGCTGAGAGGTCCGTGGGGCTGGCGGGATGCGGGGCCCTGATCCCTCTCCCTCCTCTCTCCGCAGACGATGTCTCCCCGTACTTCAAGACGGAGCCGGTGCGGAGCCAGGTGCACCTGGAGGGGAACCGGCTGGTGCTGACCTGCATGGCCGAGGGCAGCTGGCCCCTGGAGTTCAAGTGGCTGCACAACAGCCGCGAGCTCACCAAGTTCTCCCTGGAATACCGGTGAGCCTGGGAAGGGTGGTCAGTGCCACGGTGGGCTGCCCAGGGAGGTTTGGAGTGCCCATCACTGGAGGTGTCCAAGGAAAACTGGAGGTGGCACTCAGTGCTCTGGGCTGGGGACAAGATGGGGATTGGGCACAGCTTGGACATGATGACCTTGGAGGGCTTTTCCAGCCTCAGTGATCCTGGGATTCTGAGTCTTCCTGAGCATCCAGGACAAATCCTGCCCGGCACGCTGGTCCCTGGCAGGTGCCGGTGCCAGGGCTGCCATCCTGGGAGGCGGCACAGAGGCAGCACTTGGCAGCCCGGGAGCTGCCGGCTCTGTTTGCAGAGCAAACGGGGAGTTTAAGCAGGTCAACACCGGGGAGGAGGTGTTTGCACAAGCGGATTAACACCTTAACACCGGGCTGCGGATCACAGCCCGCCCGTGGCTCCCTGGGAACAGCCAGACCGGGAAGGGGCAAGGCAGGGAGGTGTGAGAGAGTGCCCAGATCCAGCCCCGCGTGCCAGCTGATCCTGGCACAGAGCGGCTCCGGCCCCTTGGAGCTGGCCTGTGAATCAAGGTGGGCACCTCTCACCGTCTCCTCTGAGTGTGTGTGTCATCCTCTCTGTTTTAATCAATAATTCAGGTCGAGACAAGCCGTTCCCCCTTTCCAGGCATCGAATCCAAAGGCTTCGTGTTGCTGTAGCAACGCGGGGCTGCTCCGGGATGCCGGGAACGCAGAGAGAGTGGCTGGGTGACGTCGTGTGCCGTGCTGGGATCCTGCAGCCCGGGCCGTCCTCGGGCACCCTGGGGATTGTCCCCCACTCAGCCATGGTGGCTGCAGCTCTGCAATGCCCTCCGAGGGGGCTGGGGGCCCTGTGGGACACCCTTGTCCCTTGCCGTGGTGTGGAAGTTCAGAGCCCCGTGGAGCCCAGCAATTCCCACAGCTGACTCCTGCCGGGAGTGCAGCTCTTTGCCAGGCAGGAGAAACGAGCCAGGACCCTGACCTCAGGCTCTGCTCTGTCCTGGGAGTGGGCTGGGGTGCCTGGGGGTCACCTCCAAACCTGGAATGGGGACTCCTGACTTCGTCTCCTGAGTTTCTCTTGGGTTTGATCTGTGCCTCAGTTTACCCTTCAGTAGGAAAGGGGCCAGCACTGGTGCCTGTGCTCCGGGATGCCCGGCAGCTCCACATCCCTGCATCCCTGCTCCAAGGTGACTCCCCTCCCCCGGAGCCCTCAGCCCCCAGCTCCCCCATCCAGCCAGAAAGGATTAAGGAAGGAAGCGAGAAACCAAACAAACAAACACGTGGGGAAAACCCAAACAAACCCGGCGTGGCCAATGGAGCAGAGAAGCCGCCGTGCAAATCCCTGCCGGGCTCCCGTGGAACCTGCCAGCATCCCTTGGCTCTGCCCGGGGCTCCGCGGGGATTTAGAGTGTGGAGATGAGGGTTTGGCTGTCTTGCCTGGCACTGGAGGCTGCTGGTGAGAAGGCGAAGGACCAAAATTAGTTATGATGGGCAGAAATTGAATTTTAATAGAGCTGTCGGTGGCGCGGAGCCAGCCCGCTCAGGCAGTGGGAAGGTTGTAATTAAAAGTTAACGAGTTTAGAAACAGAGTAATCCTTGGAGAGGGGAGGGCTGGTGCTGATGGCCGGGGAGGCTCAGGGATGCTCTTGGCCGTGCGGGGTCGGGGATGGCCCTGGGTGCTCTGGTGCCATGGGCGAGAGGTTTGGGGTGCGCCAGTACCTCCCAGCTCGGTGCTGCCGTGTGTCCCCCGCTCCAGGGAGAGGAGGACATTCCCCAGAGCCTGGCTGTGCCCACGAGGGAGGATTTGGAGAGGACAATGTGCTGCGGGGGGCTGTGCCCAGGGACTGGCTGGGCTTGGTGGCATCACCCCTCGATTCCCAGCCAGGCTCAGTGGCATCAGCTCGCGGTTCCCAGCCAGGTTTAGTGGCTTCACCTCGTGGTTCCCAGCCAGGGCACTGTGTCTCCAAGCATTTCATCCTCATCATCCTCACCGCTGCTCCCCAGATCCCCTCCTGAGCAGGGCACCCCTCCGGCACCGCCGGCTCCAGTGGCCCTTGTGCATCTCCCCCGTTTTGGGGGGCTGTGGGCAGGGGGTCGCTGGCCCCCCGCCCTCCTCGAGCTGCCCCGCTTCATGCTCGCCGGTGGTCGGAGGAGCTCACGCCATTTTTCCAGGGAAGGAGCCGCTCTCCCAGTTTGGCAGCGTTTCCATGGCGACCGCCCTTTCCTTCCCGCAGCGGTTCCGCCGCCACCGGAGCGGCTCTTGGCGTTCGCCGAGGGCCAGGTGGGCAACGGGCTCGGCCGGGCCCTGGCCCTGAGCCGGGCAGGGCCACGGCGGTGCCTCTGCGCGGAGCTGATCCCTCGGGAGCATCCCTGGGGAGCACGGCGGGATCACTTGGCTCCGTGAGCATGTGGAGCAACCTCCCCGAGGAGCATCCCAGGGGATGAGGTGTGATGAGGGGCTCCAGAAGGACTGGGGACCAGCCTGGGGCTGTGTGTTCATGGAGTCTTCCCCCCCGGGAGCCATCCCTGGGGGCCGTGGGAGATTGGGCACCAGCCTGGCTCAGTGCGTGATCACGGACCCGTGGAGACGGAGCATCCCTGGGGATGGGAGCATCCCAGCTCGGTTCCAGGCGCACGCAGAGCTGTCTTCCCTCAGGAGCATCCCAGGGGATCAAGCAGGATGAGGGATCCCCGAGGGATTCAGCGGCAGCCTGGCTCTGTGTGTGTGTGTGTGGAGACACCCTCCCTCGGGAACATCCCGGGGACCGTGGGGGGATCAGGGATCAGCCTGGCTCTGGGTGGAGCTGTCACCCCAGGAACACCCCTGGGGATGGAATGGGATCAGGGACCACCTGCCTTCCCCTCTCCTCGCTCCCTCCATTCCCTGCCGCTGCCATGGGGTGCAGGAGGCCGTTATCCCACGGGATCCCTGCTGCCTCCCGCTCTGGACACCCCACAGTGACACCCCTCCGATGCCCACTGAGGTGACACAGCTGGGTGGCAGAGCTGCACCCACATGCTCAGGTGCCCTGGCCCCGCTGTCCAGGGCCAGCTCTGTTTTTCCCTCCAGGATCTCTCCGGTGCCGGGCTCTCCGCGAGCTCTCGGGAGCCGCTCGTACGAGGAATCATAACATGCAAATCAGGCAGCTTGATGTCTTTAATGAAATCCTCGGAAGGAAAGCGCTCCTCTGGTGAATTGAGGATATTTATTTCTCACACAAGGAATTTAACATGCAGATTAGTTGGGTCTGATAATTTATCACATGAGATTGTCTTATTAAGGGCTGCATCGAGTCCTGCTGCCTTCGGAAATTACCCGACACATAGATTACCTCTGGACAGACTCCCATCCGTAGGGATGCATCTTCCAGCTCCTAAATCAGCCCTCGTGCCTCTCCTCATGGCCTCCGCAGCTGGTGCAGGAGTCCAGCAGCTACTGAAGGATTCCCCCCCTCCTCTCAAGAGCCCAGATTCCCTTTGCTGGAGCTTGGAAAAGTGTAATTGCATCTCCGACTCCGCTGGCTTTGCCCCAGCTCCCCTCTGCCAAGCAGGGCTGGCACAGCTGAGCCTCCCGGTGCCACCCCCTGCCAACCCTGGGGTGGGTTTTCCAGCACGTGTTGCCTCTGATCCATCTCCATCTCCTTCCAGGAGCCTTTGTGCGTGGGCTCACCAAGATTTGGGGTGGATTTGGGGCTCTTTCAACCCCCGCTCCTGGCTGGGCTGTTTCGGGATGTCCCCTGGGGGTGCAGGGACACGACTGGTTGCACACAGAGGACCCCAATGAGCCTTTATGCCCTGGTGAGGATCCCAGGTGTTTGATGCCCAGAGTTTGTCCCCAAATTATGTAAAATATGGAGCCAGGAGCCTCTGAAAATCCCAGACCTGAGGCAAACAGGATGGATCACCCCTGGATTCTTGCTGGAACCTCAACCTGGGCTGCTGCTCACTGGGAGCTCATCCCTGCTCTGGGGGGCCCAGGTCTTTGCCAGCACAGGTGGGAAGCCCAGCCCTCTGCCTTGGGGAGCTAATTACCATGCAATGAGTTAATTAATGAGAGCTGAAGAACATTGGAGGGGTTGCACCCAGGCTGGGTGGGAGCCCAGCAGGGCATTCCTGCTTCCGATGGCTCCAGCCTGGCCTGTGTCACCTTTGGCATCACCGCAAGTGGCAAAGCCCCAGGAGTGCCAGTGAGGAGCTTGGGCAGCATGGGGAGGGTTTTCCTGGGAATGCTTGCACTGGGAAGGCTCCTGCCCATCTCTGTGCCTTGTTTGGAATTGGGGGGACACTTGGACGTTGGCACGAGGAGCCGTGGGCACAGGGAAGCGGTGCCAGTGAACCTCAGCAGTGTCGGGGCTGGCAGGAGGCACGCGGTGGGATGGCAGCGGAGGGAATCTCCCTGCTGGGATCTCACAGGGGCTCAGGAGCCACGGCGGAGAGGACGGGGAGCTGCCGGGGCGGGAGATGCCACCGGAGCTGGGAGGTGGCCAAGCTCGTGGTTAGCAATGCACCAGAGCCCTCCGGATGCCGCAACACGGATAGGGGCTCGCTCCGTCCCTGCTCTGCAGGAAGGAGGCTGATTAATACGAGGGCATTAATTATTAAATGCCTCATTGTTCTGGCAGGGCCAATTGAGGCAGCGATTTACGGGGCCGCCGGCGCCCGCCCAATTCCCACGGCCGAGGGAAAACACTCCGGGCAGGCGGAGAGGCGGCGGGCACGTGGATCCGAGCGGAGCCCGTGTCAATCGGGAGCTAATTGAGATCCAATAGCCCAGTTAAGCGGGGCCGGTGGAGCACCAGGGGGGTGCTCACAGCCGCATCGAGCGCTGGCCCCGCGCAGGGGCCGGGACGCGCGCTCGGATGCTTCGAGTCGTTAAAGCCCTGCTAAGTGTGTTTTAATGCTCACTTGACATTTCATTATCCCACAGTAACTATTCAAACACACGTCCCCTCCAGAATTAATTAGTCGTTACACAGGGTATTAATCAAAGGGGACTGTGCCAGTGTGTTTCCATCCCAAATCCGATCCAGCTGTTGCCGTAACTGGGCGGCGTTGGAAGAACCTCACAGATTTCTGCGCTCTTCTGGCTTTCAATTTGATGGATCAAATCCTTTGGCTGCTGCTTTTCCCGGCCCTTCTCCACCCCCTCAATCTAAGAATAATTCGGCAGCGTCAGCCCCACGCTCCTCAGCAGCCCTACAATAACAGAGCCACGGCAGCAGCCGGGGCTGGGGCACGGCTGTGCCGGGGCGATGGGAACAATCCTGCGGAACACGGCGGTGCCGTGCCAGGATCGCACGGCGAGGAGCTGGGCACGCTGCAGTGCCCTGCCCTGCCTCACCGACCACATCAGGGATGGATGGACGGATGGATGGATGGACAGGTTGTCATTCCCAGCATGCAGCCATCCATCTGTCAGACTGATCCGGTGCCAAAGCTGCTGCTGCAAACCCGCCGGTCCCCCGGCGCGGGGCTCCTGCCTCCGGATCCCCCTCCTGACCCCGGGGCTGAGCAGGACACAGTCGCTTCCTGACGGAGCAGCGTGGGTCAGTGCTCGCTGTGGAAGGGCTTTTCCCCACGGACGATGCCCTGTCAACCTCCGTCTTCACCGGGAAGCCAAACAAACCCCTGGAACAGCGGAGTCAGCAGCGGGGGCTGCGCCGGGAGCTGGGCCAGCTTCACCTCCGTCCTGGCTGGAGGGGGAACCGATGGACCCTGCCAGGGCACTGGGATCGGTCCCAGCTGGAGGAGCTGCTTCCTCGCATGGAACAATGGATCTGGGAGCTCCTGGCCGTGGAGATGTGGCACAAACTGCGGGGGCTCTGAGGGGCGACATTCACCCCTCCTGCCTGCAGCACATCCCCTGCCAGGGGGTGACAGGAGGGTGACATTGGGGGTGAAATCAATTCCCATCCCCTTGCAGCCAGGCGTGATGGGGGAAGGAAATTGAATCCGAGAGGTCTTGGGTAAAAGCCTCGGTGGAAGGCGAGCGGGAGAGAACAAAGTCTTTGCTGGTTTGGTTGATGACTGCGGGCTGGGCTGCGCCGGGAATTGATTTCCTTTCTCCGGGCTATTTTCAGCTGCTGAGGTGTGTGTGGAAGTGCTGCTGCTTTAATAACTCCTCCAGCTCCGGTGTGTGGGGACCAGGCCCCCTTAATTGGATCTGCCGGAATGTCCTGGACTGGGGACAAGGCTCCCTGTGCCCGTGGAGGTGTCCTGCCTGTGGGGACAAGGTGCTGCCAGGGCTGGGCATTGGAGGTGCTCCCTGTGACCCCGGGGGTGAGGCCGGATTGGGTTTTGAATTGTCCCTGTCTTGAAATGAGGGTCCAGAGGGGACTCGGCAGCGAGGACACGGATCTGTTTGGGGACACACATGTCCCTCTGCTGCTGCGTGTCCATCCACCCATCCGTCCACCCACCCATCCGTCCATCGGCGTGCGCGCGTTCGGGAGTCACGGTGTGATTTATTAACGAGGACACCACAAGGAGAGCGGGCCCATTATTCCTGGCGTCTGCAGCCGTTCCTGACAGCTCCGTGGAATTGAAATATCTTATTTAAAGCCTCCGGGGAGCATTTTTAAATATCAGCCGTGACACTCAAGGACTCGTTCCCAAAGGGCACCCTCCCTCCTCCCGCGGGGACGGCTGACCCCGGCACGCCGCGTGGGCGGGCGGCTGGGCGGGTGTCACAGCGGGTTTGGTGCCAGTCCTGCCGTGCCCGCCCCATCTCCGCGGTGCCACCGGGCTGGGGGAGAGCCCCATGTCCCCTGTCACCCTCTCCTGTGTGGGAAGGTGGGCGCGGGGCCCGGCTGTGCTCCCGGCACGGGGAACGCGCTCCTCAGGTCTTATGAAAGTTTAATTTACGCTCAGTTCTCAGAAGAACAAACAAAGCTCTGCCGAAAGAGCCCGCGGCGGGTTTTAACGCAAGATTAGATTTTGGGCAAGGAGGGCTGAGCTTGCTTTATTTATTCCCTCTCTGCTTTATCTCGCAGCGCTCCCCGTCGGGGACGGCGACGCTGCAGCGCCTGCCCGGCCCCCGGAGACTCCCCCGTGTTTCGAGGGGGATGAAACAGGAGCTCCAGGGGTGGGGACAGCCCGGGGAGGTCTGGTGGCAGCAGGGTCCGGCTTGGGGACCGGGGCAATGCTCGGGGGGTGGTCGAGCAGAGATGTGGTGATTTCCTTTATCTCCTCACCGGCTGCTGGTGCTGGCGGCTGATAAGAGCAGGTGTGAGGGTGATAAGGGGGTTCAGCTGGGATTCTTCGGAGCAGTGCCGGACTTGGCCGCTCTCAGGTTCAGGCTGAGTGACACCAGCAGTGTCATTGCTGGGGCATGGGTTGGGATAGCGGGTCCCAAGTCCCAGCTCATGGCCATGGGTCACATCCAGCCCCTGGACCGGGAGGGTGACAGTCACCGTGCACAGTGAAAGCACCTCCAGTGTGGGTGGCTACGAGTCACTGTGTGGCAGTGAGGGACACTGGGGTGTCCCCCCAGCCTGCACACACATCCATGCCTGCGTGGCCACGCACACCCATGTAGGACACACCTCTGGCAGCAGCTCCTCGGGGAAAACGAGCTCCTGGCACAGGTGCCATAAATCGTGGGGGTGGGCAGGACCTGCAGCCTCTCCGGGGGGCTGTGACAGTGGCATGGATGTCCCCTCACTGCTGATACCCCTCCCCCAGGTACATGATCACCTCGCTGGACCGCACCCACGCCGGCTTCTACCGCTGCATTGTCCGCAACCGCATGGGAGCCCTGCTGCAGCGCCAGACCGAGGTGCAGGTGGCCTGTAAGTGACTGTCCCCGTGGGAACTGCAGGGGGACACCCAGCTCCCAGTGCTGTGGGACTGCTCTGGCCTTGGTGCCACTCGTGGCCAGCACGTGCGAGCCTGGAGCGTCCCTGGGGTGACACTGGCAGGGACATCAGAGCATCCCTGGGGTGACACTGGCAGGGACATCGGAGCATCCCTGCGACAGTGCCAGGAGGGATGTCTGGAGCATCCCTGGGGTGATGCTGGTGGGGATATCCAGGGTTTTAAGGAGGAGATGAGAGTGCTGAGGCCTAGGATGGTGGCTCTGTCCCCACAAGGGATCTGCTCCTCTCTGTCACCCCTTGCCTCCGGGATACCCCAACCCCATCCCCTTAAACACCTCCTGAGGAGCAGCGACAAATCAGGAGGATAATGAGAAATTAATAAGGCAGCTGCGCTAACTAATGATAATGGCAAAGTCGTTAAAAAAGGATTCTTTACATGTTTTTAATTACAGCAATTAAGGAACTCAATAAAAATCCCCTGTCCCACCACCCTCCTCCATGCCCCCCGCTTCCCTCAGTCTCCCACAGCTGCTGTGTGCTTCCAGCCTGGGAATGGCAGGCTGGGATGGAGGCAGCTGTGCCCCACCTTGTCCCTGGAGTCAGGGTCCTGCTGGGATGCTCCTGGCACTGGGACATAGGATGGGACACAGAGTGAGGCTGGGGAGCCCCAGGACTGGGCTCTTCCTGCTGTGGCTGCAGCCCGTCCGTGGTGGAAGACACTCAGACAGGGCCCCTGACCCAGCACAGGGTGATGGGGCTCCAGGAGCTGGAGGGATGGATCACCAGGAGCAGCCGGTGGGGTCTGAGCCACCCCCACATCCCTGAGCCAGCCAAGCCACCCCCACTGAGGAGGGGACCAGGAGCAACCCCTCTGCACCATCCCCTGGGGAGCCCATCCCACAAACCCCACACCGACCTGGGGCTGCATCCCTGGGCTCATCCCCAGCCTCTCCCCAGCCCCTGTCACGGTTCTCTCGCTGTTCTGCAGACATGGGGAGCTTCGAGGACAGCGAGACGCAGCAGAGTGTGTCCCACGGCGAGGCCGCCGTCATCCGCGCGCCCCGCATCGCCAGCTTCCCGCAGCCGCAGGTCACCTGGTTCCGTGATGGACGCAAGATCTCCCCCAGCAGCCGCATGTGAGCACCCCCAGGATGCCCCTGGGATCCCCTTGGAACCCCCCCAGCATCCCTAGGGCTGCATTTCCCGTTGTCCCCGCACTTGAGGATGTTTAACCAACGTCTCGAGCGCATCGTGCGAACACCCAGGGACACGCTCGGTGACTAACGGCTCTGTTTGTCACCAGAGGAAGGGATTCTTAACAAAAAACGAAAACCAGAGGGGTGAAGGAGGAGGAGAGGGTGGGACAGAGCCAAGCGCAGCACGCACATGTGTGCCAGGTGTCCCCACGGAGCCGTGGCAGATCCCGGTGCTGCCGGAGCCCTGGCAGCCACAGCCTGCAGGAATTGAATTTGTAACCCCCATTATGTAGGGATTGAACTGGTCTCCTTTCGATTTGCAGAGCGGGATTGAGGAGATAAAACTCCTTTATCTCATATTTAATGGTAAAAAAATATATTCCCCACAGCATTTTATGTTTCCAGCAGATTAGATTGTTCCATTAAATAAAAAATGAAAAAAAAAAAAAGAAGGAGAAATCCTAGGAATCTGCACCGTCCCACGGGCTCTGCTTGGAGAGGGGGGTGTGGGACTTCGTCCCCCCATCCTGGGGTTGGTGCCTGGGGCAGGTGGGGTTGCTGGGTGGGGAATGAGGGTCCCAGCTCGATGTCCCCTTTGACTTCATTCCCACTGTCCGCTCCTCCCCCAGTGCCATCACGCTGGAGAACACCCTGGTCATCCTGTCCACGGTGGCCCCGGACGCGGGGCGTTACTACGTGCAGGCGGTCAACGACAAGAACGGGGACAACAAGACGAGCCAGCCCATCACCCTGACCGTGGCCAGTGAGTGTGGGGGGCACCGCCCCCCTCCCCCCCATCCCCAGCCTCGCCCCCAAATTTAATTTGCAGTAAATCTCTTCGGAGGCTCCGGCTTCTGCTGACTTAACAGTTCAGCTGCCTCAGAATTTATTTAGGTGCTCGGGGCTGTGCTGCAGGCGCTGGAGTGTCGCAGGCAGAGCTCCTGCTCCTGCTGCCTCTGGCCCCGGAGGGATGGGCTGTGGAATGGGGGCTGCTGTGTCACCCCGTGGACACCCCGCCCCTGTCCACGTCCCCCTGTCAGCTCCTGGTGCTCTGGAGCTGCCCCGGCCTGGAGGCCACCCCTGCAGCCTTGTCCCTCCAGTTCCTCTGGGCCCTCCGGGGTCCCCCAGCCCATTTGGGTGGTGACAGCCCAGCCCATGGGAGATGCCCCGAAGTGACATCAGTCCTGTCATACTCCCATCTCCCCTCCTGCTGCTCCGCAGGGTCGGGATAGGTTATCCCTGTCTGTGGCAGGCTCTGCCTCTCTCCCATCCCCATTAATCTGTTTTCCCATCCCTCGGCGTCCTGGAGCGCCATAAACATCCCGGAGCCCCTGTTTATGGATTCAGCTCTATCAGCAGCTTTCGAGGCGATCGCGTTTTTACAGCGCCTACATGAGGGTTTTTTATCGTTGCCATCATTTTGCTTTATGGACCCCCTGCTCCCTCCTCCCTGCTGCCGCCAGCCTGGTGGCCCTGCCCGGGGGTACCGGGGCTCCTGCGGGAGGACACGGCTTGGGGACACCTGGGAAGGCGCTCTGATGCCACCAGGATGGTGTCAGGTCGCTGTCACCTTTGTCTCCTCCAAGCTGAGCAGACGGGGATGAGGGTACCCTCTCTGGGGACACCCCAGGGTGGGCATGGGGTGCTCACGGCTGTCCCTCAGGGTGGGCAGGGGGTGCTCATGGCTGTCCCTCTGGCCTCCTTCTCCCCAGACGTGGGTGGCCCGGCTGATCCCATCGCACCCAGCATCATTGTCCCACCCAGGAACACCAGCGTGGTGGCCGGCACCTCAGAGGTGACCATGGAGTGCGTGGCCAACGCCAGGTGAGCCGTGGGGTGGGGATCGGGATGGCGTTGGGGGATCCCCTGTGGCTACAGGACAAGAGAAAGAACCACACTCGCACACTGAGATGTCAGAAGGCGAATGAACTTAAGTGTTTATTTTCTCTCAATATTTATACATTTCTCGATCCGACAATGGATTGGAAGTTGAGGTTAACACCTCTCCAACCACACTGGTTAAAAAGGCTGTCTGTTATGATTTCTCTAATTGTAAAAGAATGACAACAAAAAAGAACAGTTAGGTAAACATTGGCTGTTATTTACATGAAAACTGTAAGAACTTTGACTCCAAAAAATGTAAATTCAGAAGGCTGAGAAAACCAGGACAACAATCCCCCTGTTGGCATCGCCCAGCCTCGGGTCTGGGTGCCCCCAAATCCCTTCCCACCACACTCCTGGGTCCTGCGGGATGGAGGGAGGTGGGATCCTGGCTCTTGACTCACCCCTGGTCCTCTAGGCCGCTGATCAAGCTGCACATCATCTGGAAGAAGGACGGGGCGCCCGTGTCCAGTGGGATCAGCGACTACAGCCGCCGGCTGACCATCCTGCACCCCACCCTGAGCGACAGCGGCTTCTACGAGTGCGAGGCTGTGCTGCGCAGCAGCAGCGTCCCCGCCGTGACTGCCGGCGCCTACCTGTCTGTGCTGGGTGAGCCTCTGCCCCACGGGCACCTCCCTGTCCATGCTGGGTGAGCCTCTGCCCCACGGGCACCTCCCTGTCCGTGCTGGGTGAGCCTCTGCCCCGCGGGCACCTCCCTGTCCGTGCTGGGTGAGCCTCTGCCCCAGGGGCCCCTCCCTGTCCATCCTGGGGGAGCCTCGGC
>VYXC01000800.1:526075-541223 GCA_013397175.1 Platysteira castanea
TTATTTACATGAAAACTGTAAGAACTTTGACTCCAAAAAATGTAAATTCAGAAGGCTGAGAAAACCAGGACAACAATCCCCCTGTTGGCATCGCCCAGCCTCGGGTCTGGGTGCCCCCAAATCCCTTCCCACCACACTCCTGGGTCCTGCGGGATGGAGGGAGGTGGGATCCTGGCTCTTGACTCACCCCTGGTCCTCTAGGCCGCTGATCAAGCTGCACATCATCTGGAAGAAGGACGGGGCGCCCGTGTCCAGTGGGATCAGCGACTACAGCCGCCGGCTGACCATCCTGCACCCCACCCTGAGCGACAGCGGCTTCTACGAGTGCGAGGCTGTGCTGCGCAGCAGCAGCGTCCCCGCCGTGACTGCCGGCGCCTACCTGTCTGTGCTGGGTGAGCCTCTGCCCCACGGGCACCTCCCTGTCCATGCTGGGTGAGCCTCTGCCCCACGGGCACCTCCCTGTCCGTGCTGGGTGAGCCTCTGCCCCACGGGCACCTCCCTGTCCATGCTGGGTGAGCCTCTGCCCCACGGGCACCTCCCTGTCCGTGCTGGGTGAGCCTCTGCCCCACGGGCACCTCCCTGTCCATGCTGGGTGAGCCTCTGCCCCACGGGCACCTCCCTGTCCGTGCTGGGTGAGCCTCTGCCCCACGGGCACCTCCCTGTCCATGCTGGGTGAGCCTCTGCCCCACGGGCACCTCCCTGTCCGTGCTGGGTGAGCCTCTGCCCCACGGGCACCTCCCTGTCCATGCTGGGTGAGCCTCTGCCCCACGGGCACCTCCCTGTCCGTGCTGGGTGAGCCTCTGCCCCACGGGCACCTCCCTGTCCATGCTGGGTGAGCCTCTGCCCCACGGGCACCTCCCTGTCCGTGCTGGGTGAGCCTCTGCCCCACGGGCACCTCCCTGTCCATGCTGGGTGAGCCTCTGCCCCACGGGCACCTCCCTGTCCGTGCTGGGTGAGCCTCTGCCCCACGGGCACCTCCCTGTCCATGCTGGGTGAGCCTCTGCCCCACGGGCACCTCCCTGTCCGTGCTGGGTGACCAGCTGCCCGCAGGCACCTCCCTGTCCATCCTGAGTGATCTCCTGCCTGTGGGCAGCCCAGACCACACGTGCCACGAGCTGGGGCGGGCTCAGCCCCGGGACTGGGGTGGGAAGTGACAGGAGGAGCACTGGGGGTGTTCCTCGGTCAGTCCAAGGACCGTGGCCGGGTTCCCTTGGCAGAGCCCCCGCAGTTCGTCAGGGAGCCAGAGAGGCACATCACGGCCGAGATGGAGAAGGTGGTGGCCATCCCCTGCCAAGCCAAAGGTGAGCTGCTCCCCGGCACCCTCCGTGCGCTGCTGCGACCCCGTGCCTGACGTGGCCGTCCCCGTGCAGGTGTCCCCCCTCCCGAGATGGCCTGGTACAAGGACGCTGCCCTGCTCCACCTGGAGAAGCTGTCCCGCTTCCAGCTGCTGGAGGACGGCAGCCTGCAGATCAGCGGGCTGGTCCCCGATGACACCGGAATGTTCCAGTGCTTCGCCCGCAACGCGGCCGGCGAGGTGCAGACCACCACGTACCTGGCCGTGACCAGTAGGTGCCAGGCTCCCTGTGCCCTGTCTGGGTGGTGGGCAGGAGGTGCCCCTGGATGGGTCCCACAGGAGGCTCGGGGACTCCAGGAAACTCTTGTGGGTCAGGTCCAGGCTGGGGACAGGGAGGGAATCCAGGGGGGGCTGTGCATCTCTGTGCCCCACAGGCATCGCCCCCAACATCACGCGGGGTCCCCAGGACAGCACGGTGATCGATGGCATGTCCGTCGTCCTCAACTGCGAGACCTCGGGGGCTCCGCGCCCGGCCATCACCTGGCAGAAAGGTAAAGGGCTGGGCACAAGCCTGTCCCCCGAGCCTTGCCACGGGGCTCGGTGACCACCACGCCGGTGGCCGTGGCACTGACGGGGCTCCGCCGTGTCCCCAGGGGAACGGGTCCTGGCCAGCGGCTCCGTGCAGCTGCCACGCTTCACCCTGCTGGAGTCGGGCAGTCTCCTGGTGAGCCCCGCGCACCTGCCCGACGCTGGCACCTACACCTGCTTGGCCACCAACTCCCGTGGCGTGGACGAGGCCTCCGCAGACCTGGTGGTCTGGGGTAAGGGACTCATGGTGTCACCAGCAGCCCGGAGGGAGGGAGGGACCGCGCCTGGCTCGGGGCAGCGCCCTGTGTAGGGCGGGGTGGAGATCTCGGGGGATGGGCTCTGGGTTTTGTGGGTGCAAACGGGGGCTGTCCCTGCCGGGGCCACCCCCACAGTGCCGGTGGCTCATTGTGTCCCCCCCGCAGCAAGGACACGTATCACGGACCCGCCACAGGACCAGAGCGTCATCAAGGGCACCAAGGCTGTCATGAGCTGCGGGGTCACCCACGACCCCAGCGTGGACGTCAGGTGAGCAGGACAGGGCTGGGAGGGTTGGGGAGTCCAGGCGCCCCCGGGTTGCCGGCCTGGCTGCTGTCACCGCTGTCCTGTGCCCGGGGGAGGGAGATGGGGGGGTCCTCCCCCGCGCTGGTGGTCCTGCAGTGCCACCTGGTGCCCCGCGGCCGGGAGCCCCATGTCCCCTCTCCCTGCCGGGGGGGCTGCGGGGCACCAGCACACCTGGGTCCCCCCCTGGCACAGGTACGTCTGGGAGAAGGACGGGGCCCCGCTGGGCCCCGAGAGCGGCCCCCGGGTGCGCCTGGACGAGCTGGGCACCCTGCACATCTCCCAGACCTGGTCGGGTGACATTGGCACCTACACCTGCAAGGTGATATCGGCCGGGGGCAACGACTCGCGCAGCGCCCACCTCCGTGTCCGGTGAGACCCCCCCTCATCCCGCCGGCGCCCCCCGCCTGGGGCTTGCCCCCTGCCTCCCTCCCTAACCCCCCTGTCCAGGCAGCTCCCCCACGCCCCCGAGAGCCCCGTGGCCACCCTGAGCCCGCAGGAGAAACGGGCCATCAACCTCACCTGGGCCAAGCCCTTCGACGGCAACAGCCCCCTGCTCCGCTATGTCGTGGAGGTCTCTGAGAACAGTAAGGGGCTGCTGCCACTCCCCTGGCACCGCTGGCACTGGGACAAGTCCCCAGCATCACCCCGGGACAGGGGATGCTGCGGGGAGCTTGGGGACCCCGGGACTTGCCAGCTGGGGACCCCAGTGTCCTGCAGGTCAGGTCCCCACCCTGCTGTCCACTCTTCCCCCAGACGCACCCTGGACCGTGCTGCTGGCCAGCGTGGACCCCGAGGTGACATCGGTGACAGTGCGGGGCTTGGTCCCTGCTCGCTCCTACCAGTTCCGCCTGTGCGCTGTGAACGACGTGGGCAGGGGACAGTTCAGCAAGGACACGGAGAGGTGAGCCCCAGCCGGGGGTCCCGGGGGGGCTGGTGGCCCTGGGTGCTCACCCTGCCCGGTCCCCGCAGGGTGTCCCTGCCCGAGGAGCCGCCCTCTGCACCCCCCCAGAACGTCATCGCCAGCGGCCGCACCAACCAGTCCATCATGATCCAGTGGCAGCCGCCCCCCGAGAGCCACCAGAACGGGGTCCTCAAGGGCTACATCATCCGGTGGGTGCTAGCGGCGGGGCCCGAGGGTCCCAAACCTGGTGTAGGTGGGGACACCGTAGCTCTGATGGCTCCTGGTCCCCAGGTACTGCCTGGCTGGGCTGCCCGTGGGGTACCAGTTCAAGAACATCACCAACGCCGAGGTCAACAACCTGCTCCTGGAGGACCTCATCATCTGGACCAACTACGAGATCGAGGTGGCTGCCTACAACAGCGCCGGCCTGGGGGTCTACAGCATGAAGGTGACGGAGTGGACCCTGCAGGGAGGTAGGCAGGGATGGGCAGGGACCATCAGGGGTGGGCAGAGGGTTGGTGGGCGCCCCAGTTGCAACAGGTGGTGCCATTGGGGTGATGGGATGGGAGGACAGGTGAGGAGGTCCCTGGGGGGACTGGGATGTGCTGGGCAGGGGTGACCCGGGGGGTCCCGGGGGCTGGCACCCAGCTGGTGGAGGGGACCTCATGGAGCTACCCCTTCATCCCGGCAGTGCCCACGGTGCCTCCAGGGAATGTGCAGGCCGAGGCCACCAACTCCACCACCATCCGCTTCACCTGGAACCCCCCCAGCCCCCAGTTCATCAATGGCATCAACCAGGGCTACAAGGTGAGGGCGATTCCCAAAAACAGGACAGCTTGTGAGGAAAACTTGGTCAGCCTTCACAAACTGTCTTGGCTCCTCCTCGCCGAAATCCCGGATTTTAATTGGATCTCTCCTGACTGTTAAAATAATATTTACTGTTATTTAACACTTGCGTGGGCTCGGAGTCTCCCATGCTCTGTAATTAATTCCAAATTGCAATTAATTCAAATTTACATTAATGAAATTGAATTAAAACATTAAACTTGTGTCTTAATCCACTCCAAAGAAGTTCGGGAATTTAATTGCCGCTGGATGAGATAACCAGCGTGAGTAGGATATTTAACATTCTTATTAAATGCCACTTAGTATTTTTGATTAGTACTTTTAGGGCCTAATTAGTGCTTAATTAAGTTGCTAGAGGCTATCTTGCACAATGCCAATTAAATGCCCAGCCACCCCTCCTGGATGCGGGCGAGGGGGGATCCCGCGCCGTTATCGATGGAGTTAATCACAGCTCCGTAAACAGCGCTGGCACCAAGTGCTCCCCGCACCGCTAACTGATCGTTAATCAACGCTGAATTAATAAGAGGAAGGCTGGACACGGTGCCGCGGCACTGGGGAGTCCTCACCCCGGTTCCTTTCTCCCCCAGCTCATCGCCTGGGAGCCGGAGCACGAGGACGAGGCCACGGTGGTGACGGTGCGGCCCAACTTCCAGGACAGCGTCCACGTGGGCTTCGTGGCGGGGCTGCGCAAGTTCGCCGAGTACTTCACCTCGGTGCTGTGCTTCACCACGCCCGGGGACGGCCCGCGCAGCCCCCCCCAGCTGGTGCGCACCCACGAGGACGGTACGGGGAGGCTCCGACTCCCGCGGGATGGACGCTGCCCGTCCCCCGGCTCCGTCCCGCTGCCGAGCCCCGGGGAGCCCTGTCCGAGGGGAGACCCCTCCCCGCTCGCTCCTCGCGGGGGTCCCGTGGGTGCCGAGGGCTCCTGCGCTCGGGTGCTGAGCCTGGGTGTCTTTGGGCAGTGCCTGGCCCTGTGGGACACCTCAGCTTCAGTGACATCCTGGATACGTCCCTGAAGGTCAGCTGGCAGGAGCCGCTGGAGAAGAACGGGATCCTGACGGGTGAGGGAGCACCGCCAGATGCTGGCTCCATCATCGGTCCCTTTCCCACCCCACAGCATCTTCCCCCTTTCCCCGTCCCATTCCTGCTCTGCAGCATCTCCCCTTTGTCCCATTCCCACACCACAGCACCGCTCACGCATCCTTTTCCTCTCCCACAGCATTTCCCTTTTGTCCTGTCCTCCTCCCACCCCGCAGCATCTCCCACTTGTCCCCACTCAGCCCCCCGGAGGTGGGTGACTGGGGGAGGTGACACAGGGGTGCCTTCCAGGCTACCGGATCTCGTGGGAGGAGTACAACCGCACCAACACGCGGGTGACACATTACCTGCCCAATGTCACCCTGGAGTACCGCGTCACCGGCCTCACCGCCCTCACCACCTACACCATCGAGGTGGCCGCCATGACCTCCAAGGGACAGGGACAGGTCTCCTCCTCCACCATCTCCTCAGGAGTCCCCCCAGGTGAGCACGGTGGTGTTGAGGGGCTGGGGGGCTGTGGGCAGTGCTGGGGGCAAGCGCCAGGTGCCACCCGCCCTGCCCTGTCCCCACAGAGCTCCCCGGTGCCCCCACCAACCTGGGCATCTCCAACATCGGCCCCCGCTCCGTCACCATCCAGTTTCGCCCGGGTTACGATGGCAAAACCTCCATCTCCCGCTGGCAGGTGGAGGCACAGGTACAGGGTGGCTTGGGATGGGGGTCAGGGGGCGTTTGGGGGGCAGCTTACCCCACTGACAACCCACAGGTGGGCCAGAATGGCGAGGCCGAGGAGTGGGGGCTCGTGCACCAGCTGGCCAACGAGCCCGACAGCCGCTCCATGGAGGTGCCCAACCTGAAGCCCTACACCTACTACAGGCGAGTGCCAGGACAGTGCCTCGGTGGCATCCGTGGGGGAATGGAGCCCTCCCGTCCCCCACCGTGACCCCCTCTCCTCTCTCAGTTTCCGCATGCGGCAGGTGAACATCGTGGGCACCAGCCCCCCCAGCCTGCCCTCTCGGAGGATCCAGACCCTCCAAGCCCCCCCAGACGTGGCCCCTGCCAATGTCACCCTGAGGACGGCCAGCGAGACCAGCCTGTGGCTGCGCTGGATGGTGAGGGGGGACAGTGGGTCAGAGGGGTCTGTGCCTGCGTGGGCTGAAGGGGGATGGAGCTGGGGGGCTGTGGGACACCAGGAGTGACAGCGCCTGTCCCTGCCAGCCCCTCCTGGAGCAGGAGTACAACGGGAACCCCGACTCGGTGGGGTACCGGATCCGGTACGCGCGGGCGGACGGGCGGGGGCAGCCGGCGCTCCACGTGATCCGCGACCGCGTGGAGCGGGAATTCACCATCGAGGACCTGGAGGAGTGGACGGAGTACCGGGTGCAGGTCCAGGCCTTCAACGCCATCGGCTCGGGGCCCTGGAGCCCCTCGGTGCTGGGACGCACCCGGGAGTCAGGTACTGCTGCCCACCAGGGCGCTGGGCACCCACCCTGGCCAGTCCGGCCGCTGACCCTCTCTGTCACCCCTCTCCAGTCCCCTCCTCCGGTCCCAGCAATATTTCGGCAGCGGCCACCTCCTCCAGCAGCCTGATGGTCCGATGGAGTGACATTCCCGAGGCCGACTGCAACGGGCTCATCCTGGGCTACAAGGTGAGCCCATGCCCGTGGGAAGCACAGCTTTCCCTGGGGGAGTCACCCCGCAGGCTGTGGCGTTCCCCGCTGTGCCACCCGCGGGAGCCGGTGCCCATCAGTGCCAGCCTGGCCCGGCTGTGTCACACAGGCTGTGTTGCAGGTGCTGTACAAGGAGAAGGGCTCGGAGGCGCGTGCCCAGTTCTGGCTGGCGGAGGGCAATGCCTCCCGCAGTGCCCAGCTCACCGGGCTGGCCAAGTACACCCTGTACGAGATCCGGGTGCTGGCCTTCACCAGGATGGGTGATGGTGTCCCCAGCCGGCCTCCCGTCCTCGAGAGGACGCTGGATGACGGTGGGTGACAGCACCTGGATGGGCTGGGGGGTCCCCTGGGTGCCTAATCCCATCCTGTCCCTGTTCTCTGGGGCGATCCCTCCCGCCCTGATCGGAACAGCCAGGGCTCCCATTCCCAGGGGATGGGATCTGGCACTTTTCCCCACTCCCTGGTGACCCCAATTTCTGCCCCTGCAGTGCCCGGGCCCCCCGTGGGGCTCCTCTTTCCTGAAGTGAGGACCACCTTGGTGCGGCTCATCTGGCAGCCACCGGCAGCCCCCAACGGCGTCATCCTGGGTAGGTGGGGAGTGTCCCGGCTGTGCCGCACTGGGATGCTCTGCAGAGGGATGCAGAGGTCCTGTGGGAGCAGGGATCAGCGTGGGGAGGCAGAGACCAACTCCCTGGGATCCCCCGAGCATCTCGGAGCCCTCAGGCTTGAAGTTCCCGCTCGGATGTTGGTCCCCGGGTGGGTGTGAGCTCCTCCGTGCGCAGGTTGGGATGGAGGGGGTGGCACGGGGAGGGCCCCAGCCTGGTGTCCCCTCCCCGTCCCCACCACTCCGCTCCCTCCCCGCAGCTTACCAGGTCAGCCACCGCCTGAACACCTCGGCGGTGACCGCGGCCGCCGTGGAGGTGCTGGAGGCCAGCGCCCGGCAGTTCACGGCCACCGGCCTCCAGCCCGAGGCCACCTACCTGTTCCGCGTCACCGCGCAGACCCGCAAGGGCTGGGGCGAGGCGGCCGAAGCCCTGGTGGTCACCACCGAGAAGAGAGGTAACGATGGTGGGGGGGTTCTGGCCGGCGGCGGGGGGCTGGCGGTGCCCCCGCAGTGCTCCCAGCCCCTCGCCTCCCCTAGCCCGGCCGCAGCCCCCCGGGAAGCCGCTGGCGCAGCAGGAGGAGGTGCGGGCCCGGAGCGTGCTGCTGTCCTGGGAGCCGGGCAGCGACGGCCTCTCCCCCGTGCGCTACTACACCGTGCAGAGCCGCGAGCTGCCCGACGGCGACTGGGCTCTGCACTCCGCCCCCGTCAGCCACAACGCCACCGCCTTCGTCGTGGACAGGTGAGGGGCTGGGGATGCGGCGGGTGATGGTTTGGATGCTTTCTCCGTGCCTCAGTTTCCCCGTCCCATGAGAAGTGCTGGTACGAGGCTGGGAAGCCATGGCCTGCTGGGAGGCAGGGTGGCTCGGGGGGCACCCGCTGGCTGCCCTGTCCCCATCCCGCTCCTCTCCCCGCAGGCTGAAACCCTTCACCTCCTACAAGTTCCGTGTGAAGGCGACGAACGACATCGGGGACAGCGAGTACAGCGAGGAGTCGGAGTCGCTCACCACCCTGCAGGCGGGTCAGCACCTCCTGGGGCAGGGACAGGGGGTACCCCCGTGCCCGGGGAATTCCTCCTGTGCCCTGGGCATCTCCGGAGCCTCACCACCCTCTTCTCCCCCACAGCCCCCGAGGAGGCTCCCACCATCCTCTCCATCACCCCCCACACCACCACGTCGGTGCTCATCCGCTGGCAGGTACCATCCCCTCTGCCCTGCCCTGGGTGGCACCTCAGGGTGCCAGGGAGCCCTGGATCAGAGCAGCCTCTGACCGCCTTCCCTCGCTCCCCTTTTAGCCCCCGGCTGAGGACAAGATCAACGGGATCCTGCTGGGATTCCGGCTGCGGTACCGGGAGCTGGCGTACGACAGCCTGCGGGGCTTTGCCCTGCGCGGCATCGGCCACCCCGGCGCCAGCTGGGCCGAGCTCAGCCGTGAGTGCCCATGGCCCCCCTGACCCTGGGGATGGGAGCTGGGGTGACCTGGGGGTGACGGGGCCCTTGCAGGGGAGCCCTGGCCCGCCCTGGGTGGGGTCTGTGTTGGGGTAGGGGCTCCGAGAGGGGAGCCCACCCCTGCCCTGCGCTGACCCCTGCCTGCTCTCCTGCCCAGCCGCCTACGCCGTGCACAACCTCAGCGAGGTGTCCCTCACCCAGTACGAGCTGGACAGTAAGTCACCACCCCCGCCGTGTCCCCCACCTCCCTCTCTGTGTCCCCCACGGCCACCCCTGCGTGTCCCTGCACTCTGGGGTGAGCTGGAACCCCTCTGCCTGTCCCCTCCAGCTGCTCTTTGGGGACACCCCCTTCTTCCCAACAAGAGGGGCTCTGCCAAGTCCCCCGGGGATAGCGGGGCTGCCCCATTACGGGGAGGGTCCCACTCATGCTTTGTTCCTCCCAGACCTGAGCAAGCACCGGCGCTACGAGATCCGGATGAGCGTCTACAACGCCGTGGGCGAGGGGCCCCCCAGCCCACCCCAGGAGGTGTTCGTGGGGGAAGCAGGTGAGTCCTGGCGGGGGTGCCCCTGTTGGGGGCTGCAGGAAGGGGGCCCACCTGTCCTGGAACCCCACACGGCCCGGACAGGGCAGTGCATCCCCCGGAGCAGTGCGGTGACACCGTCCCCTCCCTCGGCACAGTGCCCACCGCAGCGCCCCAGAACGTGGCTGTGCAGGCGGTCACGGCCACCCAGCTGGACGTCACCTGGGAGCCACCCCCCGTCCAGAGCCAGAACGGCGACATCCAGGGCTATAAGGTACCTCCTGTCACCCGCGAGCTGGCACCCGGCCGGGGCTCGGGGACACGGGGGGCTCTGGGGAGGTGCTGAATTCCTGGGGGGCACTGGGTGCGTGGCACTGGGGGTGCTGTGCATGGCTTTGGGGGAGGGATTCTGGGACGATGCTGGGAGTCCCGAGGAGATCCCGGGAGCCCCATCCCGGTGCCGAGCGGCGGCGGAGCAGCAGATGGCGCCGTCGGCCCTGGAATGCGGCTGGGATGCACCGGGATCCAGCCGGGATGCGTCGGGATACAGCCGGGATTCGTAGGGATGCTGTTGGGATGCATTAGGATGCAGTTGAGGTACCCAGCCCCATGCTCCACACACCTCCTGGTCCCCATCCATTGTGATTCCTTCTCCATGTCCCCATCCCTGAGGAATCAGGCACAGCTCGAAGGAGATCTCAGCACCCCGGGGCGATGCTGAGCCGCGTCTGACGCCCTCCACTCTCCTCGAGGAGGGGCTGTTCCGTTCCCTCCGGCACACCCGGAGCCACCAGGCTGGGACAGGGGCTCAGGAGCCTGGGCAGGGATGTTTGGGCGCAGCGAGGGCTCAGGGAAGGCGAGCCGGGTTGGATCCGTGCCTCACTCAGCGCCCCACGCCCCTTCCTGCAGATCCACTTCTGGGAGGAGCAGCGCCAGAACGAGAGCGCGCGGGTCAAGACCCTGTTCCTGCCCGAGACCGGGGTGAAGCTGAAGAACCTGAGGGGCTACACCTCCTACTGGGTCAGCGTGGCCGCCTTCAACGCCGCCGGGGACGGGCCCCGCAGCCCCCCCGTGAAGGCACGGACACAGCAGGCAGGTGGGGCCCTTGGCACAGCTCCCCTTGTGCCCCCGGGCTCTGTGGGGAGGTGTCTCCGTGGATCTGGCTCCAGGGATTCCCCCTCATCCTGTGTCCCCGAGGAGAGCATCCCTGGGCTCCCCCTCGGTGGATTTGTGGGGCTGGGGGCACACGGGGATGGAGGTTTAAGCTGAGGCTTGAGAAGGACGCAGGTCTGGGGAGAAGGAGGCTCATTATTCCCCCATGGAACTTCTGCTGCAGCGGGGATGGGGCACGGGGGTGTGAGCTGATGACCAGCGTTAGGGTGGAGGCAGGGAGAGAGGCCAGCTCGTGCTGGGGGCATCCCCTGGGAGCACTGAGCTGGCCCTGCCACGCTGTCCCCTGGCAGCCCCCAGCGCCCCCGGCTCCATCCGCTTCAGCGAGCTGACCACCACCTCAGTGAACGTGTCCTGGGAGCCACCACCGCTGCCCAACGGCATCCTCGAGGGCTACAGGCTGGTGTACGAGCCCTGCACGCCCGTGGATGGTGAGGGCATGGCCGGGGGGAGCGGGGACGGCGCGGGGGGAACGCGGCTCAGCCTCCGTCCCCGCAGGCGTCAGCAAGATCGTGACGGTGGACGTGAAGGGGAACAGCCCGCTGTGGATGAAGGTCAAGGACCTGGCCGAGGGCGTCACGTACCGCTTCCGAATCCGGGCCAAAACCTTCGCCTACGGGCCGGACGTCGAGGCCAACATCACCACGGGGCCCGGGGAAGGTACGGGGGACACAAGGGGGACACGCGGGGCGAGGAAGGAGATGGGCCGGGGGCTGGCATGGCCCTGTGCCAGTTTATACCCCCTGCCTCCAGCTCTGCCCTGGCCCCCAGGTGCCCCTGGCCCACCCGGAGAGCCTTTCATCTCCCGCTACGGCTCGGCCATCACCATCCACTGGTCCAGTGGGGACCCCGGCCAAGGGCCCATCACCAGATACGTCATCGAGGCCCGGCCCTCAGGTACCGCAGCTGCCTCTGCTCTCCTCGGGGGTCAGGAGAGGGGGAAACTGAGGCAGGGAGTGCTGGCCTGGGTTGGGGGTTAGGACCCGGTGTCTGGGGGTTGTCCATGTGCTGATCCATGAGGAAAACGCTGCTGAGTGGGGCTGATGGAAAGGGCAGCACCTGGAGGGCCGGTGGGTGGAGGGACATCACGCCTGGCCCTGGGGTGTCCTGCAGAGCCAGCTCTCCCCTCCCAGCCCCGTGGTCTCTTCCAGATGAGGGGCTCTGGGACATCCTCATCAAAGACATCCCCAAGGAGGTGACCTCCTACACCTTCAGCATGGACATCCTCAAGCAGGGGGTCAGCTACGACTTCCGTGTCATCGCCGTCAACGACTATGGCTACGGGACCCCCAGCACCCCTTCCCCGTCTGTGTCAGGTGGGTTCCCGGGGGGTTCTGTCCCCCTGTGCCAGAGGGAGCGTCCTGGTGCTGCTCAGTTCTCGTGGCCATCACTGAAACCCACTCCTGGCTCCTGCAGAGTCCCAAATCCCACTGCCAGCTCTCCCTTTCCAAAGCCCTCTGTTATCCCCCTTTCCCATGGATCGAGGCCTCACAAAGCTCCCAAGTGACCCCGTGCTCTGCAGAGGGGTGTCCCCATCCAGTCTGGTTGTCCCCCATGCCTGTGCCCCTCTGATCCTTCCTGCTGTGCCCCAGCCCAGAAAACCAACCCGTTCTACGAGGAGTGGTGGTTCCTGGTGGTCATCGCCCTGGTGGGGCTCATCTTCATCCTCCTCCTCGTCTTCGTGCTCATCATCCGCGGGCAGAGCAAGAAGTACTCCAAGAAATCGGACTCAGGTGAGTGACAGGGAGTGTGGTGGGTGGTGACAGGACCCTCCTGACCCCATGGGAGCCTCTGGGGGGTCTCTCCCTGCCTTTTTGGTCAGGGTGGGGTGGTGGGAGCCTCCCTTCCTGCCCACCTTGGGAACAACTCCTGCAGAGCCCCGGCGCCACCCGATAACGATGCTGTGGTGTCCCGGAGAGCACGGGGAGCTCGAGATGAAATAAAGGACTTGTCCCACAGACAGCTGCGGAGGCAGGGCGGCCCCGGGGGCTCGCAGGGGTCACTGGGATTAGCCAAACACAGCTCTGTTTTCTTAGCTCTGTCAAGGGCTCAAATTGTGGGGAAAATCCAGAGCTCCTCGTTAAGCAAACAGCCCGGAGTGGGAGCTGGGGGCACTGGGGCAGGTCAGGGGGCTGGGCCAGGGCAGGCGGGCTGGGCACGGCTGGCACCTCCCGGCTGTCCCCAGCTCACCCTGGAACCAGCACAATCCCCCCGGGGCCATCCCCAGCCCCCGGGCAGGGTCCAGCCCCTCCCCGCTGTGCTGCGCTGCCTGGGGAGGGGCAGGGGGGGCTGAGCATCCCATCCCCCAGGGAACAGCTCCAAGGCGGCCGCCCTGAGCCACGGGGACATGGTGAGCCTGGATGAGGGCAGCTTCCCCGCCCTGGAGCTCAACAACCGGCGCCTCTCCGTCAAGAATTCCTTCTGCCGGAAGAACGGCATCTACACCCGGTAGGGATCCCCGGCCACAGCCCCCTCCCCGGGCAGGGGGAGCAGTTTTGGTCACCGTGTCCATCCCTGCTCCATCGTGGCGTGGGGAAGGCTTGGATCCCGAGGGGGTGACCCTGATCTGCCCGGTGTGCCCCCAAAAGGCTGGGGGTCCCTGACAGTGGGATCGGGGTTCTGGGGAGGGGGTGGTCCCTGAGCCGACCCCATGGTTCTGCCGGGGTTGTCTCCAAGTGGCCCAGCCCCGAGGGAAGGGGACACACGCTGACCCCCCACCTGCGTGTCCCCGAGGTCCCCACCCCGGCCCAGCCCCGGCAGCCTGCACTACTCGGACGAGGACGTGACCAAGTACAACGACCTGATCCCCGCCGAGAGCAGCAGCCTGACCGAGAAACCCTCCGAGGTCTCCGACTCCCAGGTGACCCCCGGGGCTGCACACGGGGACAGGGACCTGGGGCGGGGTGCAGGGTGCTGGGAGCCTTCCCCGAGCATCAGCCTTTTCCTCTGCCCGCCACGAGGCAGCTCCTGGAGCACGTTTGGGAGCAGCCCTGCTGCTCCTGCCCCATCCCGCGTTGGAGGCAGCAGCATCCCTTCCTGGCACGGAGCCGGAGCAAAGCTGGCACAGCCCCCGGCCCGTGTGCTGGGGATGTGACACTGCGGGGGGCTGCCAGGGCTGCCGGGGACAGGGCACAGGGGACGGGAGGTCAGCGGGGCTGGGGGCTGTCCCGCTGCCCGGTCGCTGGTGGCAACGTCCGCATCTCTGCCAACTCCACAAAATGCCACCTTTGTCTTGTGCCGGGGCCACGGGCAGCTGTGGCCGGGCAGGAACCCCGGGGAGGCCACGGGACCATCACCCCCAGGGTGGATCCTGAGAGGCTGACGCCCGGGGAAAGGTCCTGCGGTCCCCCTAGGGCTGTCCCCGAGCAGGAGGGGATTGTGCCCAGGGTCCCCCCCTGTCGCTGCCCGCACCGGCTGTTTCCTTGGCAGATGCCGGCTCCTCTCGCTGCAGCCCGAGCGGGGCTCGAGTGGCTTTTGAGGAGCTGTGAAGAGCTGCGGGAGCTGGCGCTGGCGCGGGGCAGTTCCCACCGCCCTCAATGGGCCCTTTGTGCGCCGCCGGAGAAGCTGAATCCAATTACCGGCGGAGCCCAAAAACACCCTCCCCGCCAGCCCGCGGGCATCGCGGCCTCGGCAGCGCTCAGGAACCTTTTGTAGGAGGTTTTGTTTTGCTTTAGCAAGAGGCAGAAACCCCCCAGTGATGCTGCAGCCGTCCCAGCCTTTAAATACTTTCGGGATGTGCTCGCCAGCATTCCCAAAAGAGCACTGGGAAAGCACCAGGAAAGCACTGGAAATCCCGGAACGATTCAAGCTGGAAAATGCCTCTGAGACCATCGAGTCCAAGCCGTGCCCCATGCCCTCCTTGTCCCCAGCCCGGAGCACTGAATGCCACGTCCAGGCCTTCCCTGGGGACTCCACCACCTCTCTGGGCAGCCGTTCCATGAGGAAATCCCCCCGGATGTCCCGAACTCCCCCGGCGCAGCTCGGGGCCGCTCCCTCTCCCCCCGTCGCTGGGAGCGGAGCCCGACCCTGCCGAGCTGTGGGGCCGGCGGGTGCTGTGCCCACCTCACCAGCTGCCCCCGCGCTGTTTTTCAGGGCAGCGACAGCGAGTACGAGGTGGATCCCGGGCACCAGAAGGCGCATTCCTTTGTCAACCACTACATCAGCGACCCCACCTACTACAACTCGTGGCGGCGGCAGCAGAAGGGCATCTCCCGGGCACAGGCCTACAGCTACACCGAGAGCGACTCGGGCGAGCCCGACCACACCCCGCTCTCCAACAGCACCTCCACGCAGCAGGGCAGCCTCTTCCGCCCCAAAGCCAGCAGGACTCCCACCCCCCAGACCCCCGGCAACGCCCCCAGCAGCCAGCCCGGGACCCTGTACCGCCCGCCCAGCAGCCTGGCCCCCGGCTCCAGAGCCCCCATCGCTGGGTTCTCCTCTTTCGTTTGATATTTAAACAGAAGAACAGAAGAGGATGGGGGGGGGAAATTAGGGGGGAAAAAAAAAAAGAAGA
>VYXC01000800.1:548767-564655 GCA_013397175.1 Platysteira castanea
GGCGGTGGCCGGAGCTGGCGGTGGTCGCGGCCGGGGCGGTGGCTGCCCGCGGCCCCTCTCGGGAAGGTGGATCCTCGCCGCGCTGGAGCGGATCCAGCGGCACCCCGGGGCTGGCCGGGGCTGGGCGCCGCCGGGTGCTGAGTCAGAGCCGCCCGAAATCCCCGTCCTGCTCATCCCCCGGTGGCCCCGGACAGGGCTCGGGGTCCCGGGTGACCGCAGCCTGCCCTCCGCCCTGCTGCCCGTCCCCGGGCGGCACTCACCGCTGCCACGGGTGCCCCGGCGAGAGGGACTGCCCGGCTCTGCCAGCGCTGGGCACGGGGCTGGCTCCCAGACCCGCTCCGGTGCCCGTAGAACCGGGGCTCGGTGGGCAGCGACCGCTCGCGGGGCGCTGGATTCGTCCCACGCCGCCCCGGTTTGACCCCGGCAGCGGCGGCAGCAGCAGCAGCGTGAAGTATAGATGTTTCCAAGCGCCGAATCTATGGATCAGGGAGGCTGTTCCAAAGGGAGTTGGGATCTATAGCGCAGGAGAGCTGCTCTAAAGGGATCGTTAATGGGCTGTGGGGGGAAACTGAGGCACAGCGTGCCATCTCTGCACCCAGGACAGGGCTCGCCCCCAGCCGGGCACGCAGTAAACAAATCTGTTTTGGACGCAGCTCCCTGGGAAACCGTGGAGCGACTCCAGCTGTGGTTTAGCGCCGAGGAGGCTCCGTGTGTTGGGGTCTGGGGGTGCAGAGCGAGCCTCGGCTGAACCCCGATGCCCGGGGCAGCCTCCCGGCTCCGCGCCCCGGGCTGAGCGGCCGCGGGGCTCCCTCCCCGGCCCCCAGCGCCAGCCCCGGCGTTGTGCTGACCGTGCCGGTCGCTGCCTTTGTTCGCTGGGTTTTGTCCTGAGCACAAACAGCCGCGCTGGGCCCCCCGAGCCGGCGGGCTGCGGGCCCCCGGCAGGTAGGGAGCCGCGGCCGCGCTGTGGGAAGTCTGCCTGTTTACTTCCCGTCCACCCCAGCGAAACCGCAGGAATTCGGAGCCCGGCGCAGGTCGGGAGGTCTGTTCAGCCCCGGTATCCTGTCGAACCCCGGCCAGCCCCTGTTGCGAGAGACGGAGCCAGGGCCGGCGAGCAGATAACCTTTACCCCCGGAAAAGTCCCCTCCTGGCCCTGCAGAGCCGCGGGCTGGTTCGTGGCCCCAGAGCTGGAGGATTTATGGTCCTGTGCGTGTTCTGGCGTGTCCTGCCAATAGTTCCTTGCTGAACTCTGGCTACCTCCTGGCTGCTGGCAGTCCCTCGGGGAGTGCTTCTCTGCTTTTGGCACCGGCGGTGAGTTCCCAGCCTGGTGCTGCTCCGTGTGCCGAGAGCCCTGGCGAGAGCCAAGCTTCTCCTCCCGCCCCGGGTGCCATCGTCTCTCCATCCCTGGCTCTGATGCTCGCTGGCAGTAGCTTTTCCACTTCCAGAGGCTGCTCCGTGCATCCCAGGGTTGCGCTGCAGCGGCGTCCTGATGCCAGGAACAGGACCAGACCTGTCACCGTGCCGGGGTGGAGGCGGTCACCGGGGCGCCGGGGCTGCCCGCACTGACAGGACCGTCTGCCCCCAGGCCCTGGGAAGACTCGCCAGGGAGCCCTACCGAGGGTGTGACAGCGGCTGGGTCCCCTCCTGGGCCGGCGGTGGCAGGGTGTGATCCGTGCCCTGGCTCCAGCTGCTGTCTGCCGAGCTCCAACATCAAAGGATCAAAGGATCCCCGAGGGGCAGCTCACCTGAAAGTGGGGCTGAGCAGGCGGGGTGGCCTCCCTGTCCCGTGTGCAGGTTCTCCCTGGCCCTGGGCGGCGTGGGGGACCCGACCGGTCCAGCACAGCCCCTGCCCCAGCGCCCGGCAGGGCGGGGAGAGCATCCTCTGATCTCGGGGTGCTGCCTGGGGGGCTCTGCACGGCAAAGCTGGGGAGCTCGTTTGGAGCCGGCTGGGCCGGCCAGGATGCTTTCCCAGTTTGGCTTTCCCAGCCTGTGAGCAGGAAGAGCTGGGGGCAGGACGCACGGGAATGTGGCTGGACTCGGCGTTTCTCCTGCGTGTGCTCATTCGCTGGCCTCCTTCTCTGAGCCACTTTCCCTCTGGTCCCCAAGGGTGACGGATGCTGAGCGGGATGAGATGAAGAGGGCAGAGGGGGGGTCCCGTGGGGAGCCTGCACCATCGGGGCACGTGGGCCTGGCCAGGGCTGTCCCAGTTCTGTGCTGGCTGCACTGTCCTACAAGCAGACATTCATTTACAGGGACAGTCGTGTCCCTGGGCGCCTCAGGTTCTCACTGCTCGGAGCCTGTGATCCCAAAGGGCTCAGAGGGCAGGTGGGAAGCAGCACAGGGCTGTCAGTACGAGTTATCCCTCTTGTCCTCGACCCGTGTGTGCAGGTCCTGTCCCCTCCCCTTGTCCCAAAGCCCTGCTGGGGCTTGGCTCTGCTCTGGGCTCGCTGCCCCGGGATGGGCAGCGCTGCCAGGTGCCAGCGAAGTCTCTCGGGTTACCAGCAGCTTCCCCTGGTAGGTGGCTGGAAAGGCAGCGCCAGCGATGCCTCCCTGGCCTGGTTTCCTTTGTGAAAGCGCCGGCAGCGGGAATGTCAGAGGATCTGCTCTCCCCGAGCGAGAGGAGGAGAAAAGGGCTCTGTGTCCAGCTCCCCTGGGCCGGGCTGTGTGGGCAGCAGTGTCCATCTGTGCTGCCAGCGCCTCTCGGGGCGAGCTGGGAGCAAAACATCGAGGAACAGGGGGAGATTTTGGCTGCTGTGCAGGGGCTCCGTGGGCTGGAGCGTTCAGGGGAGGGGGACACGGTGCTGGCTGGGAGGCTGTGACGGTGACAGAGCGCTGCTGGCCCCGCCGGTCCTGCTCCAACCTCCCGGTGGCCCCTTTGCCGCGGCTTGCAAAGTATCTCACAAATGCTGAACTTGGCCCCGAAATCTAAATACAAGGGAGGGACAGTCCCCAGATGGCCTAAATCAGCAGCACGGTTGCCTGGCCCAGCTGGGGAGCTCGCCGGGAGTGTTTGTTTTATGGAAAACCAAAGGCTGGAGGAATGCTGGCCTGGAAGGGGATGTTGGAAGGGGGAAGCGTTGGTGCCATGCACACGTGCCCGGCTGGGCATGCAGGAGATCCCGGAGAGGGAGCAGGGCCCAGCGAGCTGCTCGTCTGCGTTGGGATGGGCTGAGGGGAGAAGGAATTCCCCCGGCTCCTGGTTTGAGGTGCAGGGAAGGAGATGTGGCTCCTTGGTGGCTTCCCGCAGCTGCTGGGGATGGACTGGGGGCTCCTCCAGCCAGACCCCCATGTGCCCTCACCCCGCTGGGTGGCCGAGGGGGGCTCGGGCTGTGCCCCCCTGGGCTGGTGGGATCGTGCACAGGGCTGGGCAGGGAGCGTGGCCGTGTGCCACCAGTGCCGTGTGCCACCAGTGCCATGTGCCACCAGTGCCGTGCCATGGGGAACTCCTGCCCTGGCCCGGCCCATCCGGCACCCACACACAGGAGGGTTGGGCAACTGGACTTTGCCCCAGCGTGGGGCCAGAGTCCATCCTGCCCGCACACAGCCTGCCCGAGGTCCTGCTGCTCCTGTGGGGACAGCGGGGCGTCACAGGGTGGGTGTGGGGAGGCAAGGGGGGTGGCCCCTAGGCTGGCTGGCCCCTGGGGCCGGGTGGGCACCGGCGGGGACGTGGCCCCCGCTCCGAGGCTCGCTCCGAGATCACACGTCCGTCGCTTCCCCGTGCGTGTCACGGGGCGCGGTGTCGCCGGCGGTGCCCGCAGGGAGGAAGCGGGCGGCCACGAGCCCTTCCTGCCCTGCCGGGACCACCTGGGGCTGCCTGGCGCCACGGGATGCGGTGACACGGTCGCTGTCCTTGTCCCGTCCCGCGTGGTACGGGCGCTGGGCTGGACAGATCGGCTGGTGGCCCCGAGGTGGCCGAGGGAAGGAGTAAAATGTCCCTTCACATTCTGGTCAGCCAGAGCCCCTGTCATTTCTGTCACCTCTGAGTCACAGCGGCGACGATGAGGTGGCCGGGGAGGGTGGGGATGGTCACGCATGGGCTCGGCTCCGAGGAGCAGCAGGGAGGGTTTTGGGGGGCTCAGGGCAGCAGCAAAGCTGTGTCCCCACGTCCCCATCCTGCCAAGCATGGAGGGGTCCCCATCCTGGTCCCCCCGTCCCCCTGCTCGGCTGGCGGTGCCTCCCGGGGGCTCTACGCCCTCCTCACACACTTCCTGCCGTCTGTTTCCAATTCCTCCTGGCGTCTGCTCCTCCCCGCTTTCTTCCAATTAAAAAAAAAAAAAAAAATCCCAGGCATCTTCTGAGCGTGCGGCTCGCAGGGGCTGGAGCTGCCGTGCCCCGCTCGGGAGGACTGGGGCTGTGCCAGGAGGGGACAGAGGGTGCCCGTGGTGCCCTGCATCTCTTTTGGTGCCCGTTCACGTGGGGCACAGGGTCAGGGATCATCCTGAAGGATTTCTCTGCCCGGGTCTTTCTCCTGAGGTTCTCTCTGCTCCGGGAATGGGTCTGGGACCCGCTCCTTCAGGGGGTGTGGGGAGCTCGGGGTAGTCTGAGGGCGCATCCCATGTGGAATGATGCCCTGCATGGAAGCAGCTCCCGGGAGAACCAGCTGGTGGGCACAGGGTGACAGTTTGCAGCTCGGTGGGATGAAATCTGGTGCCCTCCCACGTTCTCGAAACCTGACCATGTCCCTCCCTCCTCTCCCCTAGGAGTGACCCGTCGGTGACGCCGGTGGGGTGCTGGCCGCGGAGCCCCAGCTGTGAGCGCCAGGCGCCGGACCCAGCGTGGCACAGCCTCCCCGGGCCGCCACCATGCCGATCCTCAAGCAGCTCGTGTCCAACTCCGCGCACTCCAAGCGCCGCTCGCGGGCCGACCTGACGGCCGAGATGATCAGCGCGCCCCTGGGGGACTTCCGCCACACCATGCACGTGGGGCGCGCCGGGGACGCCTTCGGGGACACCTCCTTCCTCACCAGCAAGGCCGGCGAGCCGGTGCCGGAGGTGGGAGAGGAGCCGGGCGCCTCCAAGCCCAGCCTGCTGTCCCGCCGCTTCCGCAGCAGCAAGCGCTCGCAGTCGGTGACGCGCGGGGACCGGCGGGACATGCTGGGCTCGCTGCGGGACTCGGCGCTCTTCGTCAAGAACGCCGTGTCCCTGCCGCAGCTCAACGAGAAGGACGTGGACAGGAGCGCGGGGCAGCTGCCCAAGAGCCTCTCCTCCAGCCCCGTGAAGAAGCTGCCCGAGGAAATGAGCCCCGAAGAGCAGCAGCGCCCGAACGGGGCGGCCGCGGGGCCGCTGAGCCCCGGCTTGGACGAGCGCGACTTCGGCGACATCACGGACCTGCCCGTGGTGGTGGCCAAGGGCGGGGCGGGCTTGAAGCACGCCGAGTCCATCATGTCCTTCCACATCGACCTGGGGCCCTCCATGCTCGGCGACGTGCTGAGCATCATGGATAAGGATCAGTGGGAGCAGGACGAAGACCCCGAGGCGGAGGAGAGCCGCGAGGAGGAGGAGGAGGAGGAGGAGGGCAAGCCCGCCCCGCCCGGCTCCCCGCTGGTGGCCGTGGCGGCCCCGCCGAGCCAGAGCCCGGCCCGCGGTGGCCGCAGCCCCAGGGACAGCAGTCCGGCCTCCAGCTGCACCTCGGGGCCTGAGGAGCGCAGCCCTGTCCCCAGGCCACCGAGCCAGCGGGCGGGGCCCCCGAAACGCCCGGACAAGGAGTTCTCGTTTGCTGACGAAGACGATGACGAGATCCGGGTATAAAGGCGGGCGGCCGAGCCGAGGGTCTGGTTCTCACTGCGGCTGCTTGGACGCGGGGCTGAACACCCCAAGTGGTGGCACTGGGGGAGACTCGACTGCTGCCTGGATCCCTCTCTGTGCTGCAGCAGGACAGCGCTCTGCTCCCGGGGCCGGGGCGTTCCTGACGCCTGTCAGCCCCCAGAGAGCTCCAGCACTTCCTGGGAGGGAGAAGCAGACTCGATTTCGGTTCTTTCTGCTGGACTTTGGATATTAGCTCCTTTCTCCTGCCCCACTGCCCATGTAAAGCGATTTAGGATCCGACGAGACGAGCCTTTGGAGTTTTAGCCCCTTTAGTAATATATATATATTTTCCGCCGTACAGTTTTTACTGTTTTCTGATTTGTACTCACCTTTCTCTACTCTCTTTTGGTTTTAACTGAGGGAAGATTTCCCGTGAGGAAGAACTTGGCTCTGGAGCTCAGAGGTGGCCTGGGACTATGGGCAGCTCCAGCTTCCTGGGTTTCTTGGGGACTTTGTACAGACCAAGAGCCTCCCGGTGCCGTGGCGGGCGCTCACTCCCCATCCCTCGGACGGACGGATGGATGGACGGATGGATGGAGGGATGGAGGGATGGATGGATGGAGGGATGGAGGGATGGAGGGATGGATGGATGGATGGATGGATGGATGGATGGATGGATGGATGGATGGATCCATCCCAAATGCTTGACCCTCCAACCAGCCCGGGGGTCGCAGGGATGCTCCCGGCCACCTGCGGGGATGCTGATGGAAGCGTGGGTCTGTCCCCTGTGAGAGGAGCACCTGGAAGCTGCCGGAGCCAGGGAATTCCAGTGGGGCCGGGCAGTGCCGGGAGCAGGCGGCTGGAGCAGGAGGTTTTATACCGTGTATGTACAAATGCAAGGAATAAATGGAAATGGTAGTGACCGCAGTGGCCTGAGTTCCTGAGGGGTGGCACGGGGGGGACCTGCTGCCCGAGCAGGACCAGTGTCCCCGTGCTGCTGCCCCCACCTTGGCTGCCCATCCCTGGCCGTGCTCCTGGCCACAGTTCAGGCACCTGCCGGGGCCGAGCTTTCTCTGCCTGTGTCCTGAGGAAGCGGGAGAGCTCCTGCTGGCCGGATCTGGCTCCGGGCTGGGACCCTCGGGCCAGGCGGCTCCTGCCAAGGGACGGCTCTGCCAACGCTCCCCTCTCCTCCCCCAGCCCTGCTCCCGGCCAGCCGGGGAGGAGGGGACGGTGCTGGGGGGGCAGGACTGGCTGTCCCCGCTCCCACGGGCTGGGGGCCAGGGGGTGCCCCGGGGGTTCCTGGCCCCGTGGGGCTGCGGTGGCCCTGGGTGATCCCGGCAGAGTGAGCGGGGCAGGTCACTCCCATCCCGCAGCCAGCTTCCCACAGCTCGGCCGCTGGTGAAATGGGGCTCTGCCAGTGCTGGGAATGACTTCCCGCTCCAGCCCCTTGGATGGAGCTGGGCCGAGATGGGGCAAAGTGCCAGGAGCGGCCCTACAGCCCTTCCCTGAGCGGGTGGAGAGCTTGGAGCACTGGCCAGGCTCTCCTCACTGAAGAGAGGGAATGATTTATCCCCCTCAACATCTCCCAGCCCTGGGAGGGGCTGGATGCCCCTGTCCTCCCAAATGGATCTCCCTGGAGAAGCCAGGGGAGCGGGCAAATGCTGTGCCACAGCGGGGATACAATGGGGTCCTGTCCTGTCACCCCGAGCAGGGGACATTGGGCCATTGTCTGGGACAGGGAGAACAACAGCAGCTGCAGCTGGAGGCTCTGAGCTCACCAGGCCGCCTCTGCCCTGGTCACTGTGCCCCCCTGCCCTCTGCCAGGGTCCGTGTCCCACCCCCTGCGCCAATGGTCCTGGTGGCTGTCACCTGGGAGGTCACCAGCCTGCTGGGGACACCTGGCTCCTCTTGTCCCTCAGGGATGCTCTGGCACAAAGCAGCAAGGCTGGGTCCCCGGGGTTTGCCCCCCTCACTCCCTGGGGCTGTGGGGCGGGGAGAAGCCCTGGGGTGACCCTTCACGGGCCGCCTGCCACTGTCACTTGGCCGTCCTGATCTTTGTGACGCCTGTCGGCTCCAGGCTGGGGCTCGGCAGCGCCGCGGTGCCGCGAGCTGATGGGGCAGAAAGTGTGTGCGGGGCTGCTGAGCGCAGCCGGGACACGGGACAGGGGGTGGCCCCGGAACACCGGGAGGGAGCGGGGACAGGGACAGCCCCACGGGTCCTGGGCTGGTGGGCAGTGACACCGCCAGCGTCCGGCCAATGCCGGCTGCAGGGAGCGAGGCTGCACCCCCAGCCTCCCCAAAGCCCGCGGTGGGCACAGTGACATCGTGTCACCTCCTTGGGGTGGCACCCGGGATGTCCCGCGCGGCTGCTGGGTGGGCGGTGGGTGCCCGGCACCCTGCAGCACCCACGGGCAGCGCTCTGGCAGCGCTGGTCCAGTGGTTTGATCCCAAGTGACAGAATGGGAGCAGGGCTCCATCGGCCGTGTCAGCCCACGGCGCCCCGGGCGCTGAGCGTGGCCGCGGGAGCCGCGTGACGGAGCAGGGATGGAGAGCTGGGATAAATCCAGGGGCTCTCTGGCTGCTCCGGGTGGCTCCGGGAAGTGCACGGAGCCCTGGGCATGCCCGGAATGTTCCGCTGGAGCCTGGCACCCGGGAAAGCCCAAAAGCAGCCCAGTGGAAGTGTCCCTGCCTGTGGATGGGACGAGGTGGGCTTTGAGGAGCCTTCCAGCAGAAACCATTCCGTGATCCTGTGATTTATCGGGATGCAAGGTGTGACCCCTTCCAGGAGCCCAGGGATGTGGATCTGTCCTGCCAGGTGCTGGAGAGCAGGCCTGGGGCTGGCGCTGCTGTGCCCTGAGCGATGCTCCCAGCACCCAGAGCACACCAAAACACACCCAGTGATGCCTTAGATTTTAATTTCTATATTTTTCAAATCCTGTACTGCCCAGTGTGTAACTCTAAAGTTTCTTGTAGCTCGTGAGCTGCTCTCTTAGGCCAGACAGACACAACAAAGCCTCTCTGAGCTGTTCAAGGACACTCGGGCTGTCCTAGGCTCAAAAGGTGTAAACTGGGACCATGAGAGAGGTGGAGAAATTGAAGAGAGCTGAAGTTTTAATTGGTGAATTTATGCTGAGATGCAAATGGACCAAACCTATAACTGTGTCAAGAACTCGTGACTCGTTGTCCATCCTGGGGTCCATTTTATGGAAGCAGCCTCTGGCTCCCCAGGGTGTGCCTTGAAGGCCTTCAAATAAATCCCTGCCTTTATTCCCTTACTCCTGTCCAGTCTCTGTTTCTGGGTGACTCGGAGAAGGCATCACCAGGATCCGTCCCGTGCTGCTGGAATGCTCAATCCCATCACTCCAACCATATCTGGCTCTGCTTAAGGCCTCGAAATGAAGAGTTAACCCAGCTCCAGCCAGCCCCAGCCGCTTTTTCTGGAAGAGAAGCAGATGTGGGAGTGGGGAGGCTGAGGGGGGCTGGCTGGGCCCGGGGCTGAGCTCCCCAGCTGCGGCACCAGGCAATCAGGGCTGCAAATTGGGATCAGATGTGGGCGACTTCCCCCTCTAAATGCAGCACTCCGGGGCTGCCCGGGCTGGTTTAGCTCTGCCTGGGGAGGAGGAAGAGGAGAGTTTTTGGCTGTTGGTGGGGCCCAGGGTGGCTGCAGGGACCTCCAGAGTGCGGTGCTTCCTTGGGAGAGCTGTGTTTTCCTTGGGGAGTGCCCCTGCCAGCCCTGAGAGCTGCTTCCCTGCCTCTTTCCCTGCCTGTGCCGGGCTGGAGCGGGCTCTTCCCGGAGCAGGGGTGATGCAGGAGCTGGTGGCTGGTGTGGAGAAGCTCAGGTTTGACTCGGAGGGTGACGCGGAGCAGCGGCGAGGAGCTCGGCCCCTGCCCTTCCCAGGGGGGGACAGTAAGTTGGGGACAGGGCTGTGGCATTTTTGGAGGGTGACAGGGCTGCGGGAGCTTTTGGCGTTCTCTTGCCGCCCTCCCACAACACCTGGGTGGTTTTTTTGTCCTGGCTCCGGGCATTGCCCCCTCAGGGGTGCAGCCGGCAAAGCTGTCGGGGTGGCTGCCAGGGTCCCCGGTGTCCCCGTGGTGCCAGCACTGGGGGTGGCAGCTCTGTCCCGCCGGGGCTGTGGGTGCGGGCAGGGCTGGGGGACAGCGGGGACAGGCTGGCTGTGACAGGGCTGTCCCAGGTGCGCGGGGCCACCCCCGGCACCCCAAGCCCGCGGTGTGCAAGCATTGGCTGCGAGGGCTCTGCAAGAGGGGCGACGGCTGCGACTTCCTGCACGACTACGACGCCGCCAGGATGCCCGAGTGCTATTTCTACTCCAAGTTCGGTAGGTGCGGGGCCGGGCATCCCGCGGAGCCTCTTCCCACCCCTCCCCGAGCCGCTCCAGTCCCTCGGGCCTGGTCTCGAGCGAGCGGCTGATGCCACCTCCTGACTGCGTCAAGAAGTGCCACTGTCACCCAGCCGGGGTCACCGTCCCCCCCGGCCAAACCCGGCTGTTCCCAGGGCACCCCAAATCCTTTCATCCAGCCCATCCTCGAGCCATTCCCGCCGCGCTGGGCTCCAGCGAGCACCGCCCCAAAGGTGCCGCCCGTTCTCCCGCAGGTGAGTGCGGCGACACGGACTGTCCCTTCCTGCACGTCGATGCCACCGCCAGCACCGTGGGCTGTCCCTGGTACGACCGTGGCTTCTGCAGGCACGGTGAGCTGGGACAGGGCTGGGCAGGGGGTGCCCAGCGGGGCCGGACCCCAGGAGCGCCCGGTGGGGATTTGGGCTCGGGGCTGCGGGGGAAGCGGCGATCCCACAGTCCCGGTGCGAGGCCGTGTCCCTGTGAGCGTCCCCTCTGCCCGGCAGGTCCCCTGTGCAAGTACAAGCACACGAGGAGGGTGATGTGTGCCAACTACCTGGTGGGCTTCTGCCCGGAGGGACCCAAGTGCAAATTCGTGCAGTACGTACTGGGAAGGCTGGGAATGTGGTTGGGGAGGGGGGAATCCCCTCTCTGAGGTGGATGGTGGCCCTTGCAGGGTCAGGGACAAGGACCCCAAGGGTCTGAATTAACCAACCCCCACACCCAAGCGGTGCTGGTGAGCTCAGGGTGAGCGCTGGGTGGGCAGGGGACAGCCCTGGTCCCCACGGAGGTGCCTGTACCAGCTCCAGGATGTCCCTGAGGGGCTGTGGGAGCCTCAGTGATGCCTTTTTCTGGGCTTAGAATCAAAAGCCAGGCACGGTTAGAGGGGAAAAAGGGATTTTACCTCAGTGTTTATCAAGGATCCTTAGATCCAGGCAGGAGTATCCTGCAGGAATACCCTGCCCGGACCGATGCAGGGAATGCAGGTTGGAAAATGCACACTGGAGAATGCACGGAAAAGCCCCTCCCATGATGATTTGCTTATACAATTATAGACCTTGCACATTAGCATATCTATCACGGATTCCCCAATGGGAGGCTCAAGAGAAGCCCCCATTCAGGATTGTCCCCCCTGCATGGGTCTGTCTCAGTTTACAGAATGTGTTCTGGAGAGGACCTTGGATTTGGGGCTCTCTGATGTCCTCACCACGACAAAGCCAAGATGTTTTGTCTCTTGGCTTAACAGAACTTTGGGTCTAAGCTAGTTATCAAACTTAGGGAATTACAAGTATGTGGGCTAAAAGCGTTTGGGATACATAAAAGCGTATATGAAGGGGAATATGAGAGAAATGTATAAAAAGCAAAAAATCATTATGGCATCATCAGGAGGATCTGGGGGGGCAGCACAGGGAGTAACTGCCCGTCCTCTGTGTCCCCTCCAGCCTCAAGGCCGGGCTGATGGCGAGCAGCACGGACCCATCCAAGGTGAATCTGCTCTCCCCGTGCCCCACGGGGGCGATGCCCCGGGCCCTGTGGGGCAGCAGCTGCCAAGTGCCCCTCCTGCCCTGTCCCCCCAGGAAGCGGGATGCCCGTGGGGGCTGGTACAGCGGGATCTGGCTGCCGCAGAGGGGAGCGGAGGTGAGGACGTGCCACCCAAGGAGCCACCTCCGTGTGTCCCCCGGCACCTGGCAGCTCACCTGTGGGACACCAGCGGCTGCCCCCCGAGCCCGCAGAGCCTGCTGGAAGGAGGCACCTGCTCCAAGGTGAGAGATTTTTGGGAATGGGAGGGCTGGGAGCAGAGGTGTCACCTTGGAGAGGGAGGGTGAGGGGCAGCAGGAGCTGTGGGGATTCTCAGAGTGCTCCCAGAACAGCCTCCTTGCCTGGAAATGTCTTTTCCCTGTCCTCCTGAGCTGGGGTGGGAACCAGCAGGGAAGGAGGGATGTTCTGGGATTGAAACAACCTGACTGCAGGGTTTGAGTGATAACAACCAGTGGGAGAAGTCTGGGAGCAAAAAATCCCTCAGGGTCAGAGGTTTTGGTGCAGCTGGAGATCTGGGGGTGCTGTTTCCATGATCCCACCCCACTGGAAATGGGGTCAGAATGAAGATGTGGGAACGTGGCAGCGGCTGACCCAGCACAAACCCATTCCCTGTGCCCCCAGCGAGGATCAGCCAGCCCCCGTGCCGGGGAGAGCGGGAGGACTCCGCTGGAAATGCTGCTGGGAAAGTGATTCCCGAGCTCCCACACGGCCCAGGGGAGGAGGACACCACAGAACCCCACTGAGATGGCACCGGGGCAGCTGCTGGCCTAGAAAAGGCAGCAGGGTTTGCCCAGCACCAGCTCACAGTCTGCACAGAAATCACTTTGTGCAATGGGAATCAGGACTTGCCACAGCTGGCTGCTGGCTGTGGGCAGGCTGGGGCAGCAGCAGCACTCCCGGGGTGTGAAGGGGGGCAGGACTGGCTGGTGCCAGGGTCCTGGGCACAGCGGTGAGGATGTGGATGCATCCCTTGGGAAAAGGGGGCACACGGCACCACGTTTGAGATCACAACCCAAGCAGGAAAGGAAAATCCACGCAGGTTTTTATTGCTGGTGAGAGAGATTTTGGTGCAGCACCTCTGGCACTACTGCACTCTGCAGAATAAAGAGCTCAGACTTTTAATTCTTGGCTTTTCTTCTTGCCCTTCGTGCCTGCAACATGACCAACCCTTTCCCAGACACGTCTGGGAACGGCAGGCTCCAACTAGCACTCCTGACTGCCCTGGTTTGTCTGCTGCAGACACGGGTTTGCCCTTTGGGCACAACAGCTCATCCCATGGATTTTTCTTCCCCAGAATTAGGGCGCTGTGCTCGGAGCTGCTGCTCCAGTGCCTTCACACAGGTCCTGGGCAGCCCCACCAGTACAGGGGGTGAGTACAAACTGGGCTGGGCCAGGCACAGCTCTGAATTTCGGGGCTGAAGCCCACCCTGCCACAACCCTCGGTGCCAACACTCAGCTACAGCAGAATTCTCAATGCATCTCCAACGCCAGCTCAGGACAAGGTGTTGTCCCATGTCCCAAACAAGGGATTTGGGACTCTGCAGCCCCCAGGAGCTCTGCTGCCCACACAGATCTCTCAGGGTGCCTCTAATGCTTTCTTATCTCGCTACTACAAGCTGCCTGACCCACGGAGGGGTGAGCACAGGCTGGCCCTGTCACCCCTCTCCTACATGAGGGGACCTGCAAAGCGGCCCCTCCTCAGCTCCAGCCCCAACCAGGCCTCTGCTGCTGGGAATTCCTACTGGGATACCGGTCCCGGGTGCTTCTGCTGCCTCCCAAGGAGCTGTGGCTGTTCCTGGGGTGCTGCTCCAGCTCCTTCAGTGGTATTTTCGCCAGCGGTGCTGCTCTGGGAAAAAAAGGGAGAAAACCATTCCAGTGTCAGCACAGGGATTGGTTTGGGGGGTCCAGCTGGGATGAGGAGCCCGACTGCAGCTTCTCTGTTTGTGTGCTGCGAGGGGAAGCCACCCAAACACCAGCAAATCCCTTGTCATTCGTCAGGGGCTCCAGGGAACAGGAGCTCCTGGTGGAACATCTCCTCCCTCTGCTTTGTGCAGGGTTTTCAAAGAGCTCCTGACAGTCCTGGAGCTCTCCAGGGAGGAGCTGTGAGTCAGCAACTGCTATCAGCACTTTTATTACCCAAATCCCTCTGCCCACCTCGGGAATCCTGCTCTCTCAGCTCTGGTATTAGTCTTAAGTGGGGAGTATTTGAATTATCCCAGAGCTTTAATTAACAGGAATGCTAAACAGCCTTTCCAAGTGCTGCAGAAGGAGGAATGCCTGCAATAGGAGAGCCCAAGGAAGCCTTACTGAGGTGCTGATAGTTCCAGCCATAGCTGAGTAGGCAGTACCCGGCCAGGAGCATGGAGATCCCAGCAGGTCCCCCCTGCCTCACGTGGATGTATTTGGCACAGTAACTGCTCCAGGCTGTGGGGAGAGAAAGGAAAGGGAGAGATCACGGGCTGGTCTTGGGAATTCGCTGTTTCCACGCAACTTCCCAAAGCTGAAGTGTTGGGGCTGTTGGTTTATTCCCAGTTCCAGCGGGCAGGGATGGATGGGATGTTGGGAAGGAATTGTGAGGGTGGGGAGGCCCTGGCACAGGGTGCCCAGAGCAGCTGTGGCTGCCCCTGGATGCCTGGCAGTGCCCAAGGCCAGGTTGGACAGGGCTGGAGCAGCCTGGGACAGTGGGAGGTGTCCCTGCCATGGCAGGGGTGGAATTGGGATCATCTTTAAAGTCCCTCCCACCCCAAACCGTTCCACCACTCCATGATTTGTGCTTTGTAAAGATCCAGGCTGGACACTCGGACGGGTGAAGCAAATCAGGGAAGAGGGATGGATCTGCCCCAAAAAGCAGGAATTCTCACCTCTCTGTGCTGCTCCCAGCAGCCCCTGGGCAGAGAAGTTGCAGGTGCTGATCCAGCTGTGCAGCTCCCCCAGCCTCACCTCCAGCAGGGGCCTCTCCGAGAGGGGACCTGCAGGGTGACAAGGCCCAGTGGTCACACACAGCGTGGTGTCCCTGCTCCCTGTGCCGGGTGCAGAGCCAGGAGGTGATGTGGAATTTGGGCTTGGAAAAGGAGAGGGAATCACCTCTCCCACAACGTCTGGGCTCCACCAGCCCAAACATGCAAGAGCCTGACTCCAGCCTCCATAAAAACATCAACCACTGGCTTTGCAGGCTGGAGGAGGCCCAGTTAAACCTCCTTGGATCCTTCCCTGGGCGAGCCCAGCAGCTCAGCATTCCCTCCTCCCCCATTCCCAGCTGCCATTCCAGCAAATCCCGGCAGGAAGACCTTGGTTACCTTGTTGCCCCTGCGAGAAACCGCCCCGTGGTGTCTCCACCGTGATCCTCACATCCTCCTGGAAACGCTTCCCTGGAAAAATCCTCAGCCCTTCATAATCCGGATACAAGTCTGGAATCCACTCCAAGCCCGTGGCGCCGGCCCTGGCGCTCCTGCCAGAGGTCTGGCATGAGCAGGTGGGCTGGATTTTGGGGCCGTGGAGCAGAGCCAGCCCCGGGGCTCTGCCCAGGTTCAGGATGGGCTCGGACACTCCCTCCACCTGCTCCCCGCTGTCCCGCGGCCCCTGCAGGCTGCTGAGCTCATTTTTGGATGTCCCCCGGCCGTGAGCTCCGAACGCCTCCGTCAGGGACAGATGGAGGTTCTTGGGGTGCAAAGCAGGCGCGGGGGGTTTATTTCCCACCCCGCCTTCCAGGGGCACCTGCTCCTCTCCTGCCGTGCGTTTGTCTCTTCCCTCCTGCTGGCCGAGGTCACCGCGGCTATTTCTGCTCTCAGGGGGCTCCGCAAGCACCTTTGTTGCCTTTAAACTGCTTTTTTCTCCCTCGGAGCTCCCAGTCCCGTTCCCCGCGGCTCCCTGGCTCCGAGCCTCCTTGCGCTTGGATTTTGGAGCAGTTTTGCGGCTCTGCGGGTGGGGAGCAGGGCCGGGATCCGTCCCTTCCCCGGTACCCCCGCGGCTTCCCGCGGAGCCTGCCCTGCTCCCGGGCTCCTTCTCCCTGACCACCCTGGCGCGGTGCTTCTGGATCACCACCTTCACCCCCTTCTCCAGCTTCTTGGGAACGTCCTCCACCTCCTCGGGGTGCAAATCCAGGCTCCTGGCCACGTCCTGCACCGCGGGCTCCGCGCTCCCCTCGCTCCCTCCCGCCGCCTCCCGGGGCTGCCCGGGGCCGGACCGCACCGAGCCGGAGCCGCTCCCGGCGGTGGCGAGACCCGCACCCCGGGCGGTGCCGGGGGCCGGGCGGG
>VYXC01000800.1:565048-581193 GCA_013397175.1 Platysteira castanea
CGGCCCCCGGGCGCTGGGAGGGCTTAAATGGGGCTGCGGGGCTAAAGGTTCCGGGCGGGGAGGTTGGGTGCGTTCGGGAGGTCGAAGGGACGTAGGGGATGCAGAGGATTCGGGGGAGATTCTCGGCCTGGTGGGGGAGGAACCGGAGGGATCGTGGAGCGGGTGGGAGCCGGGCCGGAGCTGTGAGGCAGTGGGGGATCAGGGAGTCAGGAATGGGGTGGAAAGGACCTTAAAGCCCTTCCCATTCCACCCCTGCCGTGGGCAGGGCCACCTTCCGTAGCCCAGGGTGCTCCAAGCCCCGTCCAAGCTGGGCTGGAGGTGTTGAGGTCACTGCGGGTGTTGAGGAAAGGAAGGATCCGGAGGCAAACATGGGATGAGGGGGGAATGTCCCTTCCCCAGAGAGTGTTCCGGGCCGGGGGGCGGCGATGGACGGCGTTTGGTGCCTGTGGGAACAGGGATGGGGAAGGGGGAGGCGGCTCTGGGCTGTAGGCGTGGGCCAAATCCTGGCAGCTGAGGCTGCTGCACAGCCTGGCTGTACGAAAGGATCCTGTTATAAATACCTCCCTCGGTCTGTTTTGACTCATTCGAGCACGGATTAATTTTAGGCACCAAAACAGCTCCATCCTGTGTTTTGGAGGCTGCTGAGATCCTGGCTGACTTGTCATATTTGTACGGTGGGGGAAAATTGTTTGATGTGTGCGTGGAAATTCTGCGGACAGGAATTCTGGGATGCTGCTGGGGATCAGCTGCTGTGTTGATGTCACAGAATCCCAGAATGGTTTGGGTTGGACGTGCCCTTAAATCTCATCCAGTGCCACCCCCTGCCATGGGCAGGGACACTTCCCACTATCCCAAGCTGCTCCAAGTCCTGTCCAACCTGGTCTTTGAGGTATTCCCTTTATCTCCTCTAATCTGGGAATATTAGCACCGCCCCCATCCCATTATCCTCCTCCAAACTCTCCTTTGCCTTGATGCCTGCAAAGATTTGGATAAAAATTAGGTTAAAACTTGTACCTACCAGGCCACACAGTCCACGATGTCATGAGAGGGTGGCAAATATATCAGAAACGGGGAAGAGTTTGTTTTCCACGAGGGGTTTCCTGACAAAACCTTATTTCCACATAGGAAATAAGATTGTTTTGGAATGTGACTCAACTCCAAACACTGTCAGAGTGGAGATACTAAAGAAAAGTCCTTGTGGGGTCATGTGAGCAGGTGAATAATGGGGTGCTCATTGAAAATGTGGTCACTGCTGCTTGTCCTGGTGCTGTCCCCAGCCTGTCAGGTGTCACTCCGAGCCCAGGGATTATTTTTAGATGTGCAAGGCTGACAATGGTTAAATGAATTTATTTAGAAGGATGGTTTTAATGTGAGTCCATGCCCCTTAAACTGATAGGAAACATCTTGTGAGGAACAGGATCCTTTTCTCTGTGCCCTTAGGCAGCAGCTAAAAGGGGAAATGAGAGTCCCCAGCAGCTCAGGGGTCTGGATGCATCCTGCATTAATTTATCAAGTGTTCCTGCTTTTTTGGGTGCCTTCAGAGAACAAACCAGAAGGTAGATCAGTGAGCTGATGATCTGTTTTCTCCCTGAATTTCCTGCAGGAAGAGGAGAAGGAATGGCAATGAAGATGATGGTCACGTTCCCCAGACAAAACGTAGCAGCAGGAACGCTGTCCTCCAGGACTCGTGGGACACTGAGGTGAGAGCCTTCCCAGGCAAATCCACTTTCCTTCCATGCTGGATTTCAACAGCAGTTGGAATATCCTGTGCATTTTTTTCATCTTTATTTCTTAGCTTTGTGTTTGAGGTCGTGAGGTTTGACTGGGTGACACCAGAGACTGAAATCTGTAAAGGGCAGTTTGGAAATCAGCATTTCCAGTGAGCCTGGTTATCCCTGGGCTGAATATTTCTGGGCAGAAATTTCAAACCCTGCTTTGCAACACCCAGGGAAATAATTTCCTGCCGTGTCTGGTTTTGCTGTGTGGGATGAGCTGTGACCAGAGCTGGTTTTGCTGTGAGGGTGGATGTGTCCCTGTGCTCGCTTTGCCTGACCATCAACTTTGCCTCTACTTAGAGTGAGGTGATTACTTGTGGGAGAAAGACAAAACACATTCCAAACCAGCCTTATCTGATGTGGAAAAAATGCTTTGATAGAGCTGCTCAGTTTAAGCAAGACTTGTTCACAGCTAAAACACTCAAACTCAAAACGATTTGGTTTTTTCCTCATATATTCCATGATTTTTTTGCTGGATGTGGGATAAACTCTCATGTTTTCTTACTCCTCACCAAACAGGTGCAGTTTGAGGTTTCTTTTCTTAAAATAATATGCTGATTTCCCAACTGCTGCCAGATTTCCTGAGGTGCTGCCTGTGTGAATCATCTGAAAATTCACTGTGAGCAACGTCCTTGTGTTGCAAAACATTCATGGAAAAGAGGGTGCAGAGCAGAGGCTCCCTCCTGGTCTGCATCCCTGGAAGTTAATGAAATCAATTTCTTTGAGGGTTTTAGAAATACCCTTGGCTTTTTAGAGCCTTCTCACTTTGAAGGTGGACTGTGATGAGCAATTACAGTCTGAATTATTACAGGATTAACTCGATTATTCAACTACTGATTGTACTTCGCAGAAAATATTTAATTGCTGTGTAACTTTGAGCTCCTTTATAAGATGGAAATGGTTTCAAATGTGTATTAATGCATTCCTGTTGTGAGGGAGACTCTCTCTTAACCTGTACAAGTAGATTATGTGATAGGACACTGCTGGAAAATGCTTTAAGAGCTGCTGTCCATCATGAAGGAATTCTCTGGGCTTAAAGCTGCCCCGTGCTGCTGTGTTGCTGTTTTTTCAGGAGGGAGACTTTGCATTTTGGGGTGTGCTGGGGAGAAGCAGGCCTGGTTTGTTGCCATCTGACACTGAATCACTTGTCCAACAGGTCAAACCCCTCCGTGTGTGTAGAGTAGTTAAAGGCTAAAGCAGCTTTGTGGCGGGAGGAGGACGGATTTAGTGTGGAACAAGGGATTGAAGTAGGAGTAATGAAATTAAGGATATCAGGAAAACCCCTGATGGTGAGTGGCAGAAGCACCTTTGCTTGTCGTGTAAACACCTGGTGTTCGGGCAGAGCCACTAAAAGCAGGACTGGCCGTGGGTTTGTGGCCACGCAGGAGGGGTGACCTTAACCCCGGCCTGGTTTCCTGGGTGCTGCGAGGGAACAGCTCGGGCACGGCTGACCCAGGGCCAGGTCACTGCTCAGCCTAACAGAGACGCTGCTTCTTGCATGCACTTGCCTGGTAAAAGTCTGGTTTTAACACATTAAACCCTGGTGTGAGGCAGGGAGGAGCTCTCACTGCTGAGGAATGTGGACACAGCTTCCCAAACACCGCCGGCCCCGATCTCCGGGGAACAGAATTCCCAATGTTTTCTCCTGATGAATAGAGCTTTTTCCTTTTTTTTTTTTTCCCTGGCTTGTTTTCTTGTCGGATCCCTGAACTGAGCATGCCCAGAAATTCACGCCACGAGATTAAATCTGTATTATTCCAACATTTGGTTAAGGACTTCCTGTGCCAAAGGGAGAAATCCTTGTGCTCATTGTGCACGAGTGCTTCCGATTGGTGTCGCTCGGAAAGTCTCAGCCAGTTTGTAACACTTGTATTCAGCTTCCTGATACTTTGCTGTGTGCAAAGACACCTCTTGCTGGTTAAAAATCCCCACTGGTTCTGGGATATTGCCTGGGAAAGGGGGAGTGGGAGCAATTTGTGACTTCCAAGAGCACCAGAGAGTCGCTTTTCATCGCAGGGCGTTGCACACCTGCTTTTTGTGAAACATTACCCAAAGTCCTGGTTCCTCTGGCCTGTTTGGGTTCAGATTGGCTGTTCCCTCCTGCAGAGTGAGGGCTCTTTGAAAACACAACCTTGGGGTGGCAATCAGGCAGGATTTAAACTGCACTTTAAACAGGACTCGGCTTTTGGCAGGATCTGTTCCCATTTATTTTGTCCTGCACCTTTTGCTCTGGAGAATGAGGGTGGAGGGAGGTTTTTCTTTAGTGGCAGTTCAAACCTGGGCTGTTCTGTGATGATATCCCTCAGTCCCTCACTTTGAATCCCACTGCTCACCCGAACCAGATCCAGTTCCAAAGGATTTGGTATTTTCTCCCACTGGATTGTCCTTTTGCCCAGGACAGGCAGCACCCCTGACGTCCAGCTTTCCCAGGATGGGAACAGATTCTCTTCAGTCCCCATCAGTGCTGCTTTTTGGCCAGTTGCTGTAAGGATGTGCCATTCCTGCTGCTCCTGGAGAAGCTGCTCCTGGGTTACAGCCACCCTGAGGGTGACAGAAACCTCTGCTCTGGGGTTCAGTCCATGGACAGGCACAGACACAGGGTTGGAGCTTCAGCCAGCGTTAAACATTAGCGAGGCAGAGCCTTTGCCACGGAATTTCGCTTCCTGTTCAGCCTGTCCTCCCTTTTCCAGGAGCTCAGCTGTGTTGTTTGCCCTGGATTTGGTTAGAAATCCATTGCTTGCCCCCAGATCAAGCCAGGAGAATTGTAGTGGATCCTCCAAGGGGATCCCACTCTGAGGAATGCTGAGATTCCCAGTTGTGCTCTGCAGCCTGGGGAATCACCAGTGAAAACCCTTTGCTCTCATTTTCCCAGGGAAGGAAGCGAGTCTGAGTGTTCTGGCTGACCCTTTCCTTCCTGAATAACTTCTGCAAACCCGAATTTCCCGTAGTTCCTCTTTGTTCTGGCTGGTGCTGGGATTGAAACACCACCGGGTTCTTGGCAGAGGGCAAATCAGAGTTCTTGTCCCCCTCTCTTGAGGGAAGGGCTGGTCTTCAGTTCTAACTAAAACCAGATCGTGGCTCTGTTAAACTCACCTTGGAAGATGTTGAGAGCAGCAGGGGCTGAGCGGCTTTCTCCAATTCCTGTTCACGAGGGATTGTCACAGATCTGCACATTTAACATTTATTTGTTTTAAAACTGAAAGTGTGATGTTAAGGGTTAATGAGCCCAGTAAGCCTTGAAGATGCCTTTTTGATAGTTAAAGTATTCCTTAATGTCACTGGGCTGCTTTGCTTTGCCCCTGTGAAGCTTTGTTGATGCCTGTCTTGCTGACTTGATGACTTTAAGGATTCTTTTCTTGTCTAATTGTAGTCCAAATGCGTTACAGAATGTGCACCACAGCCTGGGGACATGGTAGGTGCTCCGTGTGATTTGGGCAATGATAAAGGGGTGCCGGTGCTAGTGAACCTTTGCATTAGAGAACTGGAAATAAAGAGGGCCTGACAAACCACGCCTGTCACCAGCCTGAGGTGTCAGAAGCACGTCCCAGGACACACTGCCAGCTTCCCAAACCTCTGAGACGCACAAAATAATCCCTACTAACAGCTGGAAAATGTTGTTTTGAGATGTGAAACGTGAGCAGCAAGCGAGGCCAGGTTCTCATGTGGATTTTTACCTTGATTTGCAGAAGGTGGCTGTAACGAAGCTCACTAAGGAGCGCAGACTAAAAGGAAACAAAGTGTCCTGTGCGGTGGGTTTCTCTCCGAGGCTGCTGTGACCCCTCCAGCATCGCGTGTGACTCTTTGTGCTGCTCTGCGACAGCAGCTGGGCTGCCCAGCACCACCCCCGGCTCCTCCCTGTCCTTCCGGGGCTCTCTCCCTCTCTAGATTTAGGAGGAGGGGCTGGTTGCTGCCGCGGTTCCATCTGTGCTCCCTCGGGAATGACCCCCGCTGTGTGTTTCTCTCTCCTCGCAGCCTGGGGCCCTTGGCTTGGCTTGCTGCGCTCCCTCAGAGCTGAAGCATTTTTGGTGCTTAGCAAAACAAAGGAATTTGTTAGGGTTGGGTGGTCAGGATCGATGGTGGATCAGGGCCGGGGGGCAGGGTTGTGTTCCAACCCAAACAGCCACAGTGCCTCCCTGGGCCCTGGGCACACTGCTGGGTGCAGTTTGCACCATTCCTGATTTACTCCAGGCACTGGAAGTGGTGCTGACTGGTAAATAAATCCCTGAGGATTTCTCGAAATTTGCCGTCCTCTGCTGTGGCCACAAAGCTTGGACTTCTGTGGTTTAATCCTTTAAAAATGTAGATTTTTTTAGCTGCTGTCACTTACTCTGTCTGCTTTTATGAATCATTTATGGCACGGCAGAGTAGCCACTTGCTGATTGACTCATCCAGATATTTGCAGGTCCTGACCAGCAGATCACACAGAACTAAAACATTCCAGCTAGGACTAATGGAACCTTTCCTTAGCAGCCCTTAAAATGGTGTGAGCCAAGCAATTTTATGTCTTTGAATCCCTTATGATGATGGCAAATGCTCTTCCAGCCATTCCCATGAAACGTGGTTATCCTAAACGCTGGCAAATGAGCCCTGGCCTCTATTCCAGTCCAGTGCTGAGTTCTTTTTGCTGCATGAGGAATTCCTCGGTGCCTGCTGCTCTTTCACTGTCACGTCAAGTAAATTGGTATGGAATTGCTTTGGAACACTTCCAGTTAACACTGCCATGGAGTACTTAACTGGGAGAGGAGTACTTGATGTCAGGGTGTTCAGAGACTCGGAATGGGTGTTGTGAGCATTGTTTTCTAACAGCCTCTTGCTTTGGGTGCTTCAGATGTCACTTTAGGATTGCCTCGTAGGAAGATGCTTTGCATGGTGCTCCCCTCAACCTCTGCTAGGGCACAAGTGCCAAACCTGCCCTGCCTGCCTGTACTGGCACGTGCAGCTCCCTGGGAATGTTCTTTATTTTCCAATTCTCGGATGAATCCAGCAAACTTCACTAGTGCTGACGTGGGGTTGGGGGCAGAGCTGAGGGGTTGAACTGGGAAGGATTGAAATCCAACATCCCGGAGGTCACTGAACCCTGGATGAAGGCTTGTCCCTTCAGCTCTGTGACGCTGGCGTGGGCAACAACAGCCTCTCGGTGCCAAGGTGGATTTATGCCGTCCACCAGGCTGGAACTGTGGAAGGGAGGGATTTATCCTAAAGGTTTGCTTCCGTGGGGTGAGGAAGAAATGTCTGATGTTGCTGTTCACCCTCTGTGTGTCCCAGTCCTCCAGCAGTGACAGCGGGAGCAGCAGCAGCAGCAGCTGTAGCAGCAGCAGCAGCATCAACAGCCCCGACAGAGCAGAGTCCAGCCTCAACCCCAGGATTGCAGGATCCAGCCCTGTCTCCTCCCAGCCCTTCCACGAGCAGTCTGCACTAAGCCAAGGTCCTTACTTCCACATCAACCAGATCCTGAAGGAAGCCCACTTCCACAGCCTACAGAGCCGGGGACGCCTCCCTACATGATGACCCAGCAGCTCCCTGCCTTCTGTGAAGGGACAGCACTGTGTAGATTTGATATTTCAACTTCAAAGTTTGTTAAAATGGAATTGCACAAAATTGCCTGTTGCCTTTTCAGTCTATATTTGAAATAACAGGTTAACAGGAGATTGTTTACTTGTGGTTTGCTGCACTATTGCAATGCAAAAGGGGCTTTGAAGCAATTTTTATAGGATTCTTTTTGGGGTGGTTCTAAAGTACGTGGCAAGAGGAGACTGAGGAGTCCACATGTGTGTTATAGGATTGCAAACTGTCCAATTCCAATCGACTGCCTAATCTGTTTGTTAGCAAGTTGTTGCTTTCTGTAAAGTTCTCTTAAGCGTTCCTCTTCAGTTTTATAAGTCTTTTTTTAATTTCAATAAACTAGTTAAAAAATGATTTGGCAACATAATTTTTTGAGCATTTAGAGTTAGTGAGAATAGGAGCAGTGAGTGCAGGTCCTTAGGCCCGTGAGCCGTGAGCTCCCACCCAGCTCAGGGTGATGAGTCTTCTCTCGTGAGCTTCACTGCTGCAGGACTGGAAGGAAAATGTGAAATTAGACCCAGGACAGGTCGGGCAGGTGCTGCAGGGGCCACTCAGGGCAATGTGGTGGTGCCTGAAGGACACAGGAGCCTTACCCAGCTCCAGCACCCCTTTCCAGCTGTGAAATGCTTTGTTTTCTGTTAGGGCGTAGGTTGTTTTGGCATTTTTTTCTTTAATTTTACTTTACAATGTAAGGATGGGAGGTGAAAGAGCAGCTCCAGCAGCCAGGACAACCCAAGCTGTGCCTGGCTCCCGTGGCACGCCCTGCTCTGGCTGAGGATGGGAAGTACAGACAATCCCGGAGGTGTCACCGCTCCTGCCGAGGGGACAGAGAGATCTCAGCGAGCACAGACACCCAGAGCAGGTTTATTGGTTGCTGCCTCACTTGGTCATGCCCGAGAGCCAGCCCAGCTTGAAGAGGGACGGTGCCACCGCGTCCTCGTCCTCGGTGACGAGCTGCCGGAACAGGGAGCCCGGGCGCGCCGCCTCGTCCTCTCTGGGCAGCACGGGAGCTGCAGCCTGGCCCTTTGGAAAGACAAAAGTGACTCTGACTATCACAGCACCCTCGTGGCTCCCTCCGTGCCCTCAGCAACAGGAGCTGCAAGGTGGAACCACGGCACAACCGCACTCCCTGGGCAGCCGGAGCCACGCCCGGAGCGGTGTCACTGCTGGGGTTAGTGACAGACACACACAGGCCCACAGTGCAGCACCTCGCTGCTGGCACTTGGCAGATGTCACTCGATGCTCGTGAAACCCCTGAACGCTCCTCAGAACCCTCTGAGCAGCAGGGCAGGGGCTGTTGCTCTCGGAGCAAGGGAGCACAGCGTGGGAGAAGCTCCGCTGGTGCCCTTGCACAGGGTGTTCTTGGAGAGCTGCAGGTTTTAACCTCTCCAGGAGAGCTTTAGCATTGAAGAAGGGAGCAAGCATCTGTCAAGGATCCTGGGAAGTGTGGCTAGCACGGGACACAGGTGTGCTGAGCACAGCACAGCAGCTGAGGGGAGTGACAGAACGAGCCAGACATCACTGCACACTTCTATGCTCTACTCCAGCTGAGCTGTGAGAGATAAGGAATACCTTCATTGGGAAGTTCTGGGCTGTTCAACACCCTTTCTGCTGGGTCTGGTCCTTAGTGGTTCTGAGTAATGGAGAAGGAGAGTTGCAAACTGAACATCATCTCAAATGCCACAGGTAAAACCAGGCCTTTAACTCTTGGTCTTGGCTCTTGTCAAGACTCAACAACTTGTCCCACTTGCCAAGACCACCACAGATGGATTGGGCTGGTGATAACTACAGGAAACATTAATTGCTGCTTCCCACAGCAGTGAGGTATTCCTTGGCTCTCACCCAGCACACAGAGCTCCAGCTAAGCAGCTGTTTTAAACTGGGGGAGATGGAGCAACGGAAAGATTGGTGGCTACAGCTCAGCACCAGGGGAGCAGCAGGACACTCCTCACACAGCTGGGGTACCTGGCCAGGCCTCCTCGGGGGTTACAGGGCAGCATCCCACTGGAAAGGAGTTAAATCATTAGCTACTGTCCTTCAGCCTTTCTTGCAGCCCTATTTAATGAGTTCTCTTTGATGCACTGCCCTCATCCGTGTGAATCCTCACTGCCTCTGCAGGGTGGGTGCTGCCTGCTCTGCCACAGAGCAGCGACCCCAAAACCACCGGGGCAAAGGGGGGAGGTTTTGGAGGATCCTGGAGAAATCCAACCCATCTCCTGCTGTGCTGCCGTAATGATTCATTTTACTGGAAATAAAATCAGGTGAAATAATGTTTGGCTACTTTCTTCTTTGCCTACAAGCTCGAGTGTTGGGGGGACAGTGAATACCAGGGAAATAGCCCCATTTTTACAGCTCAGTTCAAACACCAACCTGGACTCTTTCTGTGCTCCTGGCAGTGGACTTGCTCTTCCGGGAGCTCGACATGCTCAGTGGAAGGAGTCCAAACCTTAAGAGATGGAAGAAAGAAATGTGGGAAGCAGTGATTCCAGAGCAGCTTCCCAGAGGCAGGAGAACGCCTGGAAGAGCCGTGTGCCTCACCTGATCTGGCTGGATGCTAAGGGCAGGATGTTGTGGAGCTCCTGCGAGCTCAGCGCGCCGCCCCTGCTCGTGTACTGGTTCTCTGTCCCAGTCAGCAGGCCAAAGAGAACCTGGAAGGCACAAGGAGCTGCTTGGATTTGGGCACGAGCAGCTGGAAGGCACCAGGAGCTGTTTGGATTTGGGGTTCCTGCAGAGCTGACCCCGCAGCACGTGGCACCATCAGCACTGAGTTTGAGCATGAAGTGTCTGCCTTCCCCCTCTTAACTCTTGTGTTTAATTATCCCCACAGCTGAGTCCCAGACCCGTTCCAGCACTCCTTGACTCAGTCAGTGTTGCCCAGGCTCCAGTGAATCCTGTCAGATAAAGTGCAGCCAGCCCCAGACGCGGGGCCGTGCAGCCGGCTCAGCCGGCTCCTCTTATCTTCAGCTGGCACCCCACACTCTCCCCCTTTCCAAGGAAGTGCCAGTGCTTATCTGGAGGCATTAAGCAGCTCAAAGCCAGCCCAGCTGCCCTGCTGAAGGCATCCTGCAGCCCTGCTCCCTACCGAGGTTCTCTGCACCAGGCGGTTCAGGTTGCTGTTCAGGTGTGGGGTGAAGACATCCAGGTCAAAGGGATCGATGTGTGCCTCCAGGAAGTCGATGACCTTCTCAATCCTGCAAGCAGAGCAGAGCAGAGGGCTCCTGTCAGGGCTGACACCCTGGTGATGCCAGCTCGGAAGCAGCCAGGGATTTCCTGTCTGGGGTGACTGAGCAGAACAGGAATTACTCAGCAGAACAGCAGCTGCCCCGAGGGTTCCCGGCTCTTACGCAAGCCCAGCAGCAGGAACCTGCTCCCTGCTACCCCCGGAGAGACGCCTCGGGGCTCCAGGCTGGAGCTTACACAAGGCTTTAACTCTTGGCTGGAAGCTCTCTCCAGGGGCATCCTCTGAGGGTAACCCTACGGACACAAGGAGGGGGGACCAGCCCACTGCCTCAGCCCTTGGCCACAGAATCCCAGCCCTCCTGTGTTTTGAGGATGAGCTCAGTGTTCGTGCACTGTTTTAGGGCCCCCAAAGAACTGCTGAAGGAGCCCCAGAATGCGCCATACCCGGAGTCCTGCTTGATCCTGCTGGGTTTGGTGTCCTCGCTCTTGGCTGTCAGGATGATGCTGAGGTACCTCAGGTCGTAGAGTAACTGCAGAGCCCTGCTCTGGGTCAGGGGGAAGCTGTCCGGCCTCTGCAAACAGGACAGGCAGGAATGGGGCTCCTCCCTGGCACAGGGGATGCTGCCCAAGGGGGACTGTTTGAGAACACCAACCCCAAGGCACAGCCAGAGTGTGAAATCTGGTGTTTGCTCCCCTTCTGCCTCAATTTTGGGAGAGGCAGGGTGAGTGTAAAGGTGTCCCCTTTCCAGCTGTCCCAGACAGGCATTTTCTGTCCCAGGAGCTGGATGTGTCCCTGCATTCCCAGCCACGCTCCCATCCCACAGCCCGGTACCTTCTCCTGCTTCTGCTCCACCAGCTTCTCATAGGCAGCGAGCACCTCTGCCAGGCAGCTCCTCAGCAGCTCCTGCAGGGTCACCTTGGGCAGGGTGTGGCCGCCGACCCTGTTCAGCTCCTGGCACAGGCTGAACAGGAGGCACTGCACGTGCCACGAGGGCTGGGAAGGAGAAGAGAGTTTATTTGCAGCTGGTCCGTAAGCTCCATTCCCTTCCACATCCCTTCCGATGGCTGGTGGGAGTGTCCCGCCTCCTCAGCAGCCACAAAGCTCTGCCCCACAGCTTGGCTCGGGCAGCTCACGGGGTCTGAGTTACTGACACCCCACATTTCGGGTTACAGCAGCTCCCAAAAAGGCTTTCCCAGACACTGAGTGCAGTGAGAAGAGAATTGCTTGTGCCTCTTGTGTCAGCACAGACCCTGCTCTGCCCACCCTCTCCCTGGGGCTGTTACTCCCTCCCTCATCTCCTGGGCCTCCTGAGTTCCCATCCAGCTGCTTTTTCCCTCAGATCAATACAATTCACTGCCTAAGGTTCACTACATTTCCCTGTCCAGCCCCTCCCACGCTGTGCAAACACAGAACTCACTCCAGGCCTGGCCCTCCTCCCCCTCCTCGCCACTGCCACCTGCTCTGTCCCTGTGAGCTCCTTCCTGTGCCACCACCACACCCTTGGGAAGCCACACGCCTCGGTTCCCTTAGGATTGCACAGTCCCCCTGCTGCAGCCCTGTCCTTCAGTGCAGCCAGCTTCCATGAAATCTCTCTCCTGGGACCTCTGTGTTTAAATCAGGCCTAAGTTCTCCTCTGGCTCAGTTGTACAGGATCTGGGCCAACCTTATTCATAGAGATAAACAGTGACAATGACCTATTTCCTTCCTCTGACCTCTGTCCTCGCGAGGTGAGTGTCTCAAAGAGCACCAGAGAGTGTTTGTGCTCTCCTCGTGACACCAAACAACCTCCCCAGCAGCTCAGCAAGTGGTTCTGGCACGCAGTGCTGGGCTCCTCCCAGGGGCTGCTCCTCGTACCTGCACAGGCAGCCGGATCTTGGACGTCACGCTGCTCCCAGACTCGGTTTCCTCCTGGATTTCAATCTCATCCCAGTTGGTGGCCGTGGCCAGGACGGACCCAGCTGTGTCGAGCAGCAGCGTGTGGGTGAAGCACTGAACCAGACCCTGGAGCACGAAAAGGAAAGCCCTGATCACAGCACAGTTCTAACGGGACCAAGGTCAGCCAGCCCACCCTGCCTGGGACCTGCTGCACCCCTACACCTCCCAAAATGAACCTTATGGAGACCATTCCCCTGGAGCCACCCCCAGGGAGCTCTCAGCAGCCAGCGCTGACCCCAGCGAGGCAACCCCTCCCCAAAAAGCATCTCTGAGGAGGGAATCAGCTCCTTACTTTGGTGACAGCTGAGCTCCAGAGCTGATAAGCCAACAGGCTCTGCTGCAGGAGCTCTGCCTTCACCCCCTGCCACTCGGCCAGCTCAGGGGACACTTCCTGGGCTTTGCCCTTGCCCAGCTTCTTGGCAGAGCGCGGTTCCTTGGGCGCCCACTCCGCGCCGCCCGCCCGGCCCAGGACGCAGCGCTGCAGGTGCGGGCACAGCTCGGGCAGGGCCTGGCACAGCCTCGCCATGAACAGCACGGCATTGAGCCCGGCATCCCCAGCGGGCTCCAGCTGGCCCTGGGCGCTCTGGAGCTGCTCCCGGACGCAGCCCAGGAGGTGCCGGACGCAGGCGACGCAGCGCTCGCGGAGCAGCCCCTGCACGGTGCCCGCGTCGGCGAAGCGGTCGAAGGCTGAGCGCGGTGGCACCGCGGGCTCCTTGGGGACGGAGTCGTCCGTGGGGAGGTAGGACAGGACATCCTCCAGCCGGGCCTTCAGCTTGGAGTCCAGCGTGGAGCAGAAGCTCTGCACGCACGGAGTGAGCGCCTGCGCCTTCATGGCCAGCCCGCTCCTGGCGAAGGGCCCGCGCTGCCCCACGCTGACCCAGGCCGCGTCCCCGGGCAGGTCGCCGGGGCTCTCGGACCACAGGAACGTGGCCACGTTGTGTTCCAGCTGGACCTGCTTGCTCAGGGCACAGCTGCCGGCTTTCACTTCCAACTCCTGCAAGGCTGAAGCCAGCAGCTGCTTGGAACTGCTCGAGATGGAGTCGAAGCCTTCTTTGGTCAGAGTCTGCAACACAACCAGCAGGAGAAACACAATTTCAGTGTGCCACTTAAATGATGCCTTCTCCCAGCCACCTAGAAACAGAGACTAGACAGGAGTAAGGGAATAAAGGCAGGGATTTATTTGAAGGCCTTCAAGGCANACCCTCGGTGCACCGTGGGCTGGTTGAGACAACAACTGGGGGCACAGCACAAGGCTCCCTGCAGCACGGCGCTCACCTGCAGCCTGTCCAGGAACAGCTGCTGCAGCAGCTCCTCCCAGAGGGACACGGGCCTGTCCAGCAGGCGATGGCACACGGCCTCCCAGCTGTGGCTGCCGGACTCACTGGACAGCAGCTCCCACACGGCGTCACGGATCCCTGCCAGCCCCTTCATGCTCTTCACGTACACCAGCAGGGTCCTGACCCCTGTCCTGATGTCGTCGCTGCACCTGGAGGCAAAGTTTCAGAGCCGTGAGGGGGTGAGGCCCTGGCACAGGGTGCCCGGCTGCTGGATGCGCTGTGCTGCTGAACTGAGGGCCAAGGATGAGGGGGATGAGGGCATGAGGAGGAAGTCAGGGCAGGCTGGGATCGCCCTGTCCCACTCACATGGTGATCCAGTGCTGCAGGGTCTCCCTGAGGTACTCCTGGCTGATGGGGTGTGCCAGGGTGCGCAGGGCCGGCTGGAATTCCACCACGGATTCAGGCAGGTACTTGAACCAGCTGCTCAGCTTCAAATCCTCCTCCAGCACCCCTCCTCTCCCTGGAATCACAGTCAGGACTCAGCCCAGCACGGGGCACCCTGCTGCCTGCACGCCTGGGCAGCTGCAGGGCTCACCTGCGGGGTTCTGGCCCGTGGTGCTTTCCAGGGTGGAGAAGAGCAATCCACAGGGCAGGGCTGGGTCCGGGGCCGCCCCCTCGGGCAGGGTGTAGAAGACAGCGTGGGCCTGGTACAGGGTGGTGGTGAGCAGCTCCATCAGGGAACACACCTGGGCTTTGACACCTGCACCTGCAGAGGGGTGACTGTGAGCCAAGGCACAGTGACCCTCAGCACAGGGCAGTGGCACCGCGTTCCAAGGCCTGTGGTCCCTTCCAGGGAAAGGCTGGAGGGCAAAGGACTCAGCCTCGTGCCCCATCTGCTTCCCCATTACAGGTGGGCTTGGCTTAATCCCCTGAGAACTGTTAATTTTTAGCTATTTTGCGGTGTCCCTGCCACCCTAAGATTTATGGGAATCACCCATCCCTGCTCCAGGGGCAGGAGGAGGTGAAGGGAAGGCTCGCCCTGACCTTCCCAAGGAGCAGCCCCGTGGCACTGACCGTGGTGTGGCTGGTTGAGCAGCTGCTGGATGGCCAGTTTCCTGGCCAGCAGGAAGTCGGCCAGGGCCTGGCGTGGCGAGCTGTCCTCCAGCAGCATGATGGCACACAGGGCTTCGGCCACCGCCTGGTCCGAGCCCGTCCGGCAGCGCAGCAGGGCCTTGCTCTCCTGCAGGATGGTGGATCTGCCACGGGAACCCGCCGGGAGTCACTGCCCGAGCCACACGCTCAGCTGTGGCCACGTGGTGACTGCCAAGCCAAGGTGGTGCTTGCCCCAGAGTGTCCCACTTATACCTGGATATTACAGGCCTGGTGAGATGGTTTTGGTCCCAGGCTCGCGGAATGGTTTGGGTTGGAAAGGATCTCCCTAAATCCCTGTTAGTCCTGTCCTGTTACCTGGTCCTTGTCAGCTGCAGCCCCCAGGATATTCCCTCAGATCCCTCGTTCCCTGCCTGCTGGCTTTCCAGGGGCATTCCTGGAGCTCTGACACCTGCCACAGCCCCGGGATCCTGCTAGTAGCTTTCCTGTGGGATCCAGGTGCAGCTGCCTCAGGCACAGCCTCTCGGGACAGGTTAAGAATTCCCCCACCTTGCTGCAGCCGATTTCTGTCCTGCCTTCCCTGGGCTGTGTCTGAGCAAGTCCCACTGACAGGGAACGGTTTGGGTTGGGAGGGAACTTAAAGATCAGCCAGTTCCAACCCTCTTCTCCTAGACCAGGTCGCTCCAGGTCTCATCCAGCTTCCAGGATGGGGCACTGGGACGCATCCAGGGATGGGGCGGCCACAACTTCTCTGGGTAACCTGTGTCAGAGCCTCACCCCCTCCTCATCCAGCCCTTCCCACCTCACCCCGTCCTCACCCAGCCCTTCCCACGCCCCATTCCCGGCACACCTGAGGTGGCTGGCGGCCGCCACTTGCCGCAGCAGGATGGGGAACCGGGCGAGGATGGGGCTGGAGCGGGCTCGGGGGGTGTCCAGCTGGAGCTGCCGGCGCAGGTGGGCCCCGAGCAGGTGGAGCCGGGCCGCGGGCAGGAACCGGCCGCCCTCCACCGCCCCCCAGACCTGCTCGGGAACCTCCAGCAGCAGCTTCAGCTGCGCCGCCGCCCCGTAGAAACTCTGGTGGGACGGTGGACGAACCTGGAGAGGGGACACAGGGGTCAGCGGAGAAAGGGGGGACACAGGGGTCAGCGGAGAAAGGGGGGATGAGGGAGTAGGGAGGGGGATAAAAGAGGGCGCAAGAAGAGGAGGAATACGGGATGAGTGGAGAGAAGAAAGGACGGGGAGGAGAAGAAGAAGGTGGGAAAGCGGGCGAGAGGAGGAGAAGGGGAGCAAAGCGCGGTGGAGAAG
>VYXC01000800.1:581599-594092 GCA_013397175.1 Platysteira castanea
TTTATTTTATTTAGTTTGTTTATTTATTTAACCGTGGGGTTTTTTCTTTCCCGTTTCCCAGGGAAACGGGTCGGGCTCCGCGGCCTGCGGGTGCCGCTGTCACTCCACACACCCCGAGAGGTCTCGTCCTTGGACCTTTTGAGTTGGAGGGGCCTTGGTTCGAGCAGAGCTGGCGGTTTCCCAGTCCTCCCATCCCAACAGCACCGCTCTGAGCACCGGGATATTCCCCCAAAATCCATCATGGATAGGGTGGAACGGGACTGAGTTTTAAGGTCCCTCCCAACCCCGAAGGGAGAGGCGGATCTGCAGCCAGGCAGGGCCCAGCTCTGTGGGAGATGCTGGTGTCACCAGAGCCTGTGGGCTTGGGTGCGAGGTTGTTGTCCCCAAATCCCATAAGCGCCCATTTGTGCTGGAAACTGAGACGGGAAGAAACAGAATCACAGGTGTTTTGGAGCCATTTGGTTTATTTGCGTGGACGGTGTTGGTGCAGCTGCTCGGAGCCAAACTTTGTGTTCGTAGGAGCTGATAACTCTTCTCCCAGGGAACAAGGGACAGGACAAGAGAAACCTGCCCCGAATAATGCCGCGGGAGGTTCAGGCTGGACATCAGGAGGAATTTCTTCAAGGAAAGGGCTGTCAGGCTTTGGAAGTGCCCAGGGCAGGGGTGGAGTCCCCATCCCTGGGGGGATTTAAAGCCCTGTGGATGTGGCACTTGGGGACACGGTCAGTGGTGGCAGTGCCAAGAAAGGGTGGTTGAACTCGGTGATCTTTGAGGGCTTTGCCAACCTGAGCAATCCTGGGATGCTGCCCCAGGGAGGTGTCCAAGCCTGGGTCATATCCCACTGCTCGCCCCCAGCTCCAACACACACAAACAGCCACAAACTGTAGGAAAACTCTTTTATTTCCCTCCCGCGCCACCCACAGCCCCCTCCCCGTGGCACAGACCGTGGCAGTCGGGAGCCTTCGCTGCGGGAAGGCTCAGGCCCACACCGGGACACCGAGGAAAGGTCACTGGGGAGGGAAACAGGGCCGGGAGCAGGGACACGCTCTCGGCATGTCCTGGTCACACGGATCCACGGGCACTGACAGAGCACAGCTACGGACACGGGGGTGGCTGTGCTGCTGGGGGGCCCTGGATCTCCGCAGGGAACAGAGAGACCAAAGCTCAGCTCCCTCGCCCTGCAGAAGTCACCTGGCAGAGTGGCAGCAGCCTCCGTGGTCCCTCCTGGCTCCTGCATGGTGCCACCAATCCCCCGGCACATGGGAGGGTGAGGGAGAACCAAGGCCCTCCCATGGGGCTGTGTCAGTGATCAGAAAGCCCCCTGGGCACACCCAGTATATACAATTTACATCTATTTACAGTCATCCCTCCTCCCAGACACAGCGTGGGGTGGCGTGGATGGGTGGCATGGATGGGTGGATGGATGGATGGATGGATGGATGGATGGATGGATGGATGGATGGATGGAGGGATGGATGGAGGGATGGATGGATGGATGGAGGGAGGGATGGATGGAGGGAGGGATGGATGGAGGGATGGATGGATGGAGGGATGGATGGATGGATGGATGGATGGATGGATGGATGGAGGGAGGGAGGGATGGATGGATGGATGGATGGATGGATGGATGGATGGATGGATGGATGGATGGATGGATGGATGGATGGATGGGGGATGGATGGATGGAGTGGCCAGGCTTTGCATCCCTCGGCATCTCCTGGCTGGGACATGGCTGGAGGCAGAATCCCCACCCCAGTCTGGCTCTCCTGTCCTGGCTTTTCACAGTGCAGGTCCTGGAGCAAGCAGGGAGTGGAGCTGAAATCCTTCAGGATGCACAGGTGCCAGGCTGGGTGTCAGAGGCTGGCAGGGAAGGGAAGAGGCATCCTGGAGCTGGAAGGCAGCCGGTCCCGTTCCAGGCTCGGCAGCAGGAAGGCAGGATTGGGATCTGCCGGGTCCTTGGCTCGTGCCTCCCCGGTGATTCCCCCTCGGAGCAGCCGCGGGGAGGGGATGGAGACTCTCCCTGAGCGGTTTGGAATCAGCTCCTTCACAAGGCTGGATCCAAGCCTGGGAGCTGTCCTTGCCTGGGATGGAGCTGGATGGGGACCCTGGGCAGGTGTGGGAGGGAAGAGACCTCTCGGTGGAATCTCCAACAAAAGACGAGGCTCTTCCCATTGTGGCAGGGTGGGGAAGCCCTCTGGAGACACAGCAGTGCAGTTCAGGAGATCATTTCAGTCCAAGGCAGCGCTGGAGCCGACACGAGGAGCAGCAGAGATGCACCGGGAAGGCTCTAGGTCCAGCCCCAGCCTCTCCGGCCCATCCGAGCAGGATTTGGCTCTGGAGCACTGGGGGCACTGGATGCCCTGGCTCCAGAGCCAGGCTGGGTGCGAGAGGGACACGGGTGGATGCCCACCCCTGGCTCTGCACACGAGGGCTGAGGAGGGGCACAGCAGGGATGTCTCCGTGCGGGTCGATCCCATGGGACTGTGGAGCCACCCCTTGGCCTCACTGGGGGAACCAGTGGTGAGGAGGAAAACAGGAATTGGTTCCCGCAGGCTTCGGGGAGGCCCCGCTGGGACTGGAAGGCTCCTGCGGGAGTGACCCAGCTCCAGGGGACAGCCCCAGGTGAGGCAGCAGTGTCACACGGGGCCAGGTCCCTACTCCGGGCACCCAGGGGAGCCTTTGGCACAGCCTGATCCGTGCTTCCCACCAGCCCGGATTTGGGGTAACGCCGTTCCTGCCGCTCCTGGCGGGAGCTGGCACTGACCCCTCCTGCCCGGGGCCGGTCTGTGTGCAGAGCACTCGCGGGCTCAGTCTCTCGGCTCCGCAGTCACCGGCAGAGATTTCTCATCCCGCCGCCAGCAGCCCTGCGAGGCTTTGCAGAGCAGATCCAATCTGAGGTCAAGTTCCCACTAAAATCAAGTGGCTGGGAGGGAAAACTTTGTTACTGGCAGCAGCAGCAGCGGGGCTGGTGTTTATTAGTCAGCAATGAACAGCAGAAGGTTTTATTTTGCTGCTTTTACAGCCAGTGCTGGGCCGCGGCTGCAGCTCCCTCCCAGCACTCCAAGGCAGCACATTTTGCTTTCCTGCCCTTTTTCCTCGGTGAGCTGCGGGAAGGTGGCCAAGGAGAGCCCTGGCAGCCCCCAGGAGCCACCTCGTGCCCCTGCCCTGTTGCATCCCGCCTTGGTGGCCTTTGGGATGTTGGTGGCAGCGCCCCACGCCCCTCACTGCTCACCCGCAGCCCCATTATCCCCATCCCAGCAGAGCCCCTGGCTGCAAAGCGGGGACACATTTCGGATCACAGCTCCGAGCAGCCACAAGTGTCACTGCCTGGGGGCTTGCCAGGACAAAGCTGAGCTGGGCACGGGTCCTTCCCATGGCTAGGAATTCCCAGGATTTCTGTATTTCCACATCAAACCAGCGCAGAGAGGGGGTGCTCCCAGCTGGAGGGATACAGCTGGGAACAGGTGTCACCCTCTGCATCCATCGGGATTTTGGTGGCAGGGCTTGCACGGACACGGCTGGGATGGAGTCAGACACCGGCAAATCCGGGTTTGGCCCGGCTGCAGGGGAGCGCTGGGGGCTCCACGCATCCCCCTCCCCATTCCACGCCCGCTCTCCACCTCCTCCACGGAGTGCCCACGGCTGCACTGACGCATCACTGCGGCTGTGACACGGAGCCTCATCCCGGCACCGCTCCCGGCCCTCCCCAGGCAGTTTCGCCGAGCCGTGACCTGCTGCCGTGCTTCAATTCCTGCAGCGTCAGCACGGAACCGCTCTGCCCCGGAGCCCGGGCTCAGCCCCGCTCCCCACGCCGCAGCCGGGCTGTGCTCAGTGCCCAGCGAGGGGACGGGAGGGGCCGCACGGCGCCCACGAGCACCTGAACGCTGTCGCTGTTCCTCGGAGGGGCAGGAAAGAGTTAAAAGCAAACAATTGCTGACAGTGCTCTGCTTTGTCTTGCAGAAAACGCCTGAGCCGTGCCCAACAGAGCCAGGAGCAGGTACCCAGCCTGGCACTGAGCCCTTTCTGGGGGGCTGGCAGGCGGGGCACAGCAGCGTGGGGTGCCTCAGGCTGGGATTTGCTGCAGGAGCTGGGCAGAGCCACGGGAAAACTTCTGCCAGAGCTGGTGCTCTCAGAGGGAGCACGGCCTGGGGGTGCGTGGCTGAGCGAGTGGGACCCCAAAGCGGATGGGCAGTGCTCAGCCTCACCTCCCTCGCTGTTTGTAGTGCCGGGTGAAGGCTCCTGGGGTCTGCCGGTGACGGGGACACCAGGGTGGGCTGGGAAACGGGAGGGTGACCCAGCCCCGGCTGTTTCCCGCACCGAACCCCCCGCGTTCCCACGGCTCGGGTCTGCAGCAGGAGCCTGCGAACAGATCCGGCCTCTGGCACAGCAGCTGCTCCGGGGGCTCCGGCAGGAAGCCGGCACTTCTCCCTCTCCCCTGGGCTTTCCCTCGAGCTCCCGCTGCGCTGGCCAAGGAGGGGCTTCGCTGGGGGGTCAGGGCTCCAGAGCCCCGGTCTGAGCCGAGCTGGGAGGGCAGGCAGGGACAAGGACAGGGACAGCGACAGGGACAGAGCCGAGCGCTTCGGGACAGTCTTGAGAAGCCAAATACGGTGGATGCGGGGCCAGCCCCGCCACCCCTCACGCTGTGCAGGATCCAGGGGATGGATCCGTGCTGCCCTGCTCTGCCTCATCCCCAGCTGCTGGAACCCTGTTGTCTGCCCGGTGCCTTCGGCTCGGACAAGGTGGGGGCAGGGTCCCCAGCACCCCCTTCCCGTGCCCATCCTCTCCATCAGCCCTGCCTCCAGCGTGACTTGCCTGGAAGGAGCAGGGAGGCGTCTCCCCAGAGACCCTCGCCGCCGTGGCCGGACAAACCCCGCTCTCGGCCGGGTGCAGTGGGAGGTGCCCGTGCCAGGCTTCTCCAATGTGTCGCCGCTGCTTAAACGCTCCCAAGGCTTTCCCAGCAGGGAGCGGAACCGGGCTCTCGTGCTGCGGGTGCCCGGAGCAGCGTGGGACCGGCCGCCGGCAGATGCGGGCGCTGGGAGGGGCAGCGGCTACCGGGGAGGGAAAAGGGGGAAATTTTCCGTCCGAGGAGAAAATCTGCGGGCAGGTGACGCCGCGGCAGGGGCCGGGAAAGGGCTCTCCGGCAGCGGGACGTGGCAGGGCTGGAGGAGGCGGGGTGGGAGCAGAGGGGCTGCTGCGGGGGCAGAGCTGCTTCCCGCGGGGGAGTCACCTCCATCCTGGCGTGTCCCCTCCGGGCAGGGCGGCTGCCGCAGTCACAGCACGCGGTGGAGTGACGGATAACCCAGGGAAAACGCAATCCCGAACATCCTGGCGTCCTCGGCAGGGAGACTCGCCGGGAGCTCCCCGCAGCTCGGTGCGTCCCCGTGCTGTCACACACCTGTGGCCTCGGCTCCTCCTGAGGTCCCCCTGTGTGTCCAGGCGCACCCACCCGCCGTGGGGCAGAGTCCCAAAGCCAGCCGGCCCCGAGGGTGGCACGGGGGACCCAGCAGAGCCTCCCCGGCCGTACCTGTGCCCACGGTGGCACTTTGGTGTCGAAATGCGCCGCGTCGGCGTGAGCTGTCTTTGTTTTCCTGGCGAGGCAGCTCCTCCTGGTCCATCTCCTTCCCAGCGCTTGAAAGCCAACCCAGCAGCGCGGAGCCCATCGGGTGCTCACAGCCGTCCCCTCCGGTGCCATTCCTGCCCTGACTGCGTGGTGCCACCCCCCTGCTGCAGCCGGGAGCCAGCGGGGAGAGGAGGGCGCAGGAGGGACAAACCCCGCTGTCCCCTCAGATGCTCGTCTGCAGGTCCCCGTTGAGCAGGGTCCTCTGGGTTTCCGTGGTCTCGTTGAGCCGGGATTTGTCCTGCTTGCTGTCGCTGCGGTCGGCCTCGTCCATGCCGCTGACCTTCACCAGGCACAGCACGTTCTGAAAGCTCTTCTTGAAGTTGTCGGACAGGAAGGCGTAGAGGATGGGGTTGGCACAGCTGTTGGCGTAGCTGAGGACCACCACGAAGTCGAACATGCCCTTGAGGACGGGCGTGGGCACGATCATGACGGACACGGAGGAGACGTTGAAGATGTAGAAGGGGAGCCAGCAGAAGATGAAGACAGCGACCACGATGGACACCATCCTGGTGACTTTCTTCTCGGACTTTTTCCTCTTGGAGGAGCCCACCCTGATGCCCGAGGACTTGACTTTGATGATGATGAACAGGTAGCAAAGGCAGATAATGGTGAGAGGCACCAGGAAGCCCAGGATGAAGGCGTAGATGATGAATCCCGTGTACCAGGCGCCCGACTCTCCCGGCCAGATGATGGTGCAGCTACTCCTGCCATGGTTGTGCTGCACCCCAGCATAAATCATGATGGGCATGATCACCAGCAGGGAGACGCCCCAAACGGCCACGTTGATCATTTTGGCTGTCCTGGGCCGCCTCCACTTGGCAGATTTGATGGGATGGACGACAGCCAGGTACCGGTCAACGCTCATAACCGTCAGGCAGAAGATGCTGGTGAACTGGTTGATGCCATCCACCGTCATGACAATCCTGCAGAGGGCTTTGCCGAAGGGCCAGTGCACCAGGGCCACCTGCATGGCCAGGAAGGGCAGCCCGAGCATGAAGAGCTCGTCTGCGATGGCCAGGTTGAGGATGTAGATGTTGGTGATGGTTTTCATCTTGGCGTAGCGGAGGATGACGTAGATGACCAGCGTGTTGCCGCACAGCCCGATGATGCAGACCACGAAGTAGATGAAGGTGAGGATGGCGTTGCTGGTCAGGTCGAAGTGCTGGCCCGTGGCGTTCTGGGAGGTGTTGGTGGGCACCTCCAGGGAGAAGTTGTCGAAGGGGGACGCCGGGGAGAACCAGAAGGCGGTGGCATTGGGCAGCTCCTCGTACTCCGGCTCCATGGCTCTGCCGCTCCCTGGGCTCTGCTGGCTCAGAGGAGCCGAGATGTCATCTTCCCTGGCTCTGGGGAGAGAGGAGAAGATTCTAGAAATCAGGGAGTAAATAGAAATGAAGGGATTCCTGGGGAGGATCTGTCCATCCTGCTGCCAAGCTCAGCGGGAGAGAGGCTCCCTGGAGGGGGGCGGTCCCCAACCCACCTCCCCGTGTCCCCTCATGGAGCAGCCTGCCCGGCCACGCCGCAGCTCCTCCTGGCTCTGGCGATCCCGGAGCCTTTCCGACTCCACAAATCCAGCCGGTGCGTCCCGCTGGCTGCGACTGATGCCCGGGCGCACCGAGCGCCGGGGGAAAAGGAAAACCTCCTCCTCTCCCGGCCGTTCGGCGGGTGCAGCCCCTTCCCTGCCGAGCCGGCACCGGCACCCCGAGCCCGGGCGACGAACTCGCGGCGGGGAGCGCCCCACCCGCGGCCCCGTCCCTCCGCTGCAGAGGGCACCGGGCGGTGCTGCCCCNTATTCTGCCCACTCTGCCCACTCTGCCCACTCTGCCCACCCTGCCCACTCTGCCCACCCTGCCTGTGTTCCCTCTCCGGCCGTGCCCACCCTGCCTCCAGCCTTGCCACCCTGCTGCCCAGCAACATTTTGGTTCCAGCCGTGGGCTCAGCCTCTCCAGGGCCACCAGGAGATGGACAGAGATGACAGCAGGGTGATGGCCACGCTGTGACCCCAATGGAGGGTGACCCAAGAGGTGTCTGAGAGCCCCAAAATCTCTCTGAAACGCTGGGAATGCCTTGGCCCCAGGAGTTTGCACCTTGCTTCCAAAGGCAAGCCAAGGCAGGTCCCTGCTGGTCCTCCCCTCTGGGAGAGGTCGGAAGGTGATGCCAAAACATTTGGGGTCTCTGGGCACTTGTGCAGTACAGGTGGCTCCTGCCACGGCCTCTCCCTGGAGGAGGAAGACCAAAAAGGAGAGGTTTGGGGCAGATAACCCCTGCTCTGGTTTGTTTGGGATCTTGAGAGCAATTAAATAATCTCTATTCCTGCCCCTCTTTCCATCACTTGTCCAGGAGACAATGGAAAGCAGGAAATTAAGAGTGACTGTGAACAAAGAGCCCCGCGCCCGAGGCTGCTGAGTGCAGCCGGGAGTTTCTCGTTTGCACTTCGCCATCCACTTCCCAAGGCGGATCTAAAGACATCAGGTCCTGGAGCACCGGCAGAGTCGTTATCAGCCTCATTAATCTTTAGGAGGCAGGAAAAAGCTGCTTCTGCTGAAGATGATGCGGGAATTAATGTCCCGGTAACAGTGGGAGTGGAGGGAGGCTGGGACGGAGATGTTCGGCTGGTGTGAGAGGGGGATCGGATCTCTGGGGTGCTGCCGCTGGGGTGTCCCGAGGGATGGCAGTCCCTGGGTGGCTGTAGGGGAGGAGGGAGCACGGCCCAGGAGAGGGATTTGACACCTTGTGACCTTTTGAGAGCTGTTTTATCCTCTCCCGGCTGGTTCCCGTGGCCAGGAGCGATGTCCTGGCCGTGTCCCTCCCTCGGAGCAGCCCCGCTCTGTGCGTTCCCGGCGCTGCCTCCTTGGATCTCTCCCCAGAACAGGTGACGCTGCCACGTCCCTCCCCTGGGTTCCTCGGTCACCGAGCCCTGGCACCGAGACCACCCCCAGCCCGGGCTGGCAGGGGCTTCTCCCAGCTGGAGAGAATCCAGGGGGCTGGAGCAGCGGGGCAGGGGGAGCACAGGGATCCCGGGGTGCTTCCAGCTGGCTGGGGCTGCCTGGGGAGCATCAGGGCTCCAGCCTCCCCCCGCCTTTCACTCCCACCTCGCTGGGGAGCAGGGCCAGGGAGCTGGGGGAATCCAGCCAGTTCAGGCTGGCTGAACCCAGATCTGATCTTCATTAAAAACCACATAAAATTAATGAAATGATGGCCCAGTGGGTATTGAGGAGCTGATCGGAGCTGATCTCCATCCAGGAGGAGAGCAGCAGCAGCTGGCTGAGTCAGGGAGCCATCCTTGAGCCTTTTGAAGGGACTTTTTTTTTTTCATTCTGCTTAGGTTTGGGGTTGAATTAAAGCCTAGTGCAGAGTGTGCCCCGTGTCCCTGGGTGGTCCCCGGTTCGGGGGGATGCTGTGCCCAGCAGCTGGTTTGGTGCTGGCAGATAAACTCCTCTTTGTCCTTTTGCCTGGGAAGCATCCTCTGCGCTGAAAAGCAATTTACTGGCAGGGCTGGAGAGAGGAGGAACACGCAGCCCCTTCCCACACGGCCGAAATAACCCCTGGGAGAGGGGCACGGGGGTTACGTGACCACAGAGAGGCTTTAAAGTTTCCTGCCATCCATTCCCGGCTGTTCCGCAAGAGTCCCTGTGGAAAACAGCGCATTCGACCCCTGTCCTGGAAATGAGTGTTGCAAGGAGCTGGGGCTGGGATGCCAGCGGAGGGGTCGGGTGAGCTGGCCTTTCTCCTGGATCCGTGGAGTGGGGGCGGGAGGTCTCCGGCGTTTTTCAGGGATGAAGGAGGCTGTGCTGGGCTGTGAGGCGGCACGGGGGGCAGGTGCTGTTCCCCAGCTGTGGGGAGGGGAAGGATTTGCTCCCGCGTGCAGCCAGCCCGAGGATCCCTGAGGATCCCTTGGAGATGATGATCTCTGCTGAGCAGCTCTGCGTCCGTGCTGGAGCAGCCACGCCCCAGCCCCCTCCTCGCCGGCACTGCCCTCAGAGGGACCCCGCTGTCCCCTGTGGCCGCGGGGACAAGGCCGGCACAGGCAGGGATGACCGTGGTGTTTCTCTCCCAGGGACACTCGGGCTGGCACTGCCCTTTCCCTGCCTTCTCCCTCCCCAGCTCCAGCCCGGCAGCCCCGGGTGGCTTCGGCGGCTCTGCTGATTCCTGCCTGGAGGCGGCCTGGCCGCGTTTCAGGGATGGCCGGGCTGGGGGGAGGCTTTACTTTCTGCTAATTAGCCAGACAAACAGTCTGGCCCGTGTGCCCGCACCCCGAGGCGCGGCAGGACCCGGCTGGTGGCTGCCAGATCTAATCGGGAGCGTCTGCAGCGCTGATGGATGGCGAGGGAGAGGCGCTGGCGCCTTCACCTGCGCCCGGGGCAGCATCTAGACCCTTCCTGGATCCAGAGCTGCATCCAGACCCTTCCTGGATCCAGGGCAGCATCCAGACCCTCCCTGGATGCAGGGCAGCATCCAGACCCTCCCCGAATCCAGCATCCACACCCCGCGGGACCCAGGGCTGCATCCACACCCCGGGATCCAGCCCCCTCCGCACCCCCACCCGGGGGTCTCCCCTCTATTCCTCTACCCTACTCCGACTCCTGCTGCTTCCAGACCTCCCCAGAGCCGGTTCCTTCCTCCCTCTCCCGCCCTCCCCTTCTCGCCCCGCCGTTATTTGCCTCCGTAATTGGTTTATTGATCTCTGGAGGGGCCGGGGCAGGGCTCGGCCAGAGCGGCCGCTCGCGTTCCCGGTGAATCATATCCCGGAGCTCCCGATACTAATGAGCCTTTGGCAGCCGCGGCCCGAAATCCCGGCTCCTGCCTGCGCCTCTCCCCGCCGTGCCTGGCTCGTTGGAGGGTCCTGCGCATTAAATCGGGGCTGAACAGCCCGGCTTTGGCAGCCGGGCTTTGTTCCAGCTGGGAATGTCAGGGCTGGTGACAGCACGCGCTGATCCGCTCCTGCTCCCGCTGCCTCCTGCTCCGAGCAGCTGCTGGAACTCCGCGGTCCCCCAGCCTCGCAGAGGGTCCCTCGTGCTCCCCACGCCGAGCCCAAAGCCAGAGCAGGAGGATAAAGCCGTTCCTTCGTGCCCTGTGACAAAGAGGTGACCTTAGCTCGCGGGATGGGACGGTGACCCCGCGTGGCCCTGCCCGCGCTGCCCGGCTGCTCCCCGGCCCTGTCCTTGGGGACGGCCCTGGATGTCCTCATTCCCTCGTCTCGCCATCCCCGCTGGCTCCAGCCTGACACAGATGGATTTGGGTTGGGAAAGAGCCCGGCCGTGAGCCCAGCCTGCACGGAGGGGACACGGCGGGGACACAGGGGCACACTCGCCGTTCCCAGGGACATCTCCAGCCCTGCCCCAGCCGGCAGTGCCTGGTGCCATCCCTGTGCAGCATGTGCCTCTCTGCCCCAGATGGCACTGGGGCAGTTTTATGGCATAAAATCCCGAGGGATTTGGGTCCTGGCTGCCCCAGGGCTCCCTGGAGCTGCCCCTTGTAACGTCTCGTTCACCTTGATGAGAGAGGCCACCAGATTTGTGTCCCTTTTGTTGTTTAAAATGCATTTTAGGGGCTCTGTGTCTCCTCCTTCCCTGCTGGAACAGGCAGGGCTGTGACACAGAAGTGTCCCTGCACACAGCAATGACACTGGGGAGCAGGGCTGTGAGTTCATTTTGCTGATGCTCCTGCACAGAGCCACCACGGCTGTCCCCATTGCCACCCACACATCCCCAGGCAGGGCCATCGCTGCCAGCCGCCCCCAGCCCATGGCAGCGTGTCAGCCGTGTCCCCAGGGCCAGCCCTGCCGGGTCACCAGCTGTCCCCAGCCCTGCCGGAGCCGCCGTCACAGCCGGCCGGGGATCCCCGGGGCGGCGGGGGGAGCTCTGTGTGTCTGTCCCCGCGTCCCTCCCAGCTGGCACCTCGCCCTGCATCTGCCTGGCCCCGGGAGCTAATGAGGGATGCAGCAATTACAGGGCGAGATTGATTAAATCCTAAATCAGGGAGGTTTCGAGTGGCCCTGACCTGTCCCAGCTGGGGCTGATCAAAGGCTGTTGGAGATAAACTCACAAAGTCGCGTCCTCTGCCACCCCCTGCTCCTGGCGCGGCACAGGAGGGGACACCGGGGCCAGCCTGGCTCTGTGGCTGTCACTGTGAGCCCCTGTCCCTTGTGCCAGCACGGGGAGGAACCAGTGACAGAGCTGCCTCTGCCCCCAGCCCGCCCCGTGCCCTGTGGTGACACTTCTGGGGACATCCAGGTCGGACATCAGGAGGAATTTTTTCATGGAAAGGGTTGTGAAACACTGGAAGGAGCTGCCCGGGGAGGTTCCGAGCCCCCACCCCTGGAGGTGTCCAAGCAAGGAGGGGACGTGGCGCTCAGCGCTCTGGGCTGGTGACAAGGTGGGCATCGGGCACAGCTCGGGCTCGGTGACCTCAGCAGCCTTTTCCAGCCTCAGTAATTCTGGGATTCTGTGACATCCGTGGGTGGCATCGGACGGGCGACCCCGGCTGCACCCCCCGAGCGGCAGGGACGGCTGCCAGCCACGCAGCGGGGTCTGCTCGCCCCCGTGAGCTCCCCCAGGCCGCCACGTGCCGCTCATTAAGGCGCCGCCTCGGGCTGTTAATTAGCGGGGCTGATCGCGGGCGGGGGCACGGCGAGGGCGGCAGCAAGGGGGGCTCTCGGGGCACTCCAACGCCAACAGCGGGAGCTGCCTTTATGGATGCCAGTGGAAAGCTGTGTCCGGGGGTCTCTTTGCAGCGGGGGGGCGGTGACAGCGACGGCGACAGCAGCGGTGACAATGACAGCAGCGCTGACAGCTTGCTGCGCCCGCCCGCGCCGCCCGCCCGCCTCGCTTTGTGGCCGCTGCGCCCGCGCGAACCGCAGAGCCGCAGGCGGCCCGC
>VYXC01000800.1:594144-636371 GCA_013397175.1 Platysteira castanea
GGCCAGGGGCTCCAGGTTTGGAGGATTCGGGGGTCCTGGGACTGGTCCCGCGGCTGGAGGGCCCGGGGATGCGGGGTAATGGGGCGGAGCGCCCGGTGTAGGGTTTGGGGCTTGTTTGGGTCCTTTTGGGTGGGCTGTAGGAGCCCCTGTAGAAAGGCAGAATCTTCCTGGGGAGCTGGGGGGACTCTGAGCCGGGAAACCAGCGGGGTCTGGGCTGGGCACGCACCTGCAGGGATTGGGAAAAGCCTTGGGGCAAGGCTGGGGGCTGGGAGAGCCTTTGGAGCTGGCACTGGTGTGTATTTCTTCTGTATTTCCATATAAACCTATCAATCCCTGTGTATTTGATATATTCCCATATAAACCTATCCATGCCTGCATGTGTTATAAATTCATGCATCCCTATTTCCACGCCTGTATTTCCATAGCAGTGCTGCTCCCTGGGCCGTTCCCAGTGCTCAGTCCCCATCCCTGGGCTCTGCTCCCCTTTCCCCCTTTCCCAAGGAGCAGGGAGCCGGGTGCTGTGAGGGCATTCCCCTTCCACCCCGGGAAAACCGGGCTTGGGGCACAGAACGGGGCCTGGGCGGGCTCTGAGCGCCGTCCGTGCCTGCCTGAGCCCCAAATCCCAAACTGGGATGTGCTCCGGGTGGGATGTGCTGTGTCCCATCCCCGCTGCTCCGCTGAGCTCGGCTTAGATGGCAAAGCCTCACCTAAGGGGGAGAGAGGCGCTTAGGGGAGGGTGGTTGAGCTGGCTCCAGTCCCCGTGGTGCGGAGGGGTTTGGGTGGGATTCGGGTGGGATTTGGGGGTTTCTCTGGCTGTGAACGCCTGGCTCTGTTCCCCAGGCTGCTCCTCTCTCCCAGGCCAGCATGATCCCGGGATCTGGGCCGGTGCTGCAGGCGCTGCTGGGGACGTTCCTCACCTGGGGGCTGACGGCAGCGGGCTCGGCGCTGGTGTTCGTGTTCTCCAGCGGGCAGGTGAGTGCTGGATCAGCTCCTCATCCCTGGGATCCCAGCAGGATCCGGAGCCGAGGGCTGTGCCCCGCTCCTGGCAGGGTTTGGGCTGCCTGCTCCCAGCTTTAAGGGGCTTGGCGTCACTCCTGGGGCAAGAGGAGGAAAAAATCCAGCTCCTTTCTCACCCCACCGGAGGGGAGGGAAATCCAATTGCTGAGCCTGGGCTCTGGAATGTGCTCCTGGGGCTCTGCGTTGGCAACAGCAGCTTCCCTGCCTCTAACCTGGTTTTGCTGCCACGTTTCCAGGGCAGGATTTGGGTCAGTTTGTGCTCAGGAGGAGCAAAGTGCTGAGCTTCAAGTCACCCTGGATCCAAAATTAGAGGCCCCCTCACCAGGGTGCTCCAAATTGCCCAGATGGATTTATTATTTATGCCTCGGCCTTGTGATGATTTATTCAGGAGGTGGCTGCAGAGCGAGGCTCCCTTTGGAGGAGCACTTTGGTTTTCTTCCTTGGGGGAAATAACCTGCCCTGGGAGTGAAATGGGCAGGATTTATCCCTCCAGGACAGGGCAGAGTGTGGATTTGTTTGGGTACTGGAGGGATGAAAGCCTTCAGGGAGGGAGGGAAATGCAGGGCAGCCCGTGGAGAGGGGCAGGAGAGCCTCTGGTTTAACTCTGCACAGGTTTGGGATGGGCAGTGAGGGAGCCGGGATGCTCTGTGGGATCGTGGGGGTGCTGCCACCACAGAATCCTGGAATGGTTTGGGTTGGAGGGACCCTAAAGCCCACCCAGTGCCACCCCTGCCATGGCAGGGACACCTCCCCCTGTCCCAGGCTGCTCCAAGCCCCAATGTCCAGCCTGGCCTTGGGCACTGCCAGGGATCCAGGGGCAGCCACAGCTGCTCTGGGAATCCCATCCCAGCCCTCCCCAGCCTCACAGGGAACAATTCCTTCCCCAAATCCCATCCCTCCCTGCCCTCTGGCACCAGGGAGCCGTTCCCCCTTATCCAAAGTCCCTCTCCAGCCTGGCGACCCCTTCCCCATCTCCCCAGCGCTGTGGGCAGGGCTTTCACCAGGAGCTAAAGGTGTTTTGTGTTTGGTTTTTTTCCCGAGGCGGATCCTGGATGGCAGNCCTCAGCGGTGAGTGGTTCCTCCTCCTCCTCCTCCTCCTCCTCCTCCTCCTCCCCCCGTGTTCTCTGCAGCCTCTCCATGCTGGGTTTGGTGCCCGCTCGAGTTAAAACCCCTTGGATAACTCCCCGAGGGCAGGGAAGGGCTCAGCTCAGTCCCGTCCTGTCCCAGTTGCTCCTCCTGAGGGTGGAGGTGGCACGAGGACGGTCACGGGGCCACCGCGCTGCCCACGCTGGGCTGGGCTCTCTGTCCTTGTTCCCCCGGGATTCCCAGTGGCTCCCGGAGCCACCGGAGCGTGGGGATGGCCAGGAGAGCTGTGCTGGGGGCTGCCGTGCCTGGCTGGCTTTGTGCTTCTCCACGGATGGGAGGAGAGGGAGGAGAGAGCTGCAGCTCTCCACCAGAGCTGCCCGTGCCATGTGGGGCTCGTGGCAGCTTTTCCCCAAGGAAAACGTGGAACTCGTGGGGCTGGAAATTGTGCTGGGGCTTGGGAACGTGGAGCTGCCGCTGCCCAGGTGCTGGGGGCAGCTGGGGCCTCACCCAGGCTCCTTAAATCACCTTTGTTGCCCTCGTTAGAGATTGAATCCAGCTGCAGGTGCTGTGGGGAGAGGTGCCCCTTCCCACGGGTGCTCTGGGGTCACCAGGGCTCTGCCAGCTGCCCCTCGCCGTGTCCTGGCTGCCCTGGTGGGCAGCAGGAGCTGGGTTTGCTCCCTGCAGGGTGAGGATCGTCCCCCCGGTGGTTTTAGGGGGTCCTTGGGCTGGTGTTTCTCCACGAATCCCACCAGGGTGAGGAGTTGCTATCCTTGCCCTGGCCTCACCCCCGCCCGGCCCGGGTGTGGCTCAGGAAGCAGAGCTCCTGCAAACATTTGCTTTTCCCTCAGCTCTGTCGGCTGGCAGTGCTCGGGGCAGGAAGGGGGAGTTGTTTTTGGGGTGCTGCGGTGCCTGGAGGGGACAGGCAGGGAGGGGACCCGTGGTGACACCAGCATCCCCCTGAGCTTTAAATCCCCCATTGCTTGGCTGACAGCTGGGTGTCCATCTTTCCTTTGCCTGAGGGGGTTTAACACCACGAGGAACATTTTCCTCCCCGTTTTCCCTTGTGCTTGGGGGCTTTGCAAAGGCTCCACACGGAGAAATCACCTCCTGTGCCAGCCCTCGGGCAGGAGGGGTTGTGGAAACTGCCCTGACCCGTGCCATGCTGGAGCTGGGCTGGTTCTCCACCCTCCTGGTTTCCCTGCTCACCTTTAGGGAGCTGCCAAGCCACAGAAACCCAGGATTAACTCAAAATGTCTCTGCCACCGCAGAGCCAGGGGGAGGACGTGGGACAGGGGTGCCCAGGTGACCTCCGGGAGGGTGGCCCGGGGTGCTGAGGGTTGTTTTGGGATCCTGGCAGCTGTGGCTGGGCGCTGCCTGCCCTGCAGGTGCTCCAGCTGCTCTGGGGGTGCTGGGCTGAGCCAGGCACGGGGTTCCATTGAACTGGGGTGTACTGGGAGAGCCCCTGAGTGTACTGGGAGCATCCTGGCGCCTCAAGCTGCCCCTGTCTGATGGCACAGGTGTCACCTGGGGTGGAGGGACCTGGGCAGCTCTGTCCTTGTCGTGCCTGGGAGGGAGCCCAGCTCCCTCCAGCCCTGGCTTTGCCTTTTCCCTGCCTCAGTTCCCTGCCTGGAACTCCCAGATAATCCAGGGTTTCTCAGGCAGGAGCCTCCGAGGTGATGTGTTTCCATAGAGACAAAGCTTCGCTTGCTGGGGCATCTGGTGTGGAATTCTGCCTTTTCTCTTACATCTTCATATCCTTAAACGAGGTTTTTTTGCTTTTTTTCCCCTCTCTGCGCCGCTGCAGGGCTGGGCTCAGACAGCAGCAACAAACACCTGCAGCTCCCCCTTCCCTGCAGCCTGGCACAGCTTCTGCTCTGCCGGGCTGGAGCTGGGTGTCCTCTGTCCCAGGTGGGGCAGGAAATCACCCAGCCACGCTCCTCGACCCTCCCCAGGCACACTGGGGTGGAACATTCCCTTGGAACAGCGTCAGGAATTCCCACGGCTCTGCTGAGGCTGCTCCTTGTTGTTGGAGCCCTGGTGAAGCCCAGTGGCAAAGTTTGGCAGGGAGAGTGTCCTGCTGGATTCTCCTCTCCCACCTGACCCTCCCGTCCCACCGAGGAGATCTCCTTTTCCTGGATTTCCTGCTCCCTGGGTTTCCCTCAGTGTTCCTGTTCTCATCCCGGGGATCCCGCAGGAGCGTGGCCAGGCCTGCCTGCTTTTAATGAGGGGTTTAATTTGAGCCCAGGGTGTGAAGGTCACGGCTCTGTTTATTCTGGATTTGCAGGAAAAAGCTCCCGTGTGGCTCCACAGCCACGGGGCTGAGCTGGGGCAGAGCTGGATCCGTGCATTTTGGGGGTGAGGGGAGTTTGAAACCCAGAATTTTGGGGATTCCTGCACTGAATCCCCGTGGAAGGAGATGCCCAGCCCTGGGAGAGGTGTTTGGGTTTAAATCCGGCTGTGTTTGGAGGGATTCCCAGCAGTGCAAGGGCACGGATCTGGATTCATTCCCCGTGGTTGGTTTTGGAGCCTGGATTTGTCTCCCAGGGAAGGGTTTGGGCTCCCCCAAAGCCCGGTGATGCTTCGGACCCCGCAGCTGCCTCCTGCCCCTTCTCCTCCCCCACCAACCCTGCCGTGTTTTCCCCAGAAATGCTGGATTTGTGGCATTGCTGCATCGTGGCTTCGGAGCACAGAGGCAGTGACAGTGCCCAGCCCAGCTTGGCAGGAGCTGTCCCTGTGCCAGGGGGCTGGAGCCAGGGCAAGGTGTGGAAAACTCTGCCCGAGGGGCTCCGGGTTTGTCGATCCAAGGAGAGCCCAGGGGGATTTTCCTCTCTTATTCCTGCCTTTGCCACCAGCCAGCTCGGGGGGACACCAAGTTTGGGGCCTGTCCCTGGCCAGGCTGTTGCAGAGCTTTGGGATCAGTGGGAATTCGTGGCTTCAGTCGGGTTGTTGGTAGAAATCCTCCCCCTTTTGCCAGCTGCTCTGGGGCACAGCTCAACGCTGCCCTGGGTGGGCTGCTCCAGGCAATCCCGAAATCCCACCCGATTCAGCTGGGAAGCTGCCCAAGGACTCCCTGTGGGTCTGTGATTCCGTGACAAGGACTTCCAGCACCCGGGGTGAAGGGCTTGACCTGCAGAAGGCAGCAATAAATCGCTTTTCCCTCCCCCCGGGCTGGCTCCGGGCTCTGCCATCGCCTTCCCCCGGGGCTGCTGGGCTCCTGGGAGCTGCCTTGGGTGCTCCAGGCTCTGAGCCCTGTCAGGGCTGTGTTTGCCGTGGGGAAATGAGATCTGAACGTGAGCTGACAACACGATTCCCCCGAGCCTCTCCCTGCTGCCTGTGTTTCCACGCCGGGGCGTGTGGTTGTTTTTTAAAGGAGGTGGCATTTGAAATATGAGGTTTGACAGCCGTGCTTAAGCCTGACATGACAACCCTCGTTCCTCTTACTCACAGCGAGCTCAGATTTACACAACCCCCCGGGGACTGGTGTCTGCAAGAGGCAGCTCCTTCTTTCCTCCCTTCCCTGGGAGAGCTTGAGGGTGGGAGAGTTTGCTCCGAGTCCTTGTGCTGGGAGAGCCGAGCAGCAGCTCCTCTTTCCAGGCTTGGAGCTGGATTAGAGGAGCTTTGGGTTGGAAACTGGGAAGGAATTCTCCCTTGGGAGGGTGGGGAGGCCCTCAGGGTGCCCAGAGCAGCTGTGGCTGCCCCTGGATCCCTGGCAGTGCCCAAGGCCAGGCTGGATGGGGCTTGGAGCAGCCTGGGACAGTGGGAGGTGTCCCTGCCCGTGGCAGGGGTGGAATGGGATGAGCTTTAAGTCTTTTCCAACCCAAACCATTCCGAGATTCTGAGCATCCTGCAAAGGGCACTTCCTGGGCTGCTGGGGGTTGCTGGACAGAGTTGGGGTCACCTTTCCCACAGCACCTTCCTGCTGCTGTCTCCGGGATCCCTTCGCTCCTTCCCACTGCTGGATCCTGGTCCTGCAGCCATTCCTCCGCTGGAATTTCCGCTTCCCTTTTGCTCCTCAGCATCTCACCACTCCCCTTCTGTCCCCAGGTCATGCTGGCTGCGTCCTACTGGTCCCTGCTGGCCCCAGCCATCGAGATGGCCGAGGGCTCCGGCACCTTCGGAGCCTTCTCCTTCTTCCCGGTGGCCGCGGGCTTTGCCCTGGGAGCAGCGTTCGTGTACGGGGCCGACCTGCTCATCCCAGTGCTGGTGAGTGGGAATTCTGGACTGGGAGCTCATCCCAGTGCTGGTGAGTGGGAATTCCCAGGCTGGGAGCTCATCCCAGTGCTGGTGAGTGGGAATTCCCAGGCTGGGAGCTCATCCCAGTGCTGGTGAGTGGGAATTCTGGGCTGGGAGCTCATCCCAGTGCTGGTGAGTGGGAATTCCCAGGCTGGGAGCTCATCCCAGTGCTGGTGAGTGGGAATTCCCAGGCTGGGAGCTCATCCCAGTGCTGGTGAGTGGGAATTCTGGGGTTGGGAGCTCATCCCAGTGCTGGTGAGTGGGAATTCTGGACTGGGAGCTCATCCCAGTGCTGGTGAGTGGGAATTCTGGACTGGGAGCTCATCCCAGTGCTGGTGAGTGGGAATTCCGGACTGGGAGCTCATCCCAGTGCTGGTCAGTGGGAATTCCCAGGCTGGGAAGGCTCCTGCCCTTCCTCCAGCTGAAGGAAATCCGGGTGGATTTCTCTCCCAGATTTAACAAATCCATGATTTCCCCGAGCCCTGGCTGGCTCTGGCAGTGCTGGGTGCAGCTCTAGGCTGGCTGAGCTGTGTTTTTTTAAATCTTCCTGGTTTTTTTTCCCCCCTCACACCTCAGCTTTTGTTCTTCTCGCTGGCAGCGCTCCTCAGACAGCTCAGGTGTGCCCTGGGTCCTTCCTTGGCAGAGCTGCCAGCCCTGGGAGCGCTGCACCATCCAGGGAAGCAGCCCGAGACTGCTGCTAAAGAAAGAAAGGAACAAACGGGGAGCTGGTGGGTTTTTTGCAGCCCAAAACGCAAGAATCCGAAGAGATTTCCAAACGCTTCCAGGGAGGTTTTTACATTTCCACATTTAGTGCGGCGGGGTTTTATTTGCTCTGCGGTTCTGAGGAAGGAGTGGGAGGTTTTAAGGAGTCTGCAGGTCCAACCTTCCCCCCCTCGCTGGCTTTTGGAGCCTCTCCTGGCACAGGACCACGGGTCCAGGAGCCCCCTCAGCTGGGAGGAGAATTCCTGGGTGTTGTGGGGTCACTCCCAGCGCCAGTGGATGCCTTGGAGTGACCCCGCAGGGAATGAAACGCCACTGGTGGGGATCTGCTTCCCCTCCTCGCCCTCCGCCTGCCTCGTCCTGGCCTTTTGGGGCTTTTTGGGGCTCCCAAACCCTCTGCAGGATTGAGAGGGTGGCCAGGAGCTGCCGATGGATCCCTTGGAAGCCGTTTGGCTCCGAGCTCTGCCTTTTCCTGCTGCTCTCCCTGTCCCAGCAGCGCTGCTGGATGGGGCTGGGCTGGATCCGCTGCCTCGGGCTGGTGTTTCCCAGCAGGATTTTTCCCAGCAGGAGTTTTCCATCGGGTGTTGGAGCAGTGGAGAGGGAAGAGTTGGGGGGAAGTGAAATCCTTGTGCTGGGAAGAGTGGGATGGAGTGACAGGGACGGGCAGGGAGGGTGGTGGCCTTGAAAGAAGCAAGGATAGATATAAAAAATACCCAATAAACCCTTAAATCCAGGTTAAATGCAGCTGGGAGCGGAGCTGTTGTCTCCTGGCTCCTTTGCTCCGTGTGGGACAGGGAGGATTTGCACCTCATGGAGCTCGAGGAGGGTTTATATCCCAAAATAGTGCTGCTGCTGGGGTGTTCTCCCCCTGGAAAAGGGGGTGTCCCTGTGCTGGGGTGGATAAGGGGCAGGAGCCGCCTTGTTTTGATCTGTTTGATCCAAAACGCTGCTTTTCCTGCCCTGGATACCTTGGGAAGGGCCAGGAGAGCTGGCAGAGGGGTGGGGAGCTCCGAGTCCCCTGCCCAGAGCAGAGGGAGCGGCTCCTGGAGCTGGGCAGTGGGCTCAGGATGGGAATTTTGGGATGCTTTGGGAAGGGAACGGAGACCTGGCGAGGTTGTGGGGGATGCTGTGCAGGAGAGGTTGGAGCCGAGCGTGTCGGAATGAAAAACAACGAGTTTGGTGAGGCTTGAGCCATCTCCGGGCCGGGAATGTGGCTCCGGAGCCACCTCCCTTCGGAGCCCAGGCTTTTCCCTGCGGAACCGCTGCTGCTCAGGCAAGGACTGAGCCAAGGAGGGTTTGGAAACCAGCTCCATCTCAGGCTGGGGGTGCCCTGGGAGGGGCCGGGGCAGCCTGTCCTTGTCCCTGTCCCTGCCAGGGCAGGAGGAGGGAGCTGCTCCGAGCTGCTGCTCTTTGCCCGGGGGAGCATTCCCAGCCTGGCACAGCTCCAGGCTGGGTAACAACAGCCTCTTAAAAGCTTTTATCGACTCCTTATCAGCCCAGCCGCGCTCTGCTGGCAGCGGGGAGGGTTTTTCTCGTGGCTGGAGCTGGGGCATCCCGGTGTTGCTCGTGGCAGAGGGAGGGTTAAGCCTCCCAGCCCAGTTGTTAATGATCCCGAGCAGCTGGAGTCATTACATTCCTCACAAAAGGCAGATCTCATCTGCTGCATCTTTATCTTTGCCTTTTCCCCGGGTGAAGCCTTCAGCCTGTTTGTTCCTCCTCCAGCTGAGGAGGAGGAGATGCTGGTGGGGCTGGTGGAGGTTGGCAAACCACACCAGGAGGTTTGGGGGGTGCTTGGAGGGCGAGACCACGGCAGAAACAGATCCTGGGGGTTCTAAAAAACGGGCTCGCCTTCATCTTGCCAGATTTCCTCACGCGGAGCCTCCAGTTTAACCTGATTTTGTTAAACAAGGCTGCCAGCTGGTGTTGGAGGAGGTTTTGGATGCAGAGGGGCAGCTGGTGGGGCTGTGCTGCCTTTCCTAAAAAGGGTCGGGGCTCAGTGTCTTCAGTGCCAAGACCCAAAGCCTCTGAGGGAAAGTTTACTTAAAAATTCAGTGCAGCAGGTCCCTGATGGCTCAGGAGCTATTTTGGGTCTACTGCAAGGCATAAGAATGCTGGAATTAAGTGTTATTATTCTCATCCTTCAAATCTGTCATGCAGCTCTGCTGACTTGGCTGGGTTTTGTTCAGAATTGGGTGTTTTCTTGGGTTTCGTGATGTGCTCCTTGCCCCGGCCTCCCCTTTCCTGGGGGAATCCCACAGGAGTCCAGGGGATGCCTCCAGCCCCGGCTCTGGTTTTGCTGCGGGGTTTTCACAAGCAGGTGGAATTTGGGAGCATCGGGAAGAGGCCCAGCTGCCCAGGCAGGGTGGAGTCCCCGTCCCTGCGGGGCTCCGAAGGTGTGGATGTGGCACTTGGGGACGTGGTCACGGTGGCCTTGGCGGGGCTGGGGTGGACTCAAGGTGGCTCTCGGAGCTCTCTCCCACCCTGAGGGATTTTCTGATTCCCCAAGGGCTCTCCCACCCTGAGGGATTTTCTGATTCCCCAAGGGCTCTCCCACCCTGAGGGATTTTCTGATTCCCCATCAGCCGCCTTTGTCTGGGAGCTGCCCAACCCCCGGGAGCTGTTCCTGTGGAATTCTGAGGGTGTTCCCAAGCCCACATGGGACAGCTTTGGGTGCCGTGGGGCACCTGTGGCTTCCAGGAGCTCCCTGGCTCCTGCCTTTTCGGCATCACAGCCCTTCAGCTCCGAGCAAGCAGGAATTCCCTGCTTGGGACTGGGACACGGGCAGGGAGAGGGAGGAATCCAGCTGGTCCTGGTGGGAGCTGGGAGCTGCCCCAGCCCTGCCCCAGCTCCTGTTCTTCCCACTCCCCTGCCTGACTCTGCTCCCATCATTACTAAATAGGATAATGAGGCTTAATCAGCCTCATCTCCTCTCCCCCCAGGCTTCCTTCTCCTCGGGAACATCTGCACAGGGAAGCAGCTCCCATGGGTGCTGGGGCCCGGGGGTCTCCCCTGGGGCAGGGAGAGGAGGGCAGAGGCTGCAGGAGCAGCAGGAGTTAATGATTAATCCAGAGCAAGAGCTGCTGAGCCATCACTCAGCCCTAACCAGGAGCCTGCCGATACCTGGGGTGTAAAAGATGATCGGGGAGGGAGGATGGGGAGCCAGGGCTGTAATTCCAACCTGGAAATCCCATCTCCGTTGGATGTTATTTATTTTTTTCTTGTCTGCTGGGTACAGGTTTGGCGGGGTTTTTTTTTGATCCTGAGTACAGAGGAAATCGATAAAGCCTCGTGTGATGGGCAGAGCATTCCTTGGATTTAAACAAACAGCGACTGAGGTGCCTCTGAAAAGCCTTTCCTGGGGTTGGGGTTTGTTCCCTGGGTGCTGCTGGGTGCTGGCCTCTCATCCCACAGAACCAGATGGGCTGGAATCCCTCTCTGGCCTCCAGGGCTCGTGTTTCACACTTGCCCTGGGAATATCTGGGGCTCTGCTTTGCAGCTGCTCCAAGGTTTCCCTGAGCAGGTGAGGATCTGTGGTGGGATGGGCTGGAGCAGAGCGGGAGTGAAGGACCTAAAGGTGGCAGCCGAATGCCCTTGACCCCCTCCAGACGGAATTTCTTGGTGCTCCTGCCCTTTTCTGGATGTGCCAGTCGTGGCTTGAGAGCTCGTTGGGTATATGGTTTGGGACTGGATGTTTTGCACAGTGAATTTTGGGCTATTTTGGGCAAGAACCCTTGGGAAGGCTTTGAGAGCTTGGTAAACAGCCCTGAGGATCCTCTCCTGCCCAGCGGTGGTGTCTGGCTCAGAACGGGCCTTCAGGATGAATATTTTGCCTTCTAAATCCACTTTTTTGGGAAGAAAAAGCAGGAGTAGTGCATGGATGGAGGAGGAGGAGGAGGAAGGACCATCAGGGTGTGGCTGCACAGTGTTTAAAGTCGCAATTTCTTTCTCAGGGCTAAACCACAGCTGGGTTAGACCACGGGGAGCATCTTTTTTTGGGAGAAGGGGCCTTAGGAAGGGATTCCTGGTACAAACCTACACTTCCAGGAGGAATTTCTTCCTGGAAAGGGTGTCAGGCATTGGAAGGGGTGGAAGTCCCCATCCCTGGAGGTGTCCAGGGAAGGCCTGGATGTGGCACTCAGTGCTCTGGGCTGGGGACAAGGTGGGGATCAGGCACGGGTTGGACTCTGTGATCTTGGAGGGCTTTTCCAACCTCAGCAATTCCGGAATTTTGGGGTTCTCTACCCGGTGGGACGAGGCAGGTCAGTCACTGATGCCGTGGAGGATGCCCGGGATCCTCCCGTCTGTGCTCCCACCTGGCAAAGCCAGGAAGCTGCTCCTGCCTTGCAGGGAGCTGGGTTTGATGGGTTCATTATTCCAGGAGAAGGAAATGGTGGCAAACGTGCCCGCTCTCGTGGCTGGTGTTAATTTATCATCAAATCCAGGTTCCTCTGATGCAATTTGCCCATTCCTGCGGGATGTGCCCGGCACACATTCCCGGTTTAATGTGCTGCTTCCTGCTCAGCCGCGGCTCCTCGGAAGTTAATTAGCTGCACATCCTCACTGCCGGGCTAGGTGCAGGGTTTGCAGCCCAGGGCTTGTGGATTTGCTGCTTTGTGAAGTTTTGGGGCTGGAGGGGCGCTGCGGGAGCGGAGCCGTTCCCGCACGGGCAGGGAGGGAGGATGGAGCCGGGGGCTGCTGCCCCAGCCTGGCTCCTGCATTCCTGCTGCGCCCGGATTTCCTTCCCCCAGGGCAGAATAAACAGCAGCCCTCGTGTTTGTTTGGCTTTGAGGAGCCCTGGCCCTTTTCCACAGGCTCCGGGAGGAAGGAGGGATCTGGCTCTGAGGATGAGGGAAGGGAAAGTTGGTTTTTTGGGAATGTAGCAAAGCCTTCCTTTGGGAAACTTCCTTCCCTTGCAGCTCTGAATAAACCAGAGGTACCTGGGCGTGGGGTTCATTAATGGATCAATTAACCCCAAGCCAGAGGTTACAGATCCATGTGGGACTGATCCCTGTCTCCTGTCCCAGGTGGGATTTCAGCCGTGGAAGTCCCTGGTGCTGAGCACCAAACCCACCCAGGGGATCCTCTGAAAGACTCACAAACCCCAAAGGTTTCTTTTCAATCTGTTAATCCATAGAATCCATGGAAAACCTGGCTGCTTCCCACACCTGCCCTTCCCCTGCGCAGTGGTTTAGTGCTTGAAATCCACTGGTGGCTGGATAGGTCGGAATTACTTGCCAAAAACCCCCACAAAATTGTAATTATCCTAATTTCTACCGGAGCATTTCATTTTATTAATGGAGGCAAAGCCTTATTTACTGCCACGGTGCAATTTGTCAGCTGCTCTTAATCAGAATTCTCCCTCATTAGGCATCAAGCATTTCATCAAAACATGATTTGGGAAGCCCCAAAGCTGGAGCTGCAGAGCTCCCGAATCCAAGTCGGGGTTAAATTCCCTCCGGCCCTGGTCAGGTTTTTGGAATGGGGGTTAAATTCCCTCCTGCCCTGGTCAGGTTTTTGGGATGGGGGTTCAATTCCCTCTGGCCCTGGTCAGGTTTTTGGGATGGGGGTTCAATTCCCTCCTGCCCTGGTCAGGTTTTTGGGATGGGGGTTAAATTCCCTCCCACCCTGGTCAGGTTTTTGGGATGGTCCCTCAGTGCTGACAGCAGATGGGATCTGCAGTTTGATGGGGTGTGGGGTGAAAAAAATCCCTCTGGAAAAAGGCAGGGACTGAGAAAACCTGGCTTAATTCTTCATTCCATGGGCTCCTGCTCTGGATTCACCTCTCTCCATCATTCCCTTCTCCACCCTGTGCCTCTTTCCCCCTGGAGCAGGAATTGCTGGGAAGGCTGCTGACGTTCCACGGGCTTTTCCCTCCTCCTGGCTCAGCCTTTGCTGACTGAATTTCGATTTCTGTTTGGGCCTGGCTCAGAACTGTAAGAGAGGAGAAGTTTCCCAAAAGGAAGAGCACAAAAGGATCTCCTCCCTCGCCTCCTGCACCAGTCCCTGTTTATCCGGGGCCACGGATGCTCCGGGTGCTTCCCGAGCTGTGCTTTGATCTCAAGATGTGCCTTTGAATTTGCTCGCAGCATAACCCCAAATTAATTCCTCCACGGTGAAAGGCAAACCTGCCATTAACGTGTCAGGCAAAGCAGCAAGGGCGGCTCCGTCGCTGGCTGGGGGAACGGCAGGGAGAGGGAAGCTGCTTCCATGGGATCAGGGGAAACATCCCCACAGGTCTGGAGCTGCAGGGTAAACTCTGACTCAGCCCCGTGGCAGAGCTGTCTGCTCCCGGGGAGCTGTGCCAGCCAGCCCTGTGCCATTCCCAGGGGGGACATTCCCGGTGGATGGCGTGAGTGGCTGTCCTGGGATGCTCGGTGGCCCCTCAGCTCGTGGCTGCTGGTGAGGAGCCCAAACCAGGTTTGCTCCTAATCCAGTGGGGTTTTTTTCCCCCTGCTGTGCCTTTCTGAGGAGCTGCTGGAAACTCCGCTGGGAAATTTGGGGAAAAATTCCCGCTCTGCTCAGCCTGGATGAGGCTCCTCTGCTGGTGTTGGGGGTATCTCTGCCTTTGTCCCACATGGGGCTGGGGGTGGCCTGTGAGTGTCCTCTGGGGCTGTGGGACAATCTTTGCACTGTGTTCCTGTCCCCCCATCCCGCTCTGGTTGTCACCAGGGTGGTGGCAGTGGTGGGACTTGGATCTGCTGGCCCCAGGCATTGGAGCGAACAGGGCTGGGTGAGTCTCCTCTGGGCCTCTGAGGGGATCTGCAGGCTTGGAAAGGCTCCCGAAGGAAAGGAATTTATCCCTGGAAGTGGCCAAGGCCAGGCTGGGCAGGGCTTGGCTCAGCCTGGCCCAGTGGAAGGTGTCCCTGGAAGGGGATGAGCTTTGGGGTCCTTCCACCCCAAACCATGCCATGATCCCGTGAGAAGCTGTTTGGCCTCTCCTTGCTGGGGATCAGGAGGTGCCTTGTCCCTCGTTAAGCCTCTCTGCTGTAATGAATTAAGGCATTAATTGCTCTCAGCGAGGAGAAGGAAGGGCCTCTCCTGTGAGTTTGTTGTGGAAGGTGTCGGAGGCTCCCCAGCTCTGCCAGCCCAGCACAGGAACCAGCATCTCTTTGGGGTTTGGGTGCTGTTTGGGTAATTATGGGCTGTGCAGGATGTGGAGAGGAGGGGCGGAATCCCAGAAAACACCTCCTGGGGCTGGTCCTGCAGGCTGGGATGTGGGAGAAGGGGTGGAATCCCAGAAAACACATCCTGGGGCTGGGATGTGGGAGAAGGGGCTGCTGCCGGGGCCTCGCGCACGTCCGCAGGGATAATGAGGATCCAGAGGAAGCCGTGTGCTCCACTAATGGAATTAGGCACTGCTGGCATGGGCTGCCTCTTCATTTGAGGGCTGATGGATCGCTGGCTGAGCCCTCTGCATCCTGCCAGCCCTCCCCGTGTCCCATTCCAGATCTCCCACACCCCGAAGCTGCCCTTCCCCATCAATTCCCTCTGCAGCCACAGCAAATCCTTACTGCAGGGGAGGAACGAGGTGTTAACTGAGGGTTTGTTTGCTTTTCCTCTCACCCTGGCAGAAAGCCTGCGAAAAGCCACGTGGGAAGAGGGCAGGGAGTGGGAAAAGGGGTGGGACAGGTCCGGGTCAGGGTTTCACCGAGGTGTGCAGGAACAGCTCCTGTCGATCCCATCTCCCAGGGTTGTTACACACAATTAAAATCTCGCATTGTGGGGCACAAACCTCTGCCACGTCCTGCTGAGGGTGCTGAGGATGTGGGGAAAACACCCCTGAGCAAAATACCCCTCAGCAAAATACCCCACCTATCTCAAGGATATTTTTTCCCCCCTCATTTTCTTTTCCAAACAGGGCCAGGCCAACCCCACAACTTCTCCGCTGTCACTCCAGGAGCAGAGGAGTGCAGTGGGAACTCCCACATCCCAGAATAGTTCTCCTCCAAGTTCTTCCCGTCCAAATCTCTCCCTGCCTGTCGCTTTTTGCAATCATCAACCCCCGTGGTTATTTCAGCTGACGCTAATTACTGCCATGAACTAATTAATGCCAGTTGCCTTTCCTCTTCCCTTTCCAATGTTTTTTAACCCACTGACACATTCCAATTAAGGGCCTCCTGCAGGCACCGGGCTGGGATGACTCAGAGCAGCCTCAGCTGGGATCAGTCCTGTGCTCTCCTGAAGGTCACCAATATTGTCACAAACTGTCCCTGCCAGCAGGGAGGGGACCTGGCCTTCCCAAATCCAGCTGGAATTGCCTCCAGGTTTGTGGGGATCACTTTGGGTTTGGTGTTTTGGGAGGCTGCTCCCTTTCCAGAGGTGAAAATCCGTTTGGGTTTAGTGGGAGAAGACTGGATGAGGATGGAGGGACAGGACACAGGGAACGGCTTCCCACTGCCAGAGGGCAGGGATGGATGGGATATTGGGAGAAAATCCTTCATGTGAGGGTGGGCAGGGGCTGGGATGGAATTCCCAGAGAAGCTGTGGCTGCTCCTGGATCCCTGGCAGTGTCCCAGGCCAGGCTGGACAGGGCTTGGAGCAGCCTGGGATAATGGAAGCTGTGGGGGTGGAATGGGATGGGATTTAAGGCCCTTCCCACCCAAACCATTCCGGGATTCTGTGATTTGATTCCATGACTCCCTCCTTGTTTAGGGACACCCCCCTGCAGCGGGAGGAGCCCCTGAGCTCCCGCTCCCAGTCCCTTCATTCCTTATCCAGGTGAAGTTCTCCTCTTCCTTTCCTGCCTCTCCTCACCCGGGTTTTGCTGGGAGACTCCTCCGTTCTGTGCTGGGAGGGTCTCGCACCTCCCGGAGGGGTTCAAGCCCAGCTCCCAGGCTGGAGGTGCTGGGTTAGGGGAGGTGAGAGCTCCCTGGCCGAGCCGCAGCTCGGTGATCAGTATTAATAGCTGTGCTCAGGCTCGTTATGCAAACGAGGGCGAGGAGACAATTGCGTTATTCATCTTTAACCTTTATTTCGGTTTTGTGAGCCCCCGGCGGCTCCCGTTACCGGCCCGGCTCGGGGGTGCTGGTTTGTTCTGCTGCCATCGGCCCAACAGCTGCACCCCTGTTCCTGGGGGTGATCCCAGGTGATCCCAGCCTGGAGATCCCTCCCTGTGAGTGCTCCTGGGGGTGTGGCACCGGGTCTGCAGGGAGAAGGGGGCTCGGGGTGCTGCTGCCCGTGCAGAGCTGGTGGCACCGGGTCACAAATCAGCGCCCAGGCACACCTTCCCTTCTCCCAGCTGTGCTCCTGTGCCTCCCATCCCACGGTTCCTCCTGGTTCTGTAGCTCCAGGGGGGGTTGAGGAACGTGAGGACATCCAGAAACACCAACCTGGACTCCTTTTTATCAGAAGTTGTAGTGACAGGACACACGGGAGGAATTCCTGGCTGGGAGGGTGGGCAGGCCCTGGCACAGGGTGCCCAGAGCAGCTGTGGCTGCCCCTGGATCCCTGGCAGTGTCCAAGGCTGGGATGGACAGGCTTGGAGCAGCCTGGGACAGTGGAAGATGTCCCTGCCCATGGCAGAGGTGGCACTGGATGGGCTTTAGGGTCCCTTTCAAGCCCCAGCGACACATCTTGGGGCAGTGGTGAGAAACCGCAGTGGCACAATCCCGATCAATCCCGATCAATCCCAACCAATCCCAACCCCCCAGATGCCAGAGGACGGGGCTGGGAGGAGGCTGAGGGGCAGCTCTGGGATGTGCTGACGTGTCTGTGTTGCCTTGCAGGGGTTCACCAGCCCTTCCCACGCCGCCCTGGCCCTGAGCTGCGAGCAGCGAGCCGTGAAGGAGAGGCGGGAGCAGGCCCCAGGCCGGGACGCCGGGAGCGAGCTGTCCATCCGGATAGGTAGAGCTGGGCACCCAGGCAAGCATCCTGTCATATACCACCCTCAGAGGGCACAGAACCCCCTGTTCCGCTGGCACCGGGGCTGGGATTGGAATTCCAGGGGTTTTCTCGCACACGGGCTCCTTCCCTTCCCTCCCCGGGCCTGTCCCTCTGCTGCCTCTTAGCCCAGAAATCATTCCTTGGGTTTCTCCGCCAGCTCTCCAAGCTGCTTGCGCTGTCTGGGCCGTGAATTATTGATCAGGAGCTCTCTGCTGTGCTGGGGGAGGGAAATCCTCAGCTTCACTCAGGTTATTTCCAGCGTGGGCTCTGCTGACCCTGCCTCGTGCTGCCTCTGCCTCTCGTGGCCTCCCCAGTCCGAGCTGTCCCTCCTCATTTTGGGGTGAATCCAACTGTAGCTGCCAGAGATGGGACACGAGGTCCCCCTGGCAGCTCCTTCCTCCTCAGACAGATTTTAAGGAAGGAATTTCGGGCACCTCTTTGGGGTTCCCCAGCCCCAGGGTGTGTTTGGGGTGAGTGGTGGGGACACGTCCCCCCAGGCAGCACAATTGGCTCTTCCTCCTCTCGACAGCTTTCCAGGAGACAAAGAAAATGTGATTTAGTAAATTAATTTTATTTCTCCTCTGGTTATTTGGTTGGAATAGCAGCTTAGAACGTCACGAGTGCAATTGGGAGCAGATTGATTTGGAGGAATGATCCTTCCCTTTGCAAGGAGTGGCACTGCTCCCCTCTCAAATCAGCCTCTTTTATCGAACCACATTGCTTAATTACACGTTTCCTAAAGCGCTGCAGATCCTCGGGATTTGAAACACCAGCCTGGGTTTTTCCAGAGGGGTGGGAGGGTGTTTGGTGCTCAGTGCAATGAGCTTTGCATTCTCCGAGTCCTTCGCAGGCAGCTGCAGGGAGGGGGTTGATGTTTTTGTCAGGTGGAAACTTTCCCATCTCAGGTGCAGTTTAATTTTATCCTTCCAGGGAAGGAAGGAGTGCTCAGCCCTGCAGCTCTCAGCAGCTTGAGCTGCCGAGGTTTTTTATGTTTTCATCTCCTTTTAGTTGCAGACAATAACAGTGCAAATGGTTTTGGGAATAGAAAATTTCCATTAGGCTTTGTTGTTTTTTCCTCTCTCGGGGGAAATGGTATTAAGGACCTACAATACATTAATTCTTTTATTATCTCTTCCTTTTTTTCCCCTCCTCTCTTTCTACTGAAATAAACTCGGGATTTTCACCAGATACCCCCAGCCTTCCAAGAAAGCTGCTTTCCCCAGAGCTGGGTAGTGCCTGCCCGGGCTCTGGGGAACGCTCTGGGAACATAATGGGTGTTTTCCAAGTCTAATGGGTACTAAGTGGAATATTTCAGGCTTAATCACTGTTGAATCATTGACCCTTCCTTCATATTTACATCTTTTTAAACCGCTAAAGCTGTGAAAACAAAGGAAAATCCCAAAGCAGCAGCTGCCTTGTTCTGCCGTTGTCTTCAGCGCCTGGGGATGGATGGGGGCGAGGAGCAGGAGGCTGGGATGGGGATGGCTGCAAAATGTGGAATCCCGCGTCTCTCCAGGGCGTTTTCTGAGTGTCTGAGGTCTCGTGTGGAGCTGGAAATGCGTTTTTAGCGTGGCTGTGGGCGGGTTTGGAGCGTGCTCGTGCTCGGAGCTGGGATCCTGGGAGCTGCCACCCAGCCAGGAGGTTTCCTTCGGACCTAGGGAGAGGGAGCTGGAGGAAAGATGGGAGTTAGACCCGTCCCTCGTCTGCTCTTGGGGCAGAAAAAAGCCTCATTCTGCTTTTTTTCCCCCTCCATCAGCAGCATTTTGGAGCAGCCTGGGCTGGTGGAAGGTGTCCAGTGGCAGGGTGAGCTCAAGCTCCCTCCCAACCCAAACCATTCCATGACTGCTCTTCTCCTTCATCTCCAGTCCTTGAAATTTCCAGGCTTGTGTGCGCTGGGGCTCTGCTCCCTGGTGCTCCAGCCCCTCTCTAGCCTGTGCTGATTGAAGTCAGACTTTTTGGGAGTTGCTAGAATCTGCCTGTGCCTCGTGGGTGCCTGGAGTAAGGTGTGTGTGTCCCTGGGAAATGGAGGATGGGTGGATTCGCCCCGAATTGCACTGAAAAGCCTGTCTAGCCTGTGTTTGATGAGTGGGATAATCACCAGGCTTTAATTACTCCAAGGGAGAGAGAATCCAGCCTTGTCTCTGGTAGCTCTGGGTAGGCACGGGCTGTAATTTGTGTTTCTGGGCTTCGGGATGGGGATGGAGCTGAGCGGGGTCCGTGCCTTGCTGGGGGTGCTGGTGGAGCCCTCTGGGGTACCAGGGATGCCCTGTGCCCTCCCTGCCCTGCTCCCAAACCCCTCTGGGCAGCCCCAGGGCTCAGGACAGCCCATCCTGCTGCCTTCTCCAGGCGTTTGGTCCGGAGGAAACCGGGATGGGGTCACCCCAGGGCTGGAGGCCAGGCCTGACCCCGCCTGGGCAGCGCCGTGTTCTGGGGCAGTTCCCAGAAAGGATTTGCAGGCGGCAGAGCCCCTGGAAACCCGAGCTGGGGCTCAGGGCAGCTGGATATGGAACAGCCGAGTCCTCAGCCCGGCCTCCTGCCGCTGATTCAGCCGCTCCCGATCCCGTTCCGGAGCCGAGTGGGAGACGCTGTTCCCAGCAGCCTCCTCCGCTCCCCTGGAGCATCCTCGCTGCTCCTCTGCAGCTGGGAGAGCTCTGGGGAGGTGCTGGGGCAGAGCAGGGCACGGCGGTGTGGGTGTAAAGCTGGATAAAACCCCAAAGACCCCTTTGGTGCCCGGCTGGGAGCGGCCTCAGCGTGGCCTCAGCGCCCGGCACAGCTCCGGCTCCAGGGAGGGAAGGGCAGCGGGAATTTCTGTGCTGGCTGCTGAGCCAAAGTGCAAAGAAACATCTGGGGAAGCAGCAGGAGAAGCAGCAGCATCTCTGCTGCTCATCCTCCACCCCAGAGAAAGGGATGTGTGTCTGTCTTCTGGAGAGAGATTTTACAGGAGCGTGGCGTGACAGGGCAAGGAGGAACAGCTTCAAACTGACAGGGAGTGGGTTTGGATTGATGTTCGGGAGAAATCCTTCCCCGTGAGGACAAAATCCTTCCCTGTGAGGGTGGGGAGGGGCTGGGACAGGATTCCCAGAGAAGCTGTGGCTGCCCCTGGATCCCTGGAAGTGTCCAAGGCCGGGCTGGAGCAGCCTGGGATAGCAGAAGGTGTCCCTGCCCGTGACTGGATCATCTTCAATTTCCCTTCCACCCAACCAAATCCCCGATCCTGGTGTCTGTTGTGCCTCTGGCTGCAGGAGTGTGAAGTCACGGATGTTATTGAAGGGAACCAGGGCTTGCTGTAATGACTCAGTTGGCTTTTGCTGGGGTGTGATTTAGGGAATGGTGCCCTGGCAGCCCTGCTCAGGGAGCGAATCCAGACGGATTTATTAGCTGGGAGAAGAACCCTGCGTTTGCAACGGCGTCCGTAAGAAATGAGATTTTGTTAAACTGGTTACTTTAATGAGCCGGGGGGTCTGGGGGCACCGCACAGAAACCTCATGGCGCAGAAATTGTATTTTTTTTCCCCCTTAAATTGCAGCTGCTGCATTGAATCTGAGGCCCAGGTGGGGATTTGGCTGGGGAAGCCCTGGAGCGGGCGCTGGCTGGGTGGGCTGGGGACACCCCAGTGCCAGCCCTGCTGTGGGACACCCCTGTGCTGCCCCAGGACCCGCTGGGCCCCCTTCAGCAGCATCACCACCCTCCCAAGCTCATTTTTCCCAATTTTTGCTGTATTTTTCCCCTCCAAAGGTTGTTTCTGTGCACCAGGGCTGCCAGAGGGGGCTGCACAGGAGAGGAAGCAGAAGCTGCTCACATAGCATCTCTTTTTATCAGAGCACTGAAGTGTGATGGAAGGAGCTGGGGAGATAAGAGGAGGCAGAACCCCTTGGGAACCAACACACGGAGAGAGCAGGAGCTGAATTTTGGGCTGGGCACTGATGCTTGAGGCAGCACATCAGTGTGGCTTGTCCTTTGAGCCAAAAAATTCCCGTTTTTCCCTGTTTCTTCTGGATGGTTTGAGGAAGTCCAGCCCTGTCCCAGCTTTTTTCTGGTGGTCTGTGCTGAGGGGAAAACCTGCCCAGCAGTGCCCAGCTCCCCTCTCAGGAGCGTGCCCAGGTTGCAGCTGCTCAGCCTGTGAATTTTCTCCTCATTCCCTCCCTCCCTGGGCAGAAGCAGCGGCCGTGAGGGAGAAATGATGGATCCGAACCCTCAGGATTGATCGGGGTCATTCAGCCAGAGCCTCTCATGTGCATCCAAAAGGTTCATTAAGCCCTTATAACTTATATAACATGAAACTCCCTCTTGAAAACGGGATGTTCCCTGGTTTTCCACGATCCCAGCTCTGTCTGTGATGACTTTGACACGTTCACACTGTGCTCCTTCCGGAAAACTGCTGCTTTCACAAGCCATCAATTCGTTTGGAGGCTTCAGAGGCAGCCTGGGTGATAAATGCCTGTGGCAGTGTCTCTATTGATTAAAAAACATCCTAATGCCCCTTTCTGAAGCGTTTCAAATGGTTATTGACCATCCCTGTCAGCCCGGGTTCCGTGCTTGGCTTTTATAGTCCAGACTAAATGTGGATTTATGGACCCAGAGCTCCAAAGAAATAAATGAAAGGGGGGCACACAATTCCTGCTGGAGTGATGAAATGCCTGCTGTGGTCAGAGATCTGCACCCCTCTCACTCCAGCCACGGCCTGGCTCCTGGGATCAGGAATTTTGACTGTACAGGCTGAAAAGCCACCTGGTGTTTGCTCTCCTTCACTCCTGGGATTTACTTGTAGAGGACCCAGCCTGCAATCCCAGCGAATGAACCACCCGGAGCGGCTTATTCTGGGTGTGAGATTTGGGATTTCCAGCAGCCTGATCCCTCAGGGAATGCTGAGCTGAGGCCTTCCAGCAGTGAGCCCGGCTCTGGGTGAGCTGTGCCATACCCAGGGGCTCTGGAGTGGGGTCTGTGTAGCCAATCTTTAATTCCAGGGGGATTGTTCAGCCAGGAGCCTGATTAAACTCTGCTGAGTGATGAGTTGGGGAGGCCCCACGCTCTGGGAGCTGCAGGGAGGTTTTTTGTGGGGCTCGGGGCCGTTCAGAGGAGCCTTTTCCCCAACGGAGCCGGAGCTCCCTGCACTGTCAGCAAGGAGCTTTAATTTCCTGGCTGCACCTCGCAGTCTGCTTGATTCTGGATGAAATAAATTCCTCAGGAAATCCTCTCCATCCCTGGCAGCTCTGGTGGCTCCTGTGTTGGTGCTGGGGGGTGACAGCAGTGGCAGGGGCAGGCAGGTGACAGTGCTGTCACCAGCCCTCCAGAAACCCCTCCTGATTTCGGGTGTTCAGGACGAGGAACCTCTCCAGGGATGTGTCTGCATCCAACCTGAGCCTTCCCAGGGTGGTTTGGGAGCAGCTGGAGGCCTGAAATCCTGGCTCAGCCCCATCCCAGAGGCTGGGAGAGGGATTAGCACAAGCAAATCTTGGGAGCAACTTCGCTCCAGTGCAGCTGCTCTGGGGAAAGCCTGAGATTTCAAGGTTTATTAAACCAAACCAACAATTGGCCTGCTGCAGCCCCTGGAGTGGAGCTTGGTTTGGCTCCATTCAGCCAGCACAGGAATTCGTTTGTTTTCTGGAGATGCTTTCTTCAGCTGGATGGGGTTGGGAATAATTTGAAGTCACCCTAAGGAAGCTTTGGGGGAGTGGAACGAGAGCCAGGAGCTCCATTAGGAGCTGGGAGGTGTGAGGGGACCAGCAGCACTGCTCCGAGGGGAGGGAACTGCAGCCGGAAAAAAGGGGCCGGAATTCCCCAGATTCCAACTAAACCAACACTGTAAGGACAGCAAAGTGAGTAAAAAGCCATTTTCCAGCGTGGATGGGCTGTGGATTGGGTGTGAGGTGGGAAACGGGGTGGGAGCAAGCCCCAAACGGAGCTGTGAGGGCACTGGAGTGGTCCTGAGGCCTGGTGGGTCTGCGTGGAGCAGTTTGACCAGAAAGAGAAATATTTAAAAATACAGTGCTTGTCTGCCCAGTCCTGGCGGCTCTGCAGGGCCCTGTTTCTTTTGCAGTGTTTAGGATGTGTTTAGGGCCAAAAAAACGTGTGCTGCTTTGGGATTTTGACTCCTCCCGCTGTGCCTGGTGGTGGTCTGGGTGCTGGGCCCGGCCTGGCTCTGCTTCCTCAGCTCTGAGCACCCCAAACCTCCCCGGCTGCTCTGGGGGTACAGGGAGGGCTTAGGGCGGCACCTCGGGATGTGGTTTTATTCCCTAAAAGCACCTGGGGCTGTGGTTTTATTCCCTAAAAGCACCTGGGGTCTTGGCAAGGCTGCACAAAGGGCGCTTGAGCTGCACCCCCTGGCAGCCCTGGGCCCTCTGTGGAGCTGGAAAAACGGAGCACTTTCCCTCTGCCCTGGGAAAATGGATAAATTCCCCTCTTGGCTGGGGTTTGGGCGAGCTCTCCCAGCTGGTTTTGCTCTCGCACACCAGTTTGGCTCCAGTTTGAACCAGAGCTGGGTGCCACTGCTTGGGGAGCTGCTGGGGCCGAGCTTATCCTCCCTGGGAGCTGGGAATCTTTTCCCTCCCGGAGGAGCAGGTTCCCTTTCCCTGTGCGGCTGGCCCTGATGAGATTTGTGATTTCCTTCCCACCTGATTCCAATTTCCACACCTTCCCCTCGCAGCTCCCGGTGTCCTGAGAGCGTTGTTCATGCCCAGGTCTCTCTTTTATGCCCTCGCACGTGGTATATGGCACAGGATGATGGAATATGCCTTTTCCCGAAAAATCAATGGTTTAGTTCCTCCCCCCTCCCGCCAGGAAGCTCTCCCAGATACAAGTATTGATTGTGGAGCTAAAAGCCACGTTTAGATCATAATTGCCCTTTAAATCGGTGGGGTTGGGGGGTTTGCACCATAATTGTTCTTTAATTCAGTGGGGCTCGTGGATTTGTGCCCTAATTGCTCTTTAATTCACTGGGGCTGGGGGGTTTTCACTCNTTAATTCAGTGGGGCTCGTGGATTTGTGCCCTAATTGCTCTTTAATTCACTGGGGCTGGGGGGTTTTCACTCTAATTATTCTTTAATTCAGTGGGGCTGGGGGGTTTTCACCCTAATTATTCTTTAATTCAGTGGGGCTCGTGGATTTGTGCTTGAATATGTTTCTTAATTCAGTGGGGCTGGGGGGTTTGCTCTGTAACTCCTCTTTAAATCAGTGGGGTTGGGGTGTTTTCACTCTTAATTATTCTTCCATTCAGTGGGACTCATGGATTTGTGCTAGAACTCCTCTTTAAATCAGTGAGGCTGGTGGGTTTGCTCTGAAATTCCTCTTTAAAGCCCTGCAGAGCTGAGGGGTGCCCTGGGATGGAGCTGCCCCCTGGGTAAGGATATTTGGGGATGTGCCAAGGGCACGTCCGAGCTCGGATGATATTTTGGAGGAGCCTCTGCTGTCGGATGTCCTGGGGGGATGTGGCTCCTGCCCAGGGCTGTGTGGGATGGAGGTGCTGAGCCACGGAGGGTGGCTGGTGCAGAATGGCGATTTTAGGGCCATTCCAAATCATCGTTTTTTGCTGGAAAAATCCCAGGCTGCTTCTCCCAGGCTGCTTTTTTCCCCAGGTTTCTCCTGGCTCAAGGAGAAGTGATGCCTGCTGGGATCAGCAGTGTCTGCATCCACCTGAGCTCTGCAGGGCCTGGTGGCCTCTTCCTGACCCAACCCAGCCTGAAATTCCCCCCGGTGCCCTCCAGTCCCAGCTCTGGACACTGCTGGGAGCAGCGGGATCTGGTCCAGCCCTGGGCTGACCACGGCTTCCAGCTGCTCCCTGGGGGTCAGGGCTGGTGTCCCCAGCGCCCAGGGCTGGAGCAGGAGGTTCCACACAGTTCCAGGAGGATTTTTCCATCTCGGAAGGCAGAAGTTCTGCGCAGGGCAGAGGGAATGAGGACTCTGCTCGGAGTCACGGCCAAGGCTGTGACTGAGGCTTTGTTGGCCTCCTCAGTGGATTTATTTCATTTATTTCCTTTATGCAGTGGGTTTATCTCTGCGTTTCCAGCCTCTCCAGCCAAGGAGGGAGCTTCTGCTGGTGCGATTCCCCAGGAGGGACCCTGGCTCAGATCATCCCCCCTTCATCCTCGTTCCCTTTGTAGCTCTGGAGCAGCTGCTCTGCCTCTCCCGCCTCCAGCCTGCCTGGTGCTGCATCCCAAATCCATCCAGGGCTCCCAGGGGACACGGATCAGATGGGTTTTGTGCTGGGATGTGGGATGGGAGGCTGGCAGGGAGCCCCTTGCCCGGGTTTGTGGCACATCCCTGCATCCATTCCCAGTTTGTGCCGCCGCCAGGGGAGGTGTGGGATAAATAACCCCAATTAGAGAGGAGCTTTCTGCCTTCTGAAGCGAGCTTTGCTCCCCAGCTGGGATGGCTGTGGGATGGCTGAGCTGCTCAGGCTCCTGCCCATCCCTGCTCACCCCTCTGGGGGCCATAAATGAGGTTTTATTGCAGCCCAGCACGGGGCAAGCACCACTCAGCCAAACTGAGTGGGATTTCTTGGTTGTTCTCCCCTTGGTTTAATGCTTGGAACGGGAATTGCGCAGGGACAAGGCGCTGGCTGGGCCAGGATGGGGGAAGTGGGGCTGTCCCCTCCTTTGGAGCTGCACGTGTGGGTTTGGATGAGGAGCAGCTGCAGCAGAGATCCCAAATTGTGCTTTTTCAATCTCATTTATCAGCGGGCTGGGCAAGCAGGAGGGCTGCAGTGACGGGAGTGTGTCCCCTGAGTGTCCCCATCACCTGGGCATGGCACCAGTGGCCTCTGGCTGCCTGCAGGGGGGAGGTGACAGCAGGGTTAGTGCTCGGCTCCTTGTGTCCTCCACAGAAAACCCTCATTTTTATTTTTATTTCTATTTTCTTTTTATTTAGTTTTTAATTTATTTTTATTTTTCAATTTTGTTTTTATTCAATTTTTATTTAATTTTTAATTTATTTTTATTTTTCAATTTTGTTTTTATTCAATTTTTATTTAATTTTTAATTTATTTTTATTTTTCAATTTTGTTTTTATTCAATTTTTATTTAATTTTTAATTTATTTTTATTTTTCAATTTTGTTTTTATTCAATTTTTATTTAATTTTTAATTTATTTTTATTTTTCAATTTTGTTTTTATTCAATTTTTATTTAATTTTTAATTTATTTTTATTTTTATGTTATTTTTATTTTTATGTTATTTTTATTTTTATTTAAAAAATTTTTTTTTAGATTTTTATTTTTCTTTTCCAAGACCTGCTGCTTTCTCATCCGTTTTGTTGTCAGCTTCGAGCAAACCCCTTTCTCTCTGTGTTATCTGCAAGGCCCAGAGCTGAGCAGATCCCTGCCCCTGGGGGCTCCTCCAGCAGCACCGAGCTCACCCCGGGCCCCCATTTCCCCCTCGCGGGTGATGCTCAGCGATAAAATCCAACCCCGGGGCCTCTGGAGAGGGGAAGCCAAGCTGGGATTGCTTCCCTTCAAAGGCCTGGGATGGATCTGTGGCAGCAGATGGTGAGAGCTGCCGGAAAGTCGGGACGAGGCAGCGCTGAATTCCCAATTAAGTGTAATTAAAACGGGGCTTATTTATTTATTGGGCTGCCAAGGGGCGTCGCTTCCCTTTGAACGAGGGGCTGGGCCCTGGTGCCTTCCCAGCTCCCAGGAGCTGGGAGGGAATTCGGGGCTTCTGCAGGAGATGCTGGGATTTAAAATTAATCAGGAAAATGGTTGGGGGGCTCTTTCCAGGCCAGAATCCTCTCCAGGGTGGGGATGGGGGCAGTCCCATCCTGGGAAGCGGCAATTTGGGGAATGGCTTTATTTTTGTTTGAAATGGGGCTCAGAGCAACCCGGGATAGGGAAAAATTCCCTGCCCGTGGCCGAGGGGTGGAACTGGACGAGCTTAAAGGTCTTTTCCAACCCCAAATATTCCACGATTCCATCCTTTTCCAGGTGGATCCCAGGGTGCAGAGAGGTGGCTCAGGGCTGTTGGCCATGCCCGGGGAGGTGCCAAATCCCTGCCAAATATCCATCATTTCCTGGTTTGGGCCTGGGATTCTCGGACACATCCCTGTCCCACGTGCAGGGCTCCGAGGTGCCTCCAGCTGGGAGCAGGAGCAGCCTGGGAAGCTGAGGGCTGTTCCATGGGAAGGCAGCTGAGGGCTGTTTGAAATAATCCTTTATGGAAACACACCAGGCAAGTGGAAAGAGGAGGATTTTTTTCTTTTTTCCGTGTGTGCTTCCCAGCTGAATTCCCACCCTGCTCAGCGTTGTGCTGCCGGCTGAGTCATCCCTGCATTCCCACCTCAGGGACATCCATGTGCTTGGGATTCTGGGGAGAAAAATGAGCCCGGCTCCTTCTGCCACAAACGCCAGGGGTGGCTCGGATCCCGGTTTTTTATGGAATGGATTTTGGGGTGGTGGTTGCTGCCTTCCCCCAGGGATTTGGGGTTGGGGTGAGGATGATGCTGGGCGTGGTTTGGGTCCCCTCTGTGGGGACAGATTTGTCCAAGCCCTGGGACAGTGGCGTGTCCTTCCTGCAGGGCTGGAGTGAGGGAATCCCACTGCTCCCTGCATCCCTGGAGCCATCCTGCCTTTCTGGGCTGGAGCCACAGCCTGTTTCTCCTTCTGCCAGAGACAGGAGTCCTCCCTTTGGAGCCGTTCATCCCAGATCCATAAATCAGAGTTTATGGAAGGAAAAATCCCAGGCCCTGAGCCAGAGCCTCTTCCCAAATCCTCCCTTTGGCCACGTCACTCCCGGCCCCGGCTCTGCTTCACTGCTTTTATCCCTAAAATAGGAACGTGAGACACTGAACAGGGCTGGAGAGAGCTGCGCTCGGAATAAAACCGGGATCCTGGTGGGAATGTGGGAAGCGTTTCCTGCTCAGCCAGCAGGGCTCTCTTCAGATCCATTTCCTTCCCCGTCGGTGATTTCCTGCTGCAGGTTTTTCCTGCTCCTCTGAGGTGGGAGATGGGGAATCTCCTGCTCTCCTGGCCGTGGGGTTTGTTGGGATCCAGCCGCTCTCTGGGGGATTCAGGGATGTGGCTGCTCAGGGTGCCATGGGAGGGAGGAGGTGAGGTCCCACCACGGCTCCTCTCCAGGCTGTCCTGGTCTCTTCTCATCCCACAATCCCTCTGAAAACCAGTTTGTGTGCAAAAATCCCGTTGTTCTGCTGGAATTCGTTTCTGTGGCTCAAGAGGGGGGTGTGAGATTCCTTCGGGGGCTGTGGAGGTACCTCCGGGGTATCCCAATCCCACCCGTCTCTGCGGGTGATGGATTGTACTCCCGAAAGCAACCTGATGCTTTGGTTATTCCTGGAGAACAGGCAAAAATCCAATCTCCTTGTCCCTCCGGAGGGAGCTGGGATTGATTTTGTAAGTCCAGGGGCCGAGAACAAAGGAGCGCTTTATTTATTCTCCTCAGAAATCGATTCCTTATTTTATTTTCCTGGCTCCGAGAGGGGCCCCTTTTCCCGGGCGTGTGCCCGGCCCTGCCAGCCCCACGCTGGGACAGTGGTGCCGTTTCCCTGTGGGATGAGGGTGGGAACTCCAGATGTGTCTCTCCAGCTGTGGTTCTATCCCAGAGCACTGGATGCTGCTGAGCAGCAAGTGCAGCCTGCGACTGGAGGAATTCCTTCTAGGAACTGGCTTGCAGGGAGCCAGCAGGAAAGAGTTTTAAGGGTTGGATGGGATATTGGGAAGGAATTCCTGGCTGGGAGGGTGGGGAGGCCCTGGGGTGGATTTCCCAGAGAAGCTGTGGCTGCCCCTGGATCCCTGGAAGTGTCCCAGGCCAGGCTGGGTGGGGCTTGGAGCAGCCTGGGACAGTGGGAGGTGTCCCTGTCCCTGTGGATGAGCTCTGAGGTCACTTTCCACCCAAACCATTCCAGAATTATGGGCTCTGCTCCATTGGCCACTTCCGTCTCTGCTTAAACCCCTGGGCTCTAATGCTTTTATCAATTTATTTTCATTCTAAAATTAATTTAATTAATGTGCAAAGAGAGTTTTTCCAGCTGAAGCCACCGTGTCCTTTTGGAATGAAAGGAGCAGCCAGTGGCTCTGGACAGTGGGAATGCCAGGGGGAGGGAATGGGAGGGATTATGGACAGCAAGAATTGAGCTGTCCCTGGTTTGGTGTCCTGGAAGTGCTGTAAGGAAATGTGGGAATAATCACGGTGCTTTTCTGGGATTCTGGCATCTGGGAAGTGTGGCTGTGTTTGTCCTGAGAGCTGCTCCTGGCACCTGTGCCAGCCCGAATTCCTGCTCTGTGTTTGATACTTCAGGGTGGAATTATCAAGAAAAGACAGGCGGGAGGGAAGGGCACAGGGAAGATGAGCTGGGAATAGTGTGGCAATAAATGGATGAATTCAGGTGTGGGGGGCAGTGCTGGAGCCTCCCTGGGCAGGAGGCACGGCTGGGGTGTGCCCAGGTGTTCCTGGCGGTGCTGGGATGGTGCCAGGATCCTGCCAGGATCCTTGGGAGAAGCCTCTGCCAAGCTCAGGGGCAGCATCAACTCCGTCCCCCTGGCTCCAATGTTATCATCCCAGCCTGGTGCTGCCTGGTTCCTTAACAGCTCCTGATAAAATCCCATTTTCCATCTCAAGTGGATGACGAGACTGAATTTTTCCTGGGTTCCTTCAGAGGTTTTCTGTGTCTGATCCCGCTCCCATCAGAAGCTGTTCCCTGCCAAGGCTGGGAGACGCCAGCGTGGCTCAGCCCTGGGAAACGAAGCGATTAAATTAACTGGGATGTGTAAAATTCCAGCGTCAAATAATTCAGCCAAGCACCTCATCTGCTGGGAGCTCTTTCAGGAGCTCTTGGAAGGGAGCAGGAATTAGTTTGCTTAACAGGACCTGGCGCGTGTCGTGGCACTGAATGCGGTGCCACCGCTGCCGCCCGAGGAATTAATCTTCAAACACGGAGCCGTGAGGTCAGGGAGGGTTTGGGAATTAGTCCCGTGTGCTGCCAGCCCGTGGCACCCCAGGGACAGCAGTGCCTGGGCTGTGCCACGCGTTGTCACCACGTGCTGTGTCACCCTGGCACCCAGGGTTCATCCCTTCTCTGGGAGCTGCCCTGGTGGCACCGTCACCGCGAGGTCCTGTGCCCCTCTGGGGACATCTCCCCCACCCACTGCAGAGCTGGGGGGGTGCTGGGAGCTTCTGGGGAGCCTTTCGGGCTGGATTGTTCCTGGAGTGGTGTTGGAGCTGGGATTTGGGTGTCGGGCTCTGGGTGATGTTTGGGGGAGGTTTGGGGGGTCAAACTCTGTGTGATTTTTTGAGCTGGGATTTGGGTGTTGGGCTCTGGCTGATGTTTGAGCTGGGATTTAGGGGTCAAACTCTGATTTTTTGAGGTGGGATTTGGATGTTGTGCTCCAAGTGCCATTCAGAGGGAGTTTGGGTGTTGTGCTATGGGTGATGTTTGAGGAGGGGTTTGGGGGTCAAACTCTGGGTGATTTTTTGAGCTGGGATTTGGGTGTTGGGCTCTGGCTGATGTTTGAGCTGGGATTTGGTGGTCAAACTCTGGGTGATGTTTGGGCGGGGATTTGGGTGTTGGGCTCTGGCTGATGTTTGAGCTGGGATTTGGGGGTCAAACTCTGATTTTTTTGAGCTGGGATTTGGGTGCTGTGCTCCAAGTGACATTCAGAGGGAATTTGGGTGTCGTGCTCTGGGTGATGTTTGAGGAGGAATTTGGATGCTGGGCTCTAGGTGAGTTTTTGAGCTGGGATTTGAGGGTCAAACTCTGGATGATTTTTTGAGCTGGGATTTTGGTGCTGTGCTCTGAGTGATGTTTGAGGAGGGGTTTGGGGGCTGAGCTCCGAGTGATTTTTTGAGCTGGGATTTGGGCGCTGTGCTCCAAGTGCCGTTCAGAGGGAATTTGGGTGTTGAGCTCCCTGTGTCTGGTGGTTACGGCCGGGTTTGGTGCAGCAGGGAGCTGCTGGTGCTCCAGCATCCCCCTGCCTCCAAGCTCCAGCCAGATCGCAGCACTAATCCAGTCTCTGGGAGCACATGGGAGCTGTTCCTGCAGGGTGGAACAGCCTTTCCTGAGATCCCCTGTGCCCGCCTGGCTGGGTGAAGGCCCCTGACAGACCCCGAGCCCTCACTCTCTCTGTTCATCCTCCTCGGGAAGCCTCAGCACAGGCAGGCCCCTCTTTGATCCGCCAGAAAGGCTGGGAAATGGATTTGTTCTGTGGCTGCAGTCACACTCCCTGCCCAGGGCTCTCTTCCTGCTGCATTCCCACTGAATCCCTGCTTTCTGGAGCATGGGAAGCCCGTGCTCTCTCCTCAAGCACCCTGAGCCTCCCTAGCAGTAAATAAAAGCTATTTTTAAAAAGAAATCCTTATTTTGACCATAGTTGGGCAGCTCCACGGAGCCTCTTTTCCAGCGTTTTTGGTCTCTGAGTAGAAACTTTCCAATAATGGGTTTTCCCAGCTTTGGGGGCTCATTCCTTACCAGGAACAGCTTTTCCCTGGCAGTTTCATTTCCAGCTCCGGTGGGATCCGTGCTGTCAGACCTGACAGAGGTGTGGATCCTGGGATTCCACCTGCCTGGGAGCCCGTGGGATGCAGCTTTCCCTGTACCTGTCTGCGAGTTATCCCCCAGGACGGGCTGTGCTTAATTACTGGCAGTAATTAAAACCTCTTCTGGAGGTGGGAGATAAGAGCAGCGCTTCCTGCCTGGCAGCAGATGCTCCCTAACACCCATCTGCTCCTCAGCATCCCGGCCCTTCTGTGCTCCTGGGAATTCCTGCTGCAGTGGGAAAAGATGAGGAAAACAAGGATGTGGGGAAGTTTTTAGCAGGAGATGCCAGCAGGGAATGGCTCTGGTTACTGAGGGGCACTGGGAGAGAGTGGCACTGGTGGCTTCAGCCCCACGTGCTGCCAGAAATCCTTGGAAAAAGCCTTTAAAAACAGGGAGAGCTGAGGGGAGACAGGGCTGGAGTCCTTGGAAAAAGCCATTAAAAACAGGGAAAGCTGAGGGGAGACAGGGCTGGAGTCCTTGGGAAGCAGAGCGTGGTGTAGAGCACTCCTGGAATCCTGTGGGGCTCCAATTCCCAAGGCTCTGGATTTTGATCCAGTTCCTCTTCTGGGGCTTCCTCACGCTCCAAAAAAGCAGGAAAAGGAGAGGCTGGGGAGGGGGGGCTGCACATGGGGCTGTGTGTGGGGTGTGGGGGGGATGGAGCTGCCTCCCTCAGCCCTGGGAGGTGGGAACGCTGCTCCTTCCCAGCCTGGTTCCCCTCGGATCCCCATCCAGGCTCTCTGTGGATCCACGGAGAAGCTTGGCCCCTCTGTGGTGCAGCAGGAGATGCAGCCTGGATGGGTGAATCCCTCATTTCCTCCATCTGCTCGAGGCTGATGTTGGCATCTTCTTGGGGAAATGGTTCCTTCTCCCTTCCTTCTCCCCTTCCCCATGCCCAGACCAGGCTCAGCCCAAGCTGTTCAGCTCTCCTGCTTTTCCTGGGACAGCAATAAGCCGGACTTCCAGCTGCAGGTGCTGGGAGTGAGGAGGGTGGGGGGTGTTATGGGGCTTGGGGAGGAATTTGGCAGCAGCTTTTGTGCTGCTCTGCTGCTCCCTCCAGGTGTTACCTGAGCTTGGAGCTGCTGCTCCAGTGCAATTAGGATTACACAGAACATGTGAGGCTTTTCTGCCTTTCCCATATTCATCAACACCAAATAATTGTCACCAACAGCCAGCGAGCAGCAGTTAATTACAGATTTTAGTAAGTCTGTGGTGCTTGGCACTGCCTCTCCTCCCCTTCTCCCACACCTCGGAGATGGGAGCTGACAAATCCAAACAAGGAACCAGCTCAGCCCTTGGAAATTCAGCTCAAGGAAGAATCCCCGGAGCCCCCGAGCCTGGAGATCCCTCCCCTGACCGTGGGCAGCTTCCTGGTGAGGCAGAGCCTTGTTGGAAGGATTGGAGGGGGAAATCGGTGGGGGAAAGGTGGAGGAGGGGTTTGGAGCTGGGAGTGATTTTCCTTCCAGCATCTCCAGCCAAGGGAAGCTCCAGATTGTCCTCAGTGAGTTGGTTCCAGCAGGGAGAGAGGAGGTGTTGGGATGCTGCCTGGAGAAGGGGCCTGTGCCAGAGGGGACCAGCCCCTCCTGCCCCCCACGCTGTCTGCAGGGGCTTTGCAGCTAAACCTGGACTAAAACCAGTCTTAAACCACCTCAGAGGGGCTGCGTGGGCTCCAAAGCTTTGCCAGGGGAAATTGGAGCAGCCCGGAGCACTCTGAACTCCGGGGCTTAGGAGAGGTTAAAGCCAGGCCTAAGTGGGGAGGAGGAGAAGGGCTCTGGAGCAGCTGTGGGGAAACTCTGGGGAGCTCCAGGGGCTGTGGTTTGGGTCTGGGAGCTGAGGCCGAGCAGGAGGAGGGGTTCAGAGCCCAGGGGCAGCAGTGCCTCGGTCTGTTTGTGCACCGGCGCTGAGCTCACGGCTAATGCAAACAGTTTTCATTAAGAAATAATCAGAAATAAAAAGCCATTTCACATGCTGATAAGGACCCAGTCGGTCTTTTCACTTCAGCAGCAGTTTAAGCCGTGCTCAGAGCCATTTATCTTTTCTCCAGTGCTGGCTGCAGAGGATATGAAAAATGCAGCAGGCTGCACACATGTAATTAAACTTTTGGCAGAATCTTTGCCCCGCAGCTTTACTAAGAAATTCAATAATGATAAATGGAGTGGAATATCTAAAGGACTTTTTGTGAACAAGGTTTAAAACAACGTGCGTGGCACAGAGAGCTGTTTGCCACCTAATTGCCTTGGCACGGATCTGGGAGAGCAGCCCGTCTGGGGTGTCAGCTCCTCTGTACAGCCCAGCCCTCGCTCGGCTCTTATCTCCACTCCAATTTGCCATTGAGGCTTTCCTGATTCCCAGCCAAGCCCGTGCTTATCCCTAATGATTGTTTTGTTCCCCCAGCCCGTTTCCAGCTGGGGATGCTCCTTGGTGTGAGGCTGTCCCAGGGCTGGCAGCGGTGGCATCGCTGCACTGTCATTATCCTTCCCTTTGTGCCATCTTTGCCAGCAGCAGGTGGGAGTGAAGCCCATCTCCGTGACCAGGCTCCTGGGAAAAGAGCACCGGGATTGCCTCCCTGCTTTTGGTGTTGCTGCCTTTATCCCTGGCTACTGCAGGGATCATTTATGGGAGAGGCGATTCTGTGTTCAAATTGTCCCTCCAACCCCACCCTCAGAGCTTTCCCTGGAAAAGCTGCACCAATTCTTTTGAATTCCCGCAGGTTTTCCCCGTTTTCCTCACCCCCGTGGCATCCCCCCATCCGTTGTCACCACTGGCCTTGGAGGGGCTTCAGATAAGCTTGGAAAAGGCAAATTTTCATCGTTTTTCCTCCAGTAGGAGCAAGCAGACTAATTAAAAATAATATATAAGATGTAAAATGATAATTACCGAGGTTAATCTGATGGAAGTGAGCTGGGACTGAGCACCTGAAGAGGTGGCAGTGAAGCAACGAGGCTGTGCCCAGCTGTGCCCGCCGTGGCTGACCCCGGTGTTTTCTGTCCCCAGACAAGGCTGAGAACGGGGAGCCCTACCAGAGGAGGAGGGGAGCGGGGCCCCCCCTGCCCGAGGGCCCCCCGGCATTCCCGGCACCCCGGGACGGAGCCCCCGTGGCCGGGAGCAGCAGCTGGAGGAGGATTACGCTGATGATCCTGGCTATCACCATCCACAACATCCCAGGTGAGCCCCCCGTGCCCACCCCAGCTCCCGGGCAGCCCCATCCCGTGCGGATCACGCGGAACCCCCTCTCCTCAGCTCCCCTCTCCCCCTCGCAGATGGCACTCGCTGAGTGGGTGCCTTTGGGCAGGATCCTGTTCCAGATGCTGTGGGGCTGAGCCACGTGAGGCCCTGGCAGCTGAGCCCCCGTGGGGAGGGGGCTCGGGGGAGCCTGGAGCAGCTGCAGCCTGGCTCGTGCCAGCCCGGCGTGGGTGGGAATTGTGGTTCCCGAGGGGATATTGGGAGAGGTGACGCTGGGGAGGCAACAAACTCTGCTCCCTTTTAGCCTCTCTGGTGTCTCAGGCATGTTTCAGAGCGCCGGGTCTCTGCGGGAGAATGGGAAATGGGGGTTTATTTCGGTATTCAAGGCATGGATTTGGACAATGGGTGGAAAATTGCGGAGCCCGGGATCCTGGAGGGCTGAGTCCTGCCAGGCTGGGCTTTGTGGCGCTGAAAGAGGTGATCAGAAGATGATGAGATCAATTTGTGACAGCTCCGGACGTTCAGCTGCTTTGCAATTCTTGGGGGTGTTGAAAGTAAAATAAGGCAACGTTTCCCAGGGCTTCTTTCCTGCTTTCTTCCCCGCTCCCTCCTCCTCTCCTTCCCTCGCCTTTCCCTTCTCCCTTCTCTGCCCTGTGCCTGGCTCAGGCTGGAGGCTGGATTGGGGTGGGTGCAGGGGGGGCCTCCTGCTGCTCCTGGGCTGGGAATTGCCTCCTTCCAGCTGCTTGTGGGCACCTCAGGGTGCTCGTGGGGCCACCCTCGGGCGGGCGGCTGGCTGGGGCTGGCTGTGCTGATGAGAAGCTGGGAGTTAATGATTTGCTGCCCCTCCGTGCATCACCAGCACGAGCTGTTCTGGGCACTGACCTGCTCCAGCTTGTCAGCAGCAGCACATTTCTCCCTCCTCATCCCTGGTTTTTTTTAATTAATTACGGGTGGGTAATTTGGGTGCTGTGGTTCAGCTCCAGGTGGTGCTGAGGGAGGCAGAGGCCTGGCAGAGGAGGTGAGGAAGGAGCTTTAAATGAGCCACACGCTCTGAAAAAATAAGAAAAGGGGAAATGTCTGCGCTGAGTGAAGTGGGATTGGATTTCGTGGCTCCAAGGAGGTGTCAGGGAGTGAGGGTGGCTCCTCTCTGCCTGGCCTGGGGACTCCTGTCTGCCACCAGCTGAAGGAGAAAGGCCTGCAGGGGAGTGACCAAAGCGTCGCCCGTGGCCGGAGGTCACTGCTGGCACGGCCCCGAGGTGCTGAGCTGCCCTTTCCCTGCTGCTCCAGCAGCACAAAGCCACCTCCGCGAGGTGACAGAGGGTTTGAGATCCTCTCTTGCGTCTTAAAGGTCACGATATTAAAGCTTCACCCCCGGAGAGGTGTGAGAGTGGGGCTCAGGCCCTGCCTGGAGGCTGGGCTCAGCGCCGGCTCTGTCCCTGCTGAGCTTTAACCCCAAAATCCCCCTCCTGCCCTTTCCCTGTGGCTTTTTGGCAGCCCCACAGCAATGCTGGTGACACTGGGGCCACTCGGCAATGACAAAGCCCTGACCAACTCCCTCCTTTCAATGGGGATTAGTCCAAAGTCACCCCGAGGTTCCAAATTCCAGAGGCTGGACGTGAGCCCTGCTGCTCCAGAGCCCTTCCCACAGGGCACAGGATGGCACCGCCTGTGCCCTCGTGAATCATTCAGGCTGGGCATAAATAATTCAGGCTGCCCTTAGATCAGGTGAGCAGCAGTTTGGGGCTCTGGATTCCTTCTGCTTTCCCAGCATGAGCTCCAGTGGTGCCACTTTGGAAACCCGGGAATCTCTGCCTCCCTTACAGCCCTGCCAGGGGAACGGCTGGCACCGTGGGGTGAGGACTCCTGGGGGATGCTGGGGATGCTCCAAGCCTTGGGAAAATCGCTCCGTGCTCCTCAGGGAGTCACGGAATGGTTTGGGTGGGAAGGGACCTTAAAGCTCACCCAGTGCCACCCCTTCCGTGGGCACGGGCACTTCCTGCTGTCCCTGGGTGCTCCAAGCTGGCCTTGGAAAACTTCCGGGGATGGGACAGCCTCAGCTCCTCCAGGAATTCTATTCCAGGGCCTTCCCAGCCTCACAGGGAACAATTAATTCTGAACATTTCATCGAAATCTTCCCTCTTCCCCTTTCAAACCATTCCCCCTTGTCCTATCATGAGCTGCCTGTGTAAAGACCTGCTCTCCATCTTTTCTCCAAGCTCTTTTAAGGAATATCATTTATGAGTGCTTAAAGAGCCCTGAAAGGGCTCTGTGGGCTCTCTCCAGAGCCTGCTCTTCTCCAGCTTCCTCTGGCAGCAGCTCCTGGCTCCAGAGCCGTGGCTGGTGCTCCCTCTGCTTCCCTGTGAGCCCCCTGCCCTCCCACAGAGGTGTCCAGGTCGTTCCCAAGGGTTTTCCATCCTTCCTGTGCCTTTAGGATGCTTCACACAGCTCCACATCCCTGGGAGGGGCCGGGATGCTCCGGGTGCTGCGAGAGGGGGGCCACGCTCACCTTGTTGGGTCTCTGAGCTGCCCGAGTGCCTCTGAAGGGCTGGAGCTGCTCTGAATCCTCACCCCAACCCCAAACCTGGCCTCGGTTCCCTCTCTCTGGCGTCCCAAGCTCCATCCCTGCTCTCCTCCTGTGCCATTGGGGGACGAGCTCCCCTTTTATCACCAGCAGGGAATTGTTTTACAAACTTCGAGCCCCTTTTAGGGCTGAGCTGGTTTGGTCCTGGCAGTGCCTCTGGCTTTGTTTCCAGGGGCTGGGAGCAGCTTCTTGTGGAGGGGAGAGAACGGAACCCCCGGCCCAGCCTCCCACAGCCACGCCGTGTTTGTGGGGGAAAGGTTGGGTAATTTGCTCTGAAGCTGGGAATGCCAATGGAAAGGATAAATTGATAATGACAGGAGATGCCAAACTGCAGCCTCTTCCTGCTAATTAATATTCATGTATGCCGGGTTTAGTGGAACATTAATTATGGATTTAATCAAGCCCTGTTTATTCTGGTTTAGCTTTGTACCTTGGGTGGCTGTTATGCTGAAGACTTCAGATTAATTAAAATGTTGCTGGTGTATCACAAATAACAATTAGCGAGGTGTGAGCTGCGCAGCCTCTCCCTTTGTGCTGCCGTGGCAGGGGGAGGAGAGCCTGGCAGGGCCGTGGGGCCGGGGCTGGATCCTGGGAAGCTCCCGGGATGCTCCCGGGGGTCTCTGCTCTGCTCTGAGCTCAGGGTGGGTGTGCAGGCGGGGATGGCTCTGCTGCTCGATTTCGGGGGCTCCCCCAGCGTGGAGATGCTGCAGGAGCCCCTTGTGCTCAAGGAAAGGACCAAGGCCGTGTTCTGCTCATCTTCCCACGCCCAGGGCTCTCCCTGGAGTCTCAGAATTCCAGAGCCGTTGAGGATGGAAAAGCCTCCCAAGGCCGAGTCCGAGCCGTGCCCGATGCCCACCTTGTCCCCAGCCCAGAGCCCTGAGTGCCACATCCAGGCCTTCCCTGGACACCTCCAGGCCTGGGGACTCCACCAGCCCATTCCAACCCTTTCCAAGGAGAATTCTTCCAGCCTGAGCCTCCCCTGGCCCAGCCTGAGGCCGTTCCCTCTGTTCCTGTCCCTGTTCCCTGCCAGCAGAGCCCGACCCCCCTGGCTGCCCCCTCCTGTCAGGGACTTGTGCAGAGCCACCAGGGCCCCCCTGATCCCCCTCTTCTCCAGGCTGAGCCCCTTTCCCAACTCCCTCAGCTGCTCCTGGGGCTCCGGCCCCTTCCCAGCCCCCTCAGCCACCCCTAAGAGGACTCACAGGGGTCTGGTGGGGACCCTTGGTGGCTCCAGCAGACCTGAGTCCCTTCCCGTGGCTGTGCCCATGTGGCAGTGAGGTGGGGAGGAGTTGCAGGTGTTGGTGGTGACAATTCCCTGCCTTGCTTCCCCCTGGCTGTTGGGAAATGTGTGTTCCCCCCACCCAAAATCCGCTCAGGTGACAGCGGGGACCTGCCCCATCCCTGGGAGCATACCAGCCTTGGAGCATCCTCCAGGAAAGGCGGCGGGGCTGCTCCCAGGCAGGCGCCAGGCGCTGCTTCCAACCCCCAGAACGTTGCCACGGAAACCTGAAATTCCCTTTTTCCTTGGCTGGGCTGAGCCGGGTGGCCCCAGACTCCAGCACGAGCAGAGCCCAGGCTGGGACCATCCCTTTGGCCCAGCCTTTGCTCTCTGCAGGGAAAGGCCTCGTTCTCTGTGCCTGGCCCAAGCCCTCCGGCTCTGCTCCCAGGTTCTGCCTCCACTGTTGGCCACAAGGCTCTGGGGAGGAGTAAAGAAGTAAAGGGATGTGGCAAAGCCACCAGGTCGCAGAGTGAGGCGACCCTGATGTCCCCTGCTCCCCCTCAAACCTCACAGGGCTCCACCTGGGGCTTCCTCTCCAGTTCCCAGTGCCAGGAAGCCTTGAACGAGCTGGGATTGATTGATTTTCAATCCCAGGAGCGGCGGGAGGAGCAGGGTGGGAAAAGGGAGCCCAGCACGGCACAAACCCTGGCCAGGGAGGTGGCACGGTGGGCAGCAGGGACAAGAGGTGAGAAGGAGACGCTTTGAGGGGGTGACAGCTCTGAGAAGGGTGACTGAGGCTCCTGGGAAGCCGCTCTGGACTGGGGGGAAGATTCCTGCACGCCCAGGTGACAGCATCCAAGTTCTTTCCCCTTGGGATTGTGCTTGGGGGAGGCAGCAAGAGGCCGAGCCCCTCTTTGGCACTGCCTTGGTGGCGTTTTGGGGTCTTCCTTCTCTGCTGGCCCAGGAGGGAGCGATTTACCCCAAAACCCACCCAGAAGGGTGGGTTCTGAGCAGTGCTTGGAACGAGGGGCAGAAGGGATGACTGGTGTGGAGGAGAGGGCGCAGGATCGGCAGTGCTGTGCCCTGCTTGTGTCCCTGTCACCGGGCTGGCACCGAGGCCCAGCCGAGCCCTTAACTGACAGTGGCAGCTGCTGGTGTGGGTGACACATTTAAGGCAGGCACCTCCTGCCTGTGCCCTCTCTGGTGCCACCTCCATCCCTCTGGAAGGTGCTGCCGCCGCTCCGTGTGATCCCAGGGAAGGGGGGATGGAGGGAAGGCCGCCCCAAGGGCCGGGAAATGTCACCCTGATTTCAGCCACGCTTGTTTGCAGCTCTGCCTGGTGCCCTGGCGTGAGAGCTGCTGCCCTCAGCGTGGTGGCACCTGGCTGGGGACAGCCCCGGGAGGGACAGCTGCTGCCTGGGCCCCGGAGCTGGCGGACACCGCTGGTTTTGTGGCTTCTCCCAGCTTTAGCTGGTTCCTGTCCTTGCTGTGCTCCTGCTCTGGGCTGTGGGGAGCAGCACAGGGAGCTGCGCCTGTGCCGGGGGGTTCTCCTCAGGCAGCTCACTCCAAACTGGGAGCTGCGTCCCTGAGTGGGGTGGGGGCACCTGGTGGGGACCCAGCATTGTCACCCCAGTGCCCTGGTGTGGCCGTGGACAGTGATGGACAGTGAGTAATCCCATGCAGGGGTGGGATTCAGGAGTGGGATGCAGGGTGGGATGCAGGATGGGATGCAGGATGGGATGCAGGTGAAGGATGCAGGTGAAGGATGCAGGATGGGATGCAGGTGAGGGATGCAGGATGGGATGCAGGGGTGGGATGAAGGGAGGGATGCAGGTGAGGAATGCAGGACAGGATGCAGGATAGGATGCAGGTGAAGGATGCAGAATGGGATGCAAGATGGGATGCAGGTGAGGGATGCAGGTGAGGGATGCAGGATGGGATGCAGGTGAAGGATGCAGGACGGGATGCAGGACGGGATGCAGGTGAGGGATGCAGAATGGGATGCAGGTGAGGGATGCAGGGATGGGATGCAGGATGGGATGCAGGATGGGATGCAGGGATGGGATGCAGGGGTGGGATGAAGGGAGGGATGGAGGTGAGGAATGCAGGACAGGATGCAGGATGGGATGCAGGTGAAGGATGCAGGATGGGATGCAGGGATGGGATGCAGGATGGGAGGCAGGGATGGGATGCAGGGGTGGGATGAAGGGAGGGATGCAGGTGAGGAATGCAGGACAGGATGCAGGATGGGATGCAGGTGAGGGATGCAGAATGGGATGCAAGATGGGATGCAGGTGTCAGTGCTGTCAGGGTCCAAACCAGAAGGAATCTTCCCCGCAGTGAGGAGGGAGCTACCCGGGGAGGCCGTACCTGCTCCGTGGGGTTTGACACCTCCCAGGGGAGCTCCCTTGGCCCTGCTGCCCTTGTGGTTGAATCCCTGCAGTTCCCAGGTGGGATCCTGGATGCTGCAGCTTTCCAAACCTCAGCCCAGCCCCTCAGGGTCGGGCAGAGCTCATCCCCCGCACCAAGAGCTGCTCCTTCCCGAGGCGGAGCTGGCCCCGGGATGATGGTGGATTTGAGGATGGGGAGGGGGCCGTGGACGGCAGAGGTTCCGTGCTGCGCCGGCAGATTGGAGCTGCTGGGAGGGGAGGTGATTTCCAGGCTGGATGCTTTGTCATTAGCAAAAATTGATTGGATTCATCCTCCCGGGACAGGCGCTCCCGAGCACTCGGCCTCCCGCGGGACGGGCGGGCGAGTGCCAGATTGCATCTCAATTACGGAGAGCGGCGATTATTTACGGGAGTGTTCTCCCAGATCCATTAGAGGCTGGGAACATTCGTTTGGAATGATGCATTTTTTTTTCGATGGGCTGTTGAAATTGAGGCTGTTTTCCAATTGTTGGCTTTAATGAGGATTTGGGAACCCACTGGGGCTCGGCGGAGCGTGAGAACGGGAGCCGGTTTAGCTGCACCCATTCATCTGTGCCTCGTCCGGGCGATGCCTCTTCCTGGAATTCCAGGGTTCCTCCTGCCCCTGCCACTTGAGCTGCTGCCCTGGCTATTCCTGGCTATCCCTGGGCACTCGGAGCACCCTCTGTTCCACTTGGAAGGAGTTATTTTTAGTAAGGAAAAGGAGGAAAAGGAGGAAAAGGCTTCCCTGCAGCGTTGCATTCCAAGGAAGATGCGGGTGAGGGAAGGTGCTGGCTGCAGGGAGCACGTGGGGCAGCAATTCCATGGAATTCCAGGGAAGTGGAGCAGAGTGCTGGCCCTGGAACCTGGAACCACGGAGCTGTGACGTGCCAGCCCCCGAGCAGCCGGGGGAGGAGAGAGGTCGGAGGGGATGCAGGCCATGGGGACAGAGCCGGGAGCTCGGCTCCCTCCGGAACGTTCCGGCGGCAGCGACTCACCGGGATCAGGAGGGGACAGCTGCTCTGGGAAGGGTCCCCCTGACCTTTCGTTAAAGCTCCCCTTAATTGTCACCTCGGCAGCGCAGACCGGGACGTTTTCACCTGCCGAGCACCTCAGTGGAGGGCAACGCTCGCTCCGAGCCCTTGGGATTCCGTGCTGGGGGGTGGGAAATGCGGGAAAGGGGCTGGGAGAGGCACTGGGACAGGGTGAGGGACGTGGGTGCCATCCCCAGCCGTGGGTGCTGCTCTCAGTGAAGGACACGGGTGACATTCTCAGGGGTCAGGTGACATCTCCAGGTGAGGGATCCAGATGCCATCCCCAGCCATGGGTGCTGCTCTCAGTGAAGGACACAGGTGACATTCCCAGGGATCCAGGTGCCATCCCCAGGCGAAGGACACAGGGGACATCCCCAGGGGACCAGGTGCCATTT
>VYXC01000800.1:636585-668789 GCA_013397175.1 Platysteira castanea
AGGCGCCATCCCCGGGGGAAGGACACAGATGACATTCCCAGGGGAAGGACACAGGTGACGTTCCCAGGGATCTCTCGGGGCTCCCCCTGCTCCTCCCGGGCGGGTGGAGGCCGAGGCTCTGGAATGGGAGCAGGACCATCCCGACGGGAAGGCAATTCCGTGTCTTCCAGGGTGGGAAGTTTTCCTCCCATCCTCGTGCTGTTGAGGGGGGACAGGGGGCTCTCTGAAATCCCCCTGCCAGCAGCTCATCTGTCAAAAACTCATTTGCAGGCAGCCAGCGCCAGGCACCGATAACACAGCGGCGTTTTGTCAGCAGGAAAGCCACAAAGGTGACAAAAGCCAATTAAATCCAGGATTTTTACCAGCTGGAATGAAAAATTCCACTGAAATATGCATGGGGGAGCTGCTTGCCTGCCTTGTGCCCATCAGATCTCGGCTCTGTCACATGAAACCTCGCTGAGCAGTGGCCTGAGAAAGCATTTACGTGCTGGAAATGAAACTTTAAATACCTCTGATGGATTCAGGTGCTGCGGGGTCAGGAGAGCCCATTTCCAGCAGGGCCGGTCTCTGCTTTTGGCTGAGTTCTGCTTTGCTGGTTTGGGAAAAAGTCTTCTGCTCCCAGAGAAGCATTTCCAGGATGGAGGAGCTTTGGGGTGTTGCACAGTTGCCTCAATTCCCCAAAATCAGGTGGAGGTTGAGTCGTCAGCTCCTGTGCAGCTGCTGCAGCTCCCTGGACTGAAATGAGGGTTTGCTTTTGGGGGAGGAGGAGGAGGAAAGAGGAACAGCGTGGGAGAAGGATGGGCTGGCTCCTGGGGGGGTTAAACCAGGATTAGGAATGAGCAGGATTGCCTCCTGCCTCCCAAATTCCACCTGAATGCCCGCAGGCCCTCAGGCAGCACCACGGGCTTCTCCTGGGCTGGTTTTCCCCTGGATCTGTTGCCTGGAGTTGCCCAGAGTCCCCTGTGTCACCTCTCCCTGGATTTGCCCTCCCTGATCCAAACCCTTGGGCTGGGCTGGCTTTGCTGGGCTGAGCACCCAGGTCTGGAGGCTTTTTTCCAGGAAAAGCTCCTTGGAATGGCTTGGGAACTTGAAATCCCCTTTTCATGGCACTCTAACCCCACACGGCCACATTTAGGGATGAGGTTTAGCAGTGGCAGTGCTGGGTTCGTGCTGGACTCGATGATCCCAGGAGGATTTTCCCACCTGAATTCTTTTATTCCCAAACAATTTGGGTTTCCTCCGTGTCCACCCTGCCGCCGAGCTCTGCAGAGCTGGGAATTGCAGCTGGTTGCTTTTCCAGGTGCTGGCTGCCCCTGGTGTCACCTCCCTGCTTTTCATCACCTCCTGCACGACCCTGCCAGGACCCAGCCCCTGGAGAACTCGGAGGCAAAGCTGCACCATCAGTTCTCATCTTTGACTGAGCTGTCTGGGCACGCCAGGGACCTTGGAGGTGTTTCAGCTCCGTGTTGGCACATCCCAGAGCTCAGGCACTGCTGGGTCAGTGCTTTAGCGACACCTTTAATGGATAAATTCCCGTTGTTTGGAGGGGAGAGCCATCCCTGGGGCAGGTCTGTGCTGGATTCCTGCAATTCCCTTCCCAAAAAATCCGATTCCTTCCCCCTGCCTGGCTGTGCTGTGCTTTCCTCCTGTGCCACCCCTGCAGTCCTCGATGGGATGCTGTCCCCCAAAACCTCTTTTCCTCCTGAGCTTGGAATTACTGGAGTGTTTCCCATCCTTGCAGTGCCCAGCCACGCTCACACCTTTTATCTGTGTGCTCCCTGGGGGCATTTTGGTGTGAAATAGCACCAAAGTGGGGTTGTTTTCCCTCTTCCCGGTGCTTTGGAGGATGTGACAGCTCTGGCTGTGCTTTCCTCCCTCCCTGTCCCACCACGTGCTGCTCCAGCAAATCCTGGGGGAAGAGAAGGGAGGAGTGAGGAATTCCGAGCACGAATAATCGTGGATGGGGCTGGGAAATGCCAATGGGATCGCTGGGATGCTGGGTTTGTGGCTGATGGAGGGGGTTTGGGGTCGGGGCATCTCTGGGAGGGCTCTGGCCTCAATTTTTGGCTGCTGCTGCTGCAGGGAAGGCCCAAACCCGGCTGGGATCTGGAATCCTGCCTGGCCAACAGAGCTTTGTCCCAGCTGGATTGGGATCTCCATGGAGAGCTTCAGATCCAGCCTGGAGAAGACTCCAGAGGGAGCTCAGAGCTCCATCCATGCCCAAAGGGGATCCAGGAGGGCCGGACTGGGGACAAGGGATGGAGGGAGAGGACACAGGGAGTGGTTTCCCACTGCCACAGGACGAGAAAAGCCTCTCCAAAGTGACTTTCACCTCCTCCTTGCTGGTGCTGCAGCGGTGGGCACCTAAAAACTGGCAAATCCCTGGAATCTTCAGCTCCCTGAGCAGTAAAAGGCAGAATGGAGTTTCCTAGAGGGACCTGGGAAAGTCTGCAGGGAAAAAGCTCTGAGTGGCAGCCACGGGCTGCACTTAAACTCTCGGAGAGATCCAAACCTCATTATGGCAAGATTAATTTCCCACTAGGAACTTAACAGCTCTTCCAAGAGCGGGATGAATTATGGATGAGACGCTGGCAGCTGGAGAACCTTCCCGGAGGAAGCCTCTCCCTGTGCTGAGCCGGGAGAATCAGCTCCAGAATCCCTGCGGGAGGGACAGGGGCACTCCCAGCCCCGGCCAGGGGTGGGGAGCTGTGGGATGTGCAGATCCTGCAGGATTTGGCATCGCTGGGTGAGGTTTGGGCAGGGCTGGTGCTTTGTTCAGTCACGGGGATGGATTTTTTGGGATGAACTCTGCGCGTCCGTGCTGGTACCCACAGTCCTGCCCGTGCCAAGGGGTTTCTCAGCATCCCAACCTCTCCTTTCCTCACTAAAAAAAGGCATTTCCTGCTGTTAGATCCATAATTCCTGCTGTTAGATCCGTAATTCCTGCTGTTAGATCCATAATTCCTGCTGTTAGATCCGTAATTCCTGCTGTTAGATCCATAATTCCTGCTGTTAGATCCGTAATTCCTGCTGTTAGATCCATAATTCCTGCTGTTAAATCCATAATTCCTGCAGTTAATCTGTAATTCCTGCTGTTAGGTCCATAATTCCTGCTGTTAAACCCATAATTCCTGCTATTTCCCCCCCAAATTCTGCAGGCTCTGACCTCTGCTGTGTTCCCCTCACCTGCCCTGAAATCCTTTGTAGGCAGAAGCTTTGGACAAATCCCTCTTTTCCATTCATTTCCACCTTCCCTCCAAACCCGAGGTTTCTGTGGGATTTGGGAGCTGCTCTCCTCCTCTTCCTCCTCCTCCTCCTCCTCTTCCTTCCCTGCCGTGCTGCATCCCCACAGGAGTTTCCTGCAAGGGTATTTTTTGGGGCAAATTTCCTGCAAGGATACTTTAAAGGAAAAATTCCTGCAAGGTCGTTTCTTAGGAAAAAATCCCTCAAGGGTGGTTTTTTTAGGCAAGGTTCCTGCAATTATGTATTTTTAGAGGAATTGTTCCCTGTGAAAGTGGGGAGGAAAAATTCCTGCAAGTGTGTTTTTTTAAGGCAAAATTCCTGTGGGAATATTTTGGGAAGGGAATATCCTGTGGGGATATTTTTTAGGCAAAAAGGGTGTGTTTTGGAGATTTTCCTCATCCAGGTCTTTGGTGTCAGGGCTGGTTTGGATCCGGGTGTCCCAGGATCATCCCACATTTCCCCTTCCAGACCGAGGTTCTGAAGCCTTTTTTCCTTTCCTTGGAAAAGGAGCGGGGAGGAAAACGCCTTTCTGGGGATCCCTGGGGGAGCACGGGGTTAGGCTGATCCCTGGTAATGCCTGGGGATAAAGTGCCTGGGATTGGAAAGCCGGGGAAGCCCCGGAGAGGCAAAATCCCTTTGTTTGGGTTGGACGAAACGTTTCCCTGGCAGGGGCTGAGATTGGTCATTCCTGCCTCTTTGTTCTGCCAAGAGGAGCCGGATGAACTCGGAGCCTTTTCCCTGGGAATTCTGCAGCCGACAGCTGCTCCAGGGGCTGAAATCCTCGGGAAAACCCTCCAGAATGGGACAGGGATGCTCTCCTGTCACTCTCACCTCCCAGGCTGAGGCGCTTTTGTCCCGCGGTGCCCGTGGGAAGTTCTTTGCTGGCTCGGGATTTCGATGGGATTTTGGGAAGGAATTGTTCCCTGTGAAAGTGGGGATGCCCTGGGATGGGATTCCCAGAGAAGCTGTGGCTGCCCCTGGATCCCTGGAATGTCCAAGGCTGGGTTGGATGGGGTTTGGAGCAGCCTGGGACAGTGGGAGGTGTCCCTGCCATGGCAGGGGTGGCCCTGGATGAATTTTAAGGTCCCTCCCAACCCAAACCATTCCATGTCCCAGCTCTGTGTCCTGTCCTGGCACATGGGGCCCTGGCCAAGCCCCGAGGCTGCCGTGTCCCCTCCTCCTCCCCTCGAGCTGATTCCCCCCACGCTGCAGCTTCTCTCAGCCCTTCCCCACGCACCATCTGCTGCCTCGCGTTCCCGGCATTCGGGATCCGTGCTCCCGTGAATCCTGGGTTTCCCTCTCCTGAGCTCCTCAGCAGGGCCACAGCGTGGCCTTGCCCCTCTGTCACAGCTATTTCTGTTCCTCACACAGACGATTTACAGCGGGAATCACAAAAAAGGAGCTTTTCCCCTTTGAATTCTGCTCCCTGGGAATCCCTTCCAGAGGAGTCTTTGGGAAGAGCGGTGCCAGGGCTGATTCTGTGGTGCTCCATGCCTGGAAATGCCTTTTCCAGAGCTGTGCCTGGGCTCTGCTGAGCCCTTGGAGCGTCCCCAGGGCCACCCCAGCCCTGCAGGGCTCAGTCCCTGCCCTGGCTGCTCCCTCGTGTCCCGGCTGGGTGATCCAGGGACAGTGGGAGCTGTTCCCGAGGAACAGGTTTGGGGCCACAGTGGGAATTCCCTTGGATCCAAAGGAGCAGGATCCTCCTGGGCCGGGGTCCTGCTGCCTGCCACGGAGCGCAGGAGGAGGGATGGGCTCAGGGCTGGGCCTTACTGGCTTTTCCTTGCTGTTCCAGAGGGCCTGGCAGTGGGAGTTGGATTCGGGGCCATTGGGAAATCCGCGTCCGCCACATTCCAAAGTGCCAGGTAAGACCCAGTCCTGCTTTTTGTGTGTTCCTCTGCCCCTGGAGCTCGGCTGTCCCGCCTTGTCCCGTGCCAGGGGGGCTGGAGATCCATGGATTGGTAAAACCTGCCTGGAAGCACAAGGCTGGCAAGGGAGGGGCAGAAATTCCCGGTGCTGCTGCGTTTTCCTCGCGCTGTGCTCGTCAGACGTGAGAAAAGCTTTCTGTGTCAGTGGCTCCGCAGTGGTTCTGTGTTTTTTCCTCTCTGGGATCAGTGGAGCTGGGCAGGAGGCAGCTGAGTGTCCCAGGCTGCTGCTGGAGGCGCACACAGGGATTTTGGGGAGTTTATCCCTTTCCCCATTAAACACCTCTGGGGATGCCCAGCTCAGCACCGGCTTCGCTGTGGGAGCTTTGCCTGTGGGGAGCAGGAAAAAGGGATCAGGCTGGAGGCTGGAGATGTGTAAATCAGGTGGAGAGGGAGTGAAATCCCAGCTGGGTAAATCCCTTTCCTCGGAGCTGGAGCTGTGGAGTCTCCACCCTCCTCTTCCCTGTGCCCCTGCCCCTCCATGGCTCCCTGCAGGATTCCTTCATCTCCTCCTCCTCCCGTCCCACCTGAGCTGGGAGCAGCCCTGGTTCCGCTCCTCATGGAGCAGGGAGGATCCCTGGCACAGGGAAATGCCGAGATTTTCCCTCAGAGCAGCATCCCCAGTGGGATGGGAAGCATCCCATGGCTTTGCTTCCCACTCCCGCCGAGCGGGGCCGCAGGATTCCGGGACCGGTGGCAGTGAAGGCTCTCGGTCCCCTTGGCATCCCAGGATCCCTGAGCCCTGGCATTCCTGCTCCAGCTGGTGCTGGCAGCACTCCCAGGAAAACCCTTCTGTGCTGCTCCTGGGCCTGCTGCAAACTCGGGGGCATCACCCAGCTCCTCCGAGCCCCGGGATTTGGGACATTCCGGATGTTTCCTGCTCCTCCGAGCACTCCAGACAGCACCCAGTGCCCTCGGCAGGGCTGGGACTGGGCTGGAGAGATGGGAGAGAGGGATCAATCTGGAGTGGAGCTGGAGGAGCTGCCGAGGCTTTGGAAGAGCTGCTGGCACCTCTTGGTGGCCGCCTTGCAAACGGCACCTTCCCTTCCCTTCCCTTNGCTGAAGGATCTGCAGGGTCCCAGGGCTGCTTCTGGATCCATCCAGGCTGATTTTGGATCTCTGCGGGCCGTCCAGTCCCTTCTCTGACCAGGCTCAAGCTGTGCCCCACAAAGACCCATCCCAACCCTTCCGTTCCCAATTCCCTGCCACATCCCTGCCCGAGGGGACCCTGGATTGCTTGGATTGCCACAGATCCCAGTGGGAAAAGCGAGCTACTCCAGCTTCACCCGCCCTGTTTCCCTAACCTTCAGGAATAAAAGGCTCTTCACCAAGCCAGGAGATGCCGGAACAAAAGGAGATTTTTCCCCCTCAGCTGCTCCCTGGAAGCCGAGCAGGCAGAAGCAGCTGGTGCTTTCTCTGGATTTCCAAGGGCATTAATCACGGGCGATGAAAGGTGGCATCTNTCTGGGAGCATTTCTTCTCCTCCTCCTTGGGGTTCCCACCTGCTGCCATGGCTCAGTCACCTCGTTCCTGAGGAGAACGGGATGAGGTGGGATTTTAGGGAGTAATTCCTGCCTGGGAGGGTGGGCAGGGTGCCCAGAGGAGCTGTGGCTGCCCCTGGATCCCTGGCAGTGTCCCAGGCCAGGCTGGAGCAGCCTGGGGTGGTGGAATGCGTCCCTGCCCATGGCAGGGTTGATCTTTGAGGTCCATTCCAACCCAAACCATTCCCTGATTCCTGCTGAAGGATCTGCAGGGTCCCAGGGCTGCTTCTGGATCCATCCAGGCTGATTTTGGATCTCTGCGGGCCGTCCAGTCCCTTCTCTGACCAGGCTCAAGCTGTGCCACACAAAGACCCATCCCAACCCCTCCGTTCCCAATTACCTGCCACATCCCTGCCCGAGGGGCCCCTGGATTGCTTGGATTGCCACAGATCCCAGTGGGAAAAGCGAGCTACTCCAGCTTCACCCGCCCTGTTTCCCTAACCTTCAGGAATAAAAGGCTCTTCACCAAGCCAGGAGATGCCGGAACAAAAGGAGATTTTTCCCCCTCAGCTGCTCCCTGGAAGCCGAGCAGGCAGAAGCAGCTGGTGCTTTCTCTGGATTTCCAAGGGCGTTAATCACGGGCGATGAAAGGTGGCATCTGCGCCAGGAAAATACCAATGCAAATCCAGCCAGCTGCAGCAGGGCACAGTCGCTCCTCTGCCGTCAGTCCGTCTGTCACTGCCACCTCGGGGGGACCGGGACATCGTTTGGGAATCTCCGGGAAGGTTCCAGGGGGTTCCTCGGTGTTCCGGAGGTTTAAAAAAGAGCTGGGATTGTATTTAATGTGAGGGGTTGCTCTGGCTCTGGGCGCATCCCAAGGGAAAGCTGATCCCTGGCCATGGCTCCGAGGGGCCACTGAGTCAGGATCCCCCTCATGTCCATTCCAAATTTTAATGGAGCAGCTCCGTGACTCAGCTTCCCTCCTCTGTTCCACTTCTCCTCCCCCTGGGTGTGACTGAGCCCTGCCAGCACCGGGCTGAGCCCCCGGGGAAGGCTCATTCCTGCAAACCTGGGCCTCCCCACCCGCACGGGGAAGAATTCCTTCCCAGCACCTGGCCTGGATGAGGTTAAACCCTGCTCCCGACACTTTGCGGGGATCCCAGAGGGCTTTTCCAGGGTTTTTCCCGGTGCAGGAGGGCTCCGAGAGAGGGTTTTGCTCAGGGTGTGAGCAGAGCAGGCGCAGCCCGGGAGCTGAGGGTCCCACTCAGGGGCGCATCCCGGGATTTGCTCCAAACCCAGAAAATGGGAGTCAGGAATGGGAATGTCGCCTTTTAGGCCCCCTGGCGCTTTGATGCGCTCAGCCATGCCGAGGCTCCTGTGCTGCAGCATCCCGGGATTCTCCATCCCGCCCGTCTCCCGGCCCTTTTCCCATTCTCCTCCGCGTTTCTTTGCTGCCACCGGGTGTGCAGGCTCTGTTCCTGCGGGCTGGCCGCTCCGGGACCCTCTGGCCTGGCCAGGATTTTCATACGTGGGGAGAATCCCTGGGAGACCGTGCCAGGACACGGGGAATGGCTCCCCGCTGTCCCACAGAGGGCAGGGCCGTGTGGGATACGGGGAAGGAATCATTCCCGGGGAGGGGCTGGGATGGAATTCCCAGAGAAGCCGCGGCTGCCGCATCCCTGGGAGTGCCCAAGGCCAGCCTGGATGGGGCTTGGAGCAGCCTGGGATGGAGGAAGGTGCCCCTTTTGGGGTGTTTCCCGTGGGGGCTGAGCTGTTCTCGTCTCCAGGCGGGAGCATCCCTCGCTGCCCTGGGGCCGTGCTGCTCCTGCCCCGCTCCTCGCGGGAATGGGAATGTTGGGAAGTTCCACGGGGTGGAAACAGCGGCTCGGGACAAAGGGCTGCGCTGACAGGAGAGGAGCCAGAGCCAGGGCAGTGCCAGGGCAGGGCCGGGGCCGGGCGGGAGTGCCCGGGAGGGGAAGGTTCCCTCCAGATGGGAGCGGGGAAGGCAGGAGCTGCTCCTGGCCGCCTTCCAGGCAGGAAGGTAAAGAGAAGGGCAGCCACGGCTTAAAAAAGCTGCGCTCCCTCCCCCTGTTCTCTGTTCTCTCCCGCGGGGGAGGGATCGCTGCCCTGCCCTGCCCTCCTCGTGTGGCTGCTTTAACAGGAACCAGATGGGGCTGGAGCTGCTCGGGCCGGGTTTGTGCGTCCCTGGGCTGCTCCGGGGGCACGGTGGGCAGGGGACGGCCAGGGGACAGCCAGGGGACAGCCAGGGCTGTCTGACCCTGCTCCCCTGTGCCAGCAGCTTTCCCGAGGCTGGATGGAGCAGGAGAGGTCCCTGCTGCTGCCACTCGTGTCTCCCCTTCCCCAGGTCCCCCCTGTGTCTGTTCGAGGGTGGAAGCACCTCCAGGGATCCCTGGGGTGATCCTGAGCCCCTCATCCCATGGGCTGGGATGCTGGGAAGCTGTGGGATGATATCCAGGGCTGGCGGGGAGGGGATCCCACACCGGCACCCGGGACCCTGCAGCATCTCCCGTCCCGCATCCCAGTGGAGCTCAGGGCTGGAAGCCCGGGATTAGGAGGGGCGTGGGGTCCTTGGTCTCTCTTTTCCTTCCCTTTTCCCACTGGAAGCTCTTCCTTTGAGGATCAGCACGAGGGGCTGATTATCCCCCTTCCCATCCCAGCCCCATCGTGGGAGCAGAGCGTGATCCTGAGGGATGCAGGAGCCTCCTGAATCCTAAATCTGCACCTCCCAAATCCTGAACCTGCACCTCCCAAATCCTAAATCTGCACCTCCCAAATCCTGAATCCTGAACCTGCACCTCCCGAATCCTAAATCTGTACCTCCTTAATCCTGAACCTGCACTTCCCGAATCCTGAACCTGCACCTCCCGAATCCTGAACCTGCACCTCCTAAATCCTAAATCTGCACCTCCCAAATCCTAAATCTGCACCTCCTTAATCCTAAATCTGCACCTCCCAAATCCTAAATCTGCACCTCCTTAATCCTAAATCTGCACCTCCCAAATCCCGCAGGAGCTGTTTGCTGTCTGCAGGAGCTCATCCCCACAAATCCCAAATCCATTTTCTTATGGAGCGTTGCTGCTTCCTGAGGATTTTTTTTCCCTGTCAAGGAGGAATCTGCCATAAAATGAATTTCCTTGGGCAGGAGCTCAGGAGCGTGCCTGGGCTGTGCTGCAGAGGGAACAGAAAACTGCTGGAAAAAAACCGTGCCAGGGAATTTGCTTTTAACAGAAGATTTGGGAATGTGTTTGAGACATTCCTCCTCTGAGGAGGAGGATGAGGGGGAGGGGGTGACAGAGCTGGACCCTGGCTGGCTGATTTGGGCAGGAAAAGGGAATCTGGTGCACAGTTACCGTGGAACCAGCTGGAATTCTGTGCTAATCCCTGTCGGGGTGATCTCCTGATCCGTAAGGAGTCGCAGCTCCGTGTTTGCAGCAGGTGGGATGGATGTTCCTGCATCCCTGGCTGATTCTCTGAGCCGTGGCTCAGCTCTGGCTGAGCTGTTTCCCAGCTGGGATGTGAAACAGGGATGCTCTCCCAGGGATGCTCGCTCCAGGGATGCTCTTCCAGTGGGAATGGCTCTGTGGGAATGGCTAAAATCACCCCATCCCACAGCCTCGGGGTGATTTTAGTATCGCCTGTGGGTATAATTTGAAATATTTGATCCAAGGTTGTTGTTAAGGCTGGAAAATCCAGCCTGGAGCTGCTGGGGAGTGCCAAACCTGGGATTTTCCGTGCATTTTTTTGCTTGGATGTCGGGAAGTTCCTGTGGCAGTGGTGCTGCAGGGTCCTGGGGCACCTTCCCTGTGCTCCTGGCACGGACAGGGCACAGCTGCCTCTCCACTTCCCTCCGAAATAAAGCTGGGTCAGGACAGCGTGGGCCTGGCTGTTCCGGGGAATAACTTGGCAAAAAATCCCTGCAAGTCTGACTCAGGCTGAGAAATCGGGATCAAACAGGGTGGATGTTCTGCACTCTCCCTGCCCAAAAGCTCATGGAATTTTTATTTTCCGGGGCTGGAAGCTCCTGTCCCTGTGGATGGAATGCAGAGGTGTCTGGGGTGACAATTCCCATCCTGGGGTGCTGCTCCTCTCCCAGCTGAACACATCCCTGTTCCCATCCCACTCCTCTCCACAAATTTGGGATTGGGGCCTGCTCTCACAGGGCAAACCCTGGAGCCAGCAGCGTTCCCAGATGTGCCTTTTTCCCTGGAAAAGCCCCTGCGAGGCCAGGGGAGGCTCAAGCGAGGCCAATACGGAGTTAAATGCCATAAATTCCTCGGAGCAGCCGGGATACAAAGGGCTGGAAGTTTGGGAAGCAAAGTGAGGTGTTTTGTTGAGCCGCCGTGGGTGGTCTGGGCACCGGGTCCTCGTTGGGTACCTGGATGCAGAGAATTGGGGAGCCTAAAAGCACCGGAGGCCAATTTTTGGCAGAGCCCTGCCTTAGGATGGAGCCGAGTGTGGATTTCCTTGGGGTGTGGGGTTTGGGGGGGCTTTGCCCGTGGGGTTCCCCCTGAGGACCCCCCTCAGCTCCCTCTTTCCCTGCTGGGCTGGGATCTTCCCAGAAAATCCCTGGTGAGTTTTTCTCCCCTAAACCCTGATCCCCTCGGGGCAGGGATGGATCCCTTCTCCCCTCCAGCATCTCCCCAATCCCACCCAGGGCTTTGCTGCGCCCCTCTCGCCATGGACGTGGGGAAAGGGGAAATTGACTTTTACGGAGCAGAATTTAACTTGGGCTTGCCCAGCTCAGCCTGCTTGGGCTGCCCGTGGATGATCCCACCCTCAATTCCCTCAGTGGAATCTCCTCCTGGGGCAGCGGGAATGAGGAGGGAAGTGCTGGAAGCAGAAGTATTTTTCCCCCCTGGACGATGCTGGGGATGTTTCCTCCAGCACAGCACAATGGTTCCCATTCATCCTCCCTTTCGCTGGGAACGCCGGCCTTGTTTGGATGTGTTGTGCCCACGGATTGTTTCCTGTCCAGCTCTGGTGGAACAGACAGCAGAGAGGCTTCGGGCTGACAGGCGGACTTTGAGGATGGCTTGGAAAATATTATTCCATGGGACAGCCTGTGCCTCCCACGCTGTGGCTCTGGGGCTGGGAAAAGGGGAAAAAAATAAAGGGTTTGATTAATGTAGGGAGATTGAAACCAGGCAAAAAAATGTTATCCTGTGTTTCCTGGGGATGAATGGAAGGCTTTGTGGTCGGGGAGCCAGCAGAAGACACTCGGGGCTTTGCTCCCTCTCGCTCGTGGGATGTGGCTCCCGCTGGGAGCCGGATCCACCGCGGAGCTCGGAGAGAGGAAGGATCCAAATGTGGGATCCCGCTCTCTTTATAGGATCGCGGGAACCTCGTGGAAAAACCCACGCGGAGCTGAGGCGAGGGGGATTTCCACCTTGGAGAAACGGGAGCGGAACAAAGCCCGGCACTGCCCCTGGTTACAGAACAGGGAGGGGCGCGGTGCTCATTAAACACCTTTTAATGAGCCTGGCCCGCGGGGAGCTGTTTGCTGGGGAGCTGGGGAGGTTCCTGCAGGGCTTTTCTTTGGGAAGGGCGGGGATGGAGGGTGGGGATGGCCCCGGGCTGGTGTCAGCGCGGCTCTGGAGGAGGAAGTGCCCTGGGAGGTTTGGAGAGCCCCGAACCGGGGCTGCGGCTCCTCAGCTGCCGCTTTTCCCTCCTGAGCGAACCCCGCAGCCACGGAGGGAGGGATGGCCCCAATTCCCGTGGGATGAAGTTCTCCAGGACCTCACCACGGAGGCCTCTCCTTGCTTTGCTCTCCAGAACGCTCCCTGTGCTTCCCGAGCACCCGCAAATAAAAGGGAGGAAAGCAGGGCGAGGCAAAGCCCTTATCCTTGATTTTCCTACCCGGGGGATGCCAGGCAGAAGCCACCGGCCTTGCCTAGGCAGCTCCAGGGGTTAAAAATAACCCCTTGGAGAAGGGAAACAATTGGAATGAAGGCATCGTGACCAGAGCTGGGGCCACCGTGGGCCCTTTTGGAATTGTTCAGAGGGAAAAACATCCCTGTTTTTATCACACANGCGAGGCAAAGCCCTTATCCTTGATTTTCCTACCCGGGGGATGCCAGGCAGAAGCCACCGGCCTTGCCTAGGCAGCTCCAGGGGTTAAAAATAACCCCTTGGAGAAGGGAAACAATTGGAATGAAGGCATCGTGACCAGAGCTGGGGCCACCGTGGGCCCTTTTGGAATTGTTCAGAGGGAAAAACATCCCTGTTTTTATCACACATCCCTATTTTTATCATACATCCCTACTTTTATCACACATCCCTGTTTTTATCACATATCCCTATTTTTATCGTACATCAATGCTTTTGTCATGCATCCCTGTTTTTATCATATATTCCTACTTTTATCACATATCCCTGTTTTTATCACATATCCCTATTTTTATCACATATCCTTATTTTTATCACATATCCCTGGTTTTATCACACATCCATATTTTTATCACATATCCCTGTTTTTATCACACATCCCTATTTTTGTCACATATCCCTATTGTTATCACATATCCCTATTTTTATCACACATCCCTGTTTTTATCATACATCAATGCTTTTGTCATGCATCCCTGTTTTTATCACACATCCGTGTTTTTATCATACATCCCTACTTCTGTCATACATCCCTATTTTTATCACATATCCCTATTTTTATTATGCATCCCTGTTTTTATCACATATCCCTGTTTTTGTGATACATCCCTGGTTTTGTCACACATCCCTGGTTTTATCACCTATCCCTATTTTTGTCACATATCCCTATTTTTATCATGCATCCCTGTTTTTATCATACATCAATGCTTTTGTCATGCATCCCTGTTTTTATCACACATCCATGTTTTTATCATACATCCCTACTTCTGTCATACATCCCTTTTTTTATCCACATCCCTGTTTTTGTCACACATCCCTGTTTTTATCACACATCCACATTTTCACCTCTGTATCCAGCAGCACTTTGATTCCCTGTGGCTCCTTTCCACCCTTTCACAGGAAGGAAAATCACGTTTCTTAACCACACTCACCCTCCTTCCCTTACTTTTATTTTCTGTCAGGAATGGGGCCGTGTGATCCAGGCAATAAATCCCCAAAAAACACCCCTTAAACCATTCCCCTGCCCCAGCACGTCCTTCACACCGAGATCTCACAGCACAAAATGTGCTCCCAGTTGGGAGATTCGGACAAAAAGGAGAGAATTGGTGTTTTTTGCACGGAGCCATAAACATGAATTGGCAATTTTTATCCGTGGACCGGAATCCCAGCCCTGCTTTTAGACCACCCAGCTTCTGTGGGTGTCTAATTTAAAAAAAAAATATATATTTTATTAACCTTTATAAGGTTCTGTATCTCCCTGCAGCTCCAGCCCCACCCCAGATCAATGCAGCCACCTCGTTAAATCCCACTTTATTTAGGGCTGGGGTGCTAGGAATATGTAAAAATTGAAATTATTTGCAGGCTGATGCTGTTTAAAATGGAATTAATGAGGTCTCACATGTCTTAAGGTATTTAAAAATTGGGGTGTGAGGCCTTAACTGAAACCTGCTGGTGATGCCTGGAGCTGGGAGGTGCTGCTGGGGAAGGATCTCCTTGGTTTCTGCTGGAAAACGGAGGAATTCCTGTCAGGAATCAGCTCTGGCGAGGTGGGAGCTCTCAGCATCCCCACAGGCTCTGCTTTTTGGGGGTGTTGCAGTTCTCTTGGAGCATTTTTGGGGGTTCCTTGGAGCTGGGGCCGTGCCGGGCTTGCGGTGGCGCCTGCAGAGGCTGAGGCTGCCTCTGGAAAAGGGAAAATGCTGGGAATAGCAGCAGGATGGGGATCCTGCAGCTCTGTCCCCAGCATCAGAGCTGGGGCTGTCCCAGGGGAGCCCCTGTGTGCGGGGGCACTGCCAGAGCTGGGAATATTTGGGATATCTCGCGTTGATCCCTTTCCTTGGGCAGGATTTCAGCCCGGTGACCAGGATGGGGTGGGAGGTGACACTGAGAGAGGCAGTTCTGGTGTTTTATCCATTTGTGACGTGTCCCAGGCCGGGTTGGACAGGGTTTGGAGCACCCTGGGGTAGTGGAAGGTGGCCCTGCCTGTGGCAGGGGTGGAATTGGATGAGATTTCAGCTCCTTCCCAACCATTCCAGGGTTTTACAAACATCCGTGAGCGTTTCATCTCGGTGAAGCAGAAGCTGGCTGTGCTCTGGATCTTTTCCCCACGTGCTGTGGGAGCAGGGCCGGGGCAGTTCCACCTCCTGCCAAGCAGATTTTCCAGGAAGCAGCTCCAGGGCTTCATCTCCTGCTCATTTTGCAGCCCTGAAAAGCTGGAGCTGGGCAAGGCTCGGCCGATCCTGGCCAGATCCTGAGCTCCCAGGCCGAGCCCCTGCTCTTGGAGAAGGTGCCGAGGCTCCCTGAGCTGTTCCTGCTGCCCAGCGAGGTCAAAGCGTGGCAGAAGGAGCTCCTGAAACGCAGCTTTGTGCTTCCCACACCGGGGGAGAGCTGAACCTTCACCCCGTGCCTGAGGCTGACTCATAAATCAAACAGTTCCCGAAATAACCAGGCAGATAAGGAGCAAGATTGGAGAACTCCGGAGGAATAAACAGGCCCTAAACAATGGGATCCATCCATGGGATCTGGCAGTGGATTCCCTGCCCTAAGAGGGAACGAGCTCCAGTTTCTGCCTCCTGTTGCCCACCCTGGCCAACGCTGAGGTTTTGAGGTGAAGAAAGGAAAGGAGCGACTGGGCCGTGTCCCATGCAGGGCTGGGTTGGGCTCTTCTCCCCGGTGACAAGTGGCAGGACAGGAGGAGACAGCCTCAAACAGCACCAGGAGAGGTTTAGGCTGGATATTGGGAGGATTTCTCCATGGAAAGTGTGGGCAAGGCCTGGCACAGCCGCCCAGGGTGGAGCCCCCATCGCTGAGGGGTTTAAAGCCGTGTGGATGTGGCACTTGGGGACATTAGTGCTGGATTTGGTGACCTGAAGGGTCTTTCCCTTAGAACAGTCCCACGATTCTGTGTCCCTGGGATGGCTTTCTCCCCAGGATCTGTGTGTGGGGAAGGGGAGGAACGAAGGCACGCAGGGGATGGAATTTTCATGGAGGGGGACAGTGCAGGAGCAGGTGAAGGATGTGGGGATGGCCAGGGGAGCACCGGGGCCTCGCTGCACCCTGGGGCTTCTGATCTTTGGGATGCAGGCTGGGAACAAGGAGCTGAGGTTTGCTGGAGAGGGCCCTGGGCTGGCCTGGCAGCAGTGGGATTCGTGTGGGGAAAAGTGGAGAATTCCGTGCTCTCCAGCTCCGAGGGGAGAGCAGGTTTTACAGCTCTGAACCCGCGGGGATAAATTAAAGGTGAAATTCCCTTAAAGTGTCGAAGTTTGCAGGGGCCGGGGGAGTGGGGCTGGCACGGGGCCAGGCTGCAGGTGGGACACGGAGCTCCCAGTGCTGGGATGGGCTGGGAACTGGGAGGGAAGGGTGGGAAGAGGGATGGAAGCAGCTCCTGAGGAGCGGTGCTGGAAGGGAGAGCGTCAGGAGGGGTGGGCAGTGTTTCCAGGAGCCACACTCGGCTCCAGCAGAGACCTGGTGGAGCTTCTCAGGGAAGAAATCATTCCCTGGGAGGAAAAAATTCTTCCCTGTGAGGTTGGGGGTGCCCCAGGATGGAATTCCCAGAGGAGCTGGGGCTGCCCTGGATCCCTGGCAGTGTCCAAGGCCAGGCTGGAGCAGCCTGGGACAGTGGAAGGTGTCCCTGCCCATGGCAGGGGGGGAGGGACATCAGGGGCCGGTCCCTGTCCAACCCAAGGCATTCCATTCCCTGCCTGGAATTGGGATTCCTGCTCCATCCCTTGCCTGTTCCATGCGTTTCTGTGTCCCTCTGGGTTCTGGGACTGCAGGCAAGGAACCACTGCAGGTTTATATCCCATTTTTCCCTCTTTTTTGAACGGTTTGAGATGTCAGAGATGAAAACCCCACAGAAACAACATCCTCCCTCTTCCTTTGGGGATTTGCCTTTCAAACCGAGGGTCAGCCGGGGGGTCAGCAGGTGCCCACGGAGGGGTCAGGATGCTGCTGGGGGTGGCCTGAGGGACATCTGGGGGACATCGGGGGACATCAGGGGCCGGTCCCTCCCGCTCCGCTCTCCCGGCGCGGGAGGGCAGGAGCAGCTGTGCGGAGCAGGGTTTAACAGGTAGGGCAGGTCTGGGGAAAGGGCCCCGTGAGCTCCTTCCCACCTGCGAGCCCTGATCAAACACCTCGGCGGGCGGCCCGGGGGCAGCCGTGATGTAATCGCGGCAACCCCAAACAATCGGGCCTTTCACGGCGGCCCGATAACAATCCCAACAGTATGGAAGGGCTGCCATGCAAGAATACACATGCACATTCTCCACTGCGGGGAACTGAAAGCCCGAGTGAAAAGGGGCTTGTTAAGAATATGTAGCCGCTTTCATAATCACTCCGTCGAAGAATAGGCCCTTGAAAACAAGGCTTTAGGCTTATAGAGGGCTTTCTGTGCCTTGACCTTGCAAATATGCGGAGATGCCAACTTTTTTTTTTGCAAGTGAACTTGGAGTCTCCCAGCGTGGTGCCGGAGCGGTTGGCAGGCGAGGGGGGTAGGAGGTCCGGCATCCCGGGATGTTCCCGGGGGATGCGGAGCCCTTCCCGGGGGGAGCTCCACCAGGAGGGCACGGATTTACCTTTGCATTTACCTTTGCATCCCGCGGACAGAGGGCAGGGCAGGGCCATCGCGGGTGCCCACGTGGGGACAGCTCTGGAGGACGCGGCTGTGCCACGGGTGTCCCACGGTTGTCATCACTCCCGTTTTAGATGGGGAAGTGGAGGCAGAGCTGGGAAAGGGAACACATCCAGAGTGTGTCAGCTCCTCGATGCTTCCAAGGATGCTGAGTCTGTTGTACCCACATGGAGGAGTCACCCGAGTGACGTTCTTGTGCTGGTGACAGGGCCACTGACAGGACACATGTCCCCAGGCAGAGCCCACCGTGGTTCTCCCTGGATGTGCTTCCTGTGGGCCAGCTCACGTTTGTAGGTCGGGGACGAGCCACAGGCCGTCCAGCTGGACACAGGTGCCCCATCCACAGAATTCCGGAGTCGCTGAGGTCAGAAAAGACCCCCGAGATCACCGAGTCCAACCTGTGCCCGACCCCCGCCTTGTTCCGTGAGTGCCACATCCTTGGGCACCTCCAGGGGTGGGGACTCCGCCGGAAAATGCAAGCAGGTGGATCTGATTCCCCCACCTCCCTGCCCCTTACCCCACCTTTCTTTTCCTCTCTCAAGAGACCCCAAACCCTTCTCCCCATGGATTCTCTCTCTGGCCGCCTTGGCTCATCCCCGTGTCCCTCTCCCCCGTGTCCCTCTCCCCCGTGTCCCCGTGCCACGCGCGGCCGGGCTCCCCCGGGCCAGGCCGTGTCTCCGTGCCCGTGTTTTACAATGTGTTCCCTCGCACTCTCCTCGGGGGAAGCCTTCCAAGAATCCCCACCTATTTCCGTCAAAAGGCGCCTTTGTTCCCCTCGGACACAAAGCGGCTTTGATTCCCTGCTTCTCCCCCGGGAGCTGCGGGGAAGGTGTGAGCTGTGCACGGCCCCGGGGCTGGGAATGTCCCGTGGGATGGGTTTGTTCGGAGCGCTGGAGGAGCACCAGGCTGGGGTGTTCGTGGGGTTATCCCCTTCCTGGTGGGATCGGTGTTCCTGGGAAAGGCTCAGCACGCCCCAGGGGCCGGGAAGTGTTCGTGGCAGGGAGAAGGGATGAGGGGTCCTAGGGAAGTGAGGTCTGGGGAGCAGATCCTTGTGGGAACACAGAGGGGCTGGAGGCCAGGAGATGCCACGGGGATGTTCTCAGCCTGGTGCTGGGCCCAGAAGGTCCTTTCTGCCCCAAGGAACAAGGAACTCCATGTGCAGGGACAGCGGTGGCCTCACGCTGGGCTCTGGTGGCTTCTGCCCTGTCCCACACTGAAGCCTCCCTGACAGGCTTGGGAATATCCACGTTCCTTGGGAACATGGATAAAATCCTGCCCTGGGATGGGGCATTCATTGCAGCCCCAGCTGGAGGGCTGGGGCTGGCTCTGGCTTTGGGAAGCCCAGATGGATCGTCCTGGGGCTGGCTCCTGAATTTGGGGAGCCTGAATGGATTGTCCTGGGGCTGGCTCCTGAATTTGGGGAGCCTGAATGGATTGTCCTGGGGCTGGCTCCTGAATTTGGGGAGCCTGAATGGATTGTCCTGGGGCTGGCTCCTGAATTTGGGGAGCCTGAATGGATTGTCCTGGGGCTGGTCCCTGGTTTTGGGGAGCCCGGATGGATTGTCCCAGGGAATGTGTGGGAAGGAGAGGAGGACGGGAGCACGGACAAACCCCCAGTGGGCTTCTCCTGGGTGTCCCCCGGTTCCATCCCTTCCTGCTGCCCCTCGGGGCTCAGCCTGGGGGTCCCTATTCCCAGCAGGATCAGGATGGGGGGGCTCCCCTCCCCTTCCCACCCAGCCCCCTCCATTCACAGCTGCCACCCCGTTAATTTGTCGTGGCCAGGAGCAGCAATAGCTGCTTTGTGCCGGGCCAGGGAAGGAGGAAAAAAAACCCCGGCCCAGACAGCGGCTCCAGTGTTTTCCTGCAGGGATGGTTTTCCCCCTCCGTCCTCCCTCTCTTTGCCTGGAATAATGTTTGTGATTGTAATGGCCTGTCCTGCTCCGAGAAACCCGGAGCCTCTCCCCCTTCCCCTCCCCTGCTCTGGAAACCCTGGGAGAAGTTTAAACAACCCGGAGAGGTTTTTCTCACCGGGCTTATTTTACTCATAGGAAACGAGGGGGTGAGAAAAGGGAGCTGGGAGGAGGAGCTGAGCTTGGGAGAGGCTCTGGGATTTCTCTGGAGATCCCTCAGAGCCCGACCCCTCACTGCTGGAGCCTCCCCGGGATGGTCCCGCTCCTGGTGTCCCCCAGTGCCACCAGCACCCCCCAGCAAAGCCCCGATGGAGAAACGCTGCCAGGGTGGAACATGGGGTGTTCGTGGAGCCCAAGGAGGCCCCGCCACAGACACGAGCCCTGTTTGGTGCACGAAACATTCCCCAAAAATCCCGAGCCCCTGTGGAGCTGGGGGGGTGGGAGGTGGATGTGCCAGCCGTGCACAGCTCCAGCAGGGACCCAACGGGAGCTGCTCAGGGCAGGAATTCTTCCCTGGGAGCACAAAACCCTTCCCTGGGAGGCTGGGGAGGCCCTGGCACAAACTGTCCATGGAAGCTGTGGCTGCCCCTGGATCCCTGGCAGTGCCCAAGGCCAGGCTGGACAAGGCTTGGAGCCACCTGGGACAGTGGGAGGTGTCCCTGCCCATGGGATGGGATTTTGGGAGCTTTAAGGTCCTTTCCCACCCCAACCATTCCGTGATTCCATGACCCACGGACAGCCCCGCTCTCCCCTCTGCTGGTTTTGACTCTGGAAGTCCAAGTGTTCCCTTTCCACGGGCTGCAGGAGGGGGAAAAGAGGGAAAGCCAAACCCTGTGGCTGTTGGGGCCCCTCTGGCAAAGCTCCCCCAGGAGGGAGGAACCTCTGCCCTCCCTCAAACCTGGGCTGGTCCCGGGAACCCTCGGGCTGGAATTGCCTCAGGGGCCTCCCAGGAGAAGTCTCTGGCCCTGCATCTGGTCCCCATCGCTCCGTGGGCTGGTGCTGGAGCCGCTGGAATGCCATGGAGCTGCTGGAGGATGGAATTTGCTGGGATCCTGAGCACGAGCAGCCCTGGGGCCGGGAACACTTCCACTGAATCCTTAATCCTGTCCCTTTTCCCTGCTCCTGGCCTGAGCTTTGCCCCTAACACAAAACTACCTGTGTTTGTGCTTTTTTTAGGAACTTAGCCATTGGGATTGGGATCCAGAACTTCCCGGAGGGCCTGGCTGTCAGCCTGCCCCTGCGCGGGGCTGGATTTTCCACGTGGAAAGCCTTCTGGTGAGCTCCTCCTGCTTCTCCCAGGGACGTGAGCCCTCCGCAGCACCTCCCGTGCTGAAATCCTCCCCGTGGAGCTGCCCTTGGGATGGGCTTGCCCTGGATCTGCCGTGTCCCCTCTGGAATCGCGGGGAGCCCGTGCTGGGAGTGCCGCTGCTCCCCAGCCCTGCCCTGCTCCTTCCANAATTTTTATGTCACTTCATTTTTCTCTCCCTTCGCTCTGGGCTGGATTTCAACCCCGCTTCCATTTTTTTCCCCCCTTTTCCCTTTTCCCTGAGGTGCCCAAGCCAAGGGCTCAACCCCTGGGAGCGGGAGCTGTGCTCCTGCCCTTGCTCTGGGTGCAGGATGGGAGGGCAGCAGGAGGCTCCCNTGCCGCTGCTCCCCAGCCCTGCCCTGCTCCTTCCACACCCTCCGAGCTCGGATCTGAGCCCCTGAATCCCAGGGGATGCATCCCTGATCCCCACAGGTCACCACATCCCCTTTCAGTACCTGTGCTGAGCTCCCGGGTCCCACACTGCCTTTATTATTTTTATTTTTATTTTATCATCATTATTATTTTTATTCTCCTCCTTCTCCTTCTCCTTCTCCTTCTCCTTCTCCTTCTCCTTCTCCTTCTCCTTCTCCTTCTCCTTCTCNTGTGAGCGCTGGGATTTGCAGCAGGACTGCTGCAGCTGGGAAGGGATTTCCCGTGGTCCAGAGGGTTGGGACAATCCTAGAGGGGAAGAAACGGAGCAGGAGGAACGTGGCTTGATTTTCTTTGGGGTTGAGTTGCAAATGTTTCCTCTGCCTGGGAGCTGGATGCCCAAATCCCACAGAGCTACTGGGGGAAGGAATTAGATCCTGCCTGGGAAATTCAGCTGGGTCAATCAAATAGTTTTGATGGCTGAAATGATCCAGGTGCCTCAGTTGGGCACGGCCGGTGCCCGACCTCCTCCGGAGCACTGGGAATGTGGGTGCCGTAGGGACGGGGCCCCTGAGCGCCGTTATCCCTTCGGGACGGCCCATGGCATCTCCAGGGATTTTTTGGGCCGGCAGGTACGGGCAGCTGAGCGGGATGGTGGAGCCCCTGGCCGGCGTGTCGGGCGCCTTGGCCGTGGCGCTGGCGGAGCCGCTGCTGCCCTACGCGCTGGGGTTCGCCGCCGGAGCCATGGTCTACGTGGTGATGGACGACATCATTCCCGAGGCACAGACCAGGTGAGCCCCCCGGGAATGTCCCTTCCCTCGGCCGGGTGTGACACCAGCGGCGCTTCCCTCGCGTGTCTGGGAAAACACAATAAAGAGGCTCTCACACCTGCCAGGTTCAGCAGAAAGGAGGGAAAAAACCCTTTTATTTACATCTGTCACATTTTATACAATTCCCAACCCCACAAGGGATTGGAGGACATGTCACTTCCTTCTCAATCCCGCTGGAGAAGAAAGGTGCTCATCAAAGTTCTCTTATCACAAAAGGAATGTGTTGCCCTGGTTTTTGTAAGCCTTCTGTTTTTAACCTTGGAGTCAAATTCTTTTTCACACAGTTTCATGTAAATAATGGCCAGTGTTTACTTAACGGTATTTTCTGTTTTTCATTCCTTTTGTGATACGACAACTTTGATGAGCACCTTTCTTCTCCAGTGGGATTGAGAAGGAAGTGACATGCTCTCCAATCCCTTGTGGAGTTGGGACGTGTATAAAAATGAGATAATATAAATAAATCCATCCATTTTCCTCCTTTCTGCTGAACGTGGCAAGTGCGAGAGCGTCTTTATTGTGTCTCCACAGACACAGGAATGAAAAACAGAAAATACCGTTAAGTAAACATTGGCCATTATTTACATGAAACTGTGAGAAAGAATCTGACTCCAAGGTTAAAAACAGAAGGCTTTAGCAAAAACCAGGGCAACACCCTCGTCCCCAACGTTCCCCTCTCTCCCCGCAGCGGCAACGGGAAGCTGGCGTCCTGGACCTCCATCCTGGGCTTCCTGGTGATGATGTCCCTGGATGTGGGGCTGGGGTAGGGAGCCCCAGCTCCCAGGAGAAGATGTCGGAGCCCCGCGCGCTCCCGCGGGATTGGGAGCCGGACGCGCCTTATCCCGGGACTGGATCTGTACATAGGTTTTTGGGATCTGGTTTGGTGTTGATTCCCTCTGATTTTATAGCTCCCCCTCCCCTCCGGGTTCCTGGCGGTGGTTTCCAAGCACAAGGATGGGTGGATCCTCCCGGATCCTGGCTGGGTTTTCCTCTTGGAAGGGGCGCTGGATGATGCTGGGCTGGTTTCCCCAAGGAAAAGCGCTCGGGATTTGGATCCTCTCTGTTCTGGCGGAGGTCGGGAATTCCCTGTCCCGTGTGGAGGCTGGCCTGGGGCTAATCCTGAGGCACTGGAATGGAGTAAACTCCTTATGGAGTCCGGAATTCCACCCTTTTTTGGGAAGGCAGGTGGAAGGCGTTAAGGCTGATAAGCCGTGGGATCAGAGGTCTCCCAGATCCTGCTGCTCCTCAGGAATGCTGCAGGGAATCGCTTTGGGTGGATGCAGATAGTCCGGGCAAATAAAGATGAATTTTCTTGGGATCTCTGCCAGAGGGAAATGTCTTTTTTTTTCCTAAATTTCTCTCAGAGGGGCACTGCTCCAATGCGCTGCGTCCAGCATTCCGGGATTTTCTGTGGGAAAAACCCCAGGAAAGGGGGATTTGGGTGTTTTCCACACCTCCTCTGCGACAGGCGAGCTGTGGGCTCCGCGCTGTCCCTGCCTGGCGCTGTCTGGTGGGATGTGATTCCATGGGGAGCTGCTGGGCCTTCCCAAGGGATTGCTGGATTCCAGCTGCTGCTCCCGGCGATCCGTAACTCCCTGAGGAGCCAAGCCAGGCTCATCCTGCTCACGCTTCCCCTGCAGGAAGAGCAGGAGCCGAGCCAGCACCGGAGAATTCCGGGAGCCCTCGTCGGGGTGAGTGAATGAATCCCTCGGGATGAATTAATCCCTCAGGATGAGCGAATGAATCCCTCGGGATGAGTGAATTATCCCACCTGGAGAGCCAGAAACACGCACAGAGGTTCCTGCCTCTTCTCCTGATGCTTCCCAAGAGTTTCTCGTGGAATGGCTCTTCCTGAGCACTGAGGGTTGATCCCTCCCAGGCTCAGGAGTGGATCCGGCCCATCCCTGCTCCCGGGGCGCGCTCCAGGGAGGAGGGAATGGGCAAGGCTGGAAGGACTCTGCAAATCTCAGCTCCCCTAAGGGGCTTCCCTAACGCCTCCAGTGGGAAGAACTGGATCACCTGGCTGCCTCCTGCCTCTCAGTCCTGCTGGAATTGGGGCTGGGATGTCCCGGATCCCGCTCTGGTCCCACCAAAGCCAAAGGGAACAGGTTGGAATAAACAGAGCTGGAGCTGTCCCTTCGTGTTTGATCCTTGTTTTTGGGCTGGGTTTCCCCTGTGTGTCCCCCTGGATGATCCAAAGCTCCCGTCTGCTGACGGATTTGGCCTTTTAGCTGTGATTGCTTTCAATAAATGGGAAATGGGTTTGCACAGAGTTGTTTCCATGCCATGAATCCATGGATTTGCTCCTCCTCCCTCTGCTCTGCCCCGTTTCCTTTCTCCAGCTTCACTGGCCCTGGCTTCCCAAGGTGCTGCCTCTTTCCTGGGAAGGCAGCGTCCCTGGGGATGGGAAAGGAGGGGGAAAAGCCAAGCAAAGGCAGCTCCATCCTGACATTCCTGGCTGTGCATCCCGGGGAACTGCAGGCGAGCCGGGTCCCTCCAGGCGCAGGGGAAATTTGGGAATTCAGCAGGATGAGCAGGAGGTGTCAGGCCCTTCCTTTCCAAAGGTGGGAGCTGCTCCTGCATCCCGGGGCAGGAGAGGGAAGGGATCTGCCTCAGCTGGGAATCGGAGCCCCTTCCCGTGTCCCATTCCCAGGGCTGGAGCATCTCCCACTGCTCTTCCCCTATTTCCACCCACACTGAAGGGCCTGGAAAGCTTCGAGCCCTCTATTCCCAGCCTTAAAAACCTGAAAATCCTCAGGGACGTCCACGGCTTGGGATTCTCCAGCCTGTCGGGGATGTTTCCTGCTTTAATTCCTGGCGTGTGGTGCCAGCTGGTCCATAAAAAAACCCCGTTAGGGAGTTAAAGGCAGCCCTGTAATCAGATTGCTGGGAGATAATTCCACGCAAAGCATTTAATCCTGCTCGGATGCAGCCAGTCCAGATGAGGGTGGAGCCCTAGGGAAGGAGTGGGGATGGAGGAAAATCCCTCTTTTCTGTTCCTTGGACAGGAGTGAAGTTCTCCCCCTGATCCTTGGTGTGAGGGAAAATCTGGTGGGGGCCAGGCCTGGAATCCTCGCTGGGAACAAGAAATGTCCATGGAAAGGGGGAGTTTGGGAGCAGAGGGAATATCCACACCCAGCCAGGGCCTGGAACGTGGGGATGGGCTCTGCTCCCAGGCTGGAGGGAGCTGGGAATCCCCCAGGGAGCAAACTGGGGGGAAAAGGGGAAAGCTCTCCCGTGGCTGGAGGTGGGGCTTGGGATCCCGGCGGGTCAGGGTGCAGCCAAGGGATTGCTGTGCTCCCTCCCCATCCCAGGGAATGGCCACTGAGCCCCCATCCTGTGTCCTTTCCTCTGGAAAACAGGGAGAAACCCCTGGATCAGCCCTGGATCACAGCAGCCACGCTCACAGTGAGCACAGAGGGGAGGGTTTCCCTTTTTCCACCTTTTTAATGGGAAGACCCAGGGGTGCCTGGAGTGGTTTGAGATGTCCTGTGAGCCACTTTGCCAGCAAAACACCAAATTTTTCAGTAAAACCTTCAGATTCTTCTGTTTGGTCTTAAAACGAAGACAAATTTTAGTGCTGCTTGGAGGGAAACTTAACCCGAGACCCCTCTGCAGTGAAAACTCCAACCCCCCCAAATCGATGGACTTTTCTTGTGATGGGGTTTAAAATCACCCCGACCCCCCAGCCTGTCTTTGTGGCTGCTTTTGTGGATGTTCTGGTGTTTTCCCAGCCCTGCTGGTGGCGGGGGTGACCCCAGAATGGGAAAATGGTGGGAAAATCCCCCAGTTCCTGCCAGCCCCGGAGGTGCCTGTCCTTGGCACGGAGGTGCTTTGGTGCTGCCTGTGCACGAGCTGCTGCTCCCAGGGCTTGGCCAAGCACCGTGCCTGCGGAAAAGCCCAGGAATGCAGGGCTGGGTGGATTTTCCTGCTTTTACTGTGGGGGTTTTTTTGGTGTTTCAGAGGCTGAACCACGGAGGTGCTGCTGGGGACCAGGACCAGCGGTGGCTGGGGAGGGGAGCGTGGAGGAATCCCCAGGAAAACTCCTCTGAAGCCCGGAGGGATGAGCTGGGGTTGTCCTGAAAGACTAAGGGGAGGCTGGAGGAGCTGCCGGCAGCTGGGAGCAGGGCACTGTCCGTGTGTTTATCCAGGGATTAGGGCTCTGGAGAGGGGATTAGTGGGGTGTGGAACGCCCAGCTCCTTCCTCGATTCAGCTCGTGGCCTTACGGTGAAGGAGAGCAGGGTTGGATGGGTTATTGGGAAGGAATTCCTGGCTTGGGGAGGGTGGGGAGGCGCTGGAGAATTCCCAGAGAAGCTGTGGCTGCCCCTGGGTCCCTGGCAGTGTCCAAGGCCGGGCTGGGCGGGGCTTGGAGCAGCCTGGGACAGTGGAAGGAGTCCCTGCCCAGGGTTGTGCAACCAGGGCAGGGGAATTTCCTCCTGAGGGGCAGGAACTGCTCCCTGTGACAGGGACAGCACCCAGGCAATGCTGGAGCTGTGTCCGGGGGATCGGGATGGATTTTAGGGAAAGATTCTTCCCACCGAGGGTGCTGGGCACTGCCCAGGCTGCCCAGGGAATGGGCACATTCCCAAGGCTCCCAGAGCTCCAGGAGGGTTTGGACAACATTCCCAGGGATGCCCAGGGTGGGATTGTTGGGGTGTCTGTGTGGGGAGTGGGACTGGATGATCCCAGTGGAACTGGATGACCCCTGTGGAACTGGATGACCCCTGCGGGTCTGGATGACCCCTGCAGAACTGGATGACCCCTGCAGGACTGGATGACCCCTGCGGGCCCGGATGACCCCTGCGGTCCCCTCCCAGCTGATTCCACGATCCCGGCCATCCCGGCGGGGGCACGGCGGTGACTCAGGGCGCAGGAATGGCTCTCGGGGACGCCGGGAACCAGCGGGCTCAGTGCCGGGCGGCCCGTGCCGGGGGCTGGGAAGGCGCAGGCGGCTGCGGTTTGCAGGGCGGGGCGGGGACACCGGCCCCGAGCGCGGCTTCGCACGCAAAGGAACAATAATCCCATTATGGGCCCGGGGGCGAGCGCGGCGGGAGCCGCTCGCCCTGCGAGGTGCGCGCCCGGCGCGGATCGCGGCACCCGAGCCGCAGCCCCCGGCGAGGAATGGGTTCCAGGAGCTGCGGGATCCCGCCGCTGCCCTCGGGACGGGAGCGATCCAGACAGGACGGCTTCTGCTCTTCGTGCCGGGCTTTGCTGGGCTCGGCAGCCGCGCTCCTGCTGGCCCCGCGGGCTGCCGAGGCTCCCCTGCCCCGATCCCAGCCCTCCCGGGTTCCCCCATCCCCGCCCGGAGGTGCCGCTGTCCTTGTTCCAGTCCCCCAGCCTGGAGTCGGGGCAGGGCAGGGAGCACGAGGAATTTCGGCTCAGGGCACCCTTTTCCCGGGGCAGGTGTTGTGTGTGGGGTTACTGGGTTTGGAGAGGGGATTTCAGAGAATCCCGGAGTGGTTTGGGTTGGGAGGGAGCTTAAAGGCCCATCCAGTGCCACCATCCCATGCCAGGGACACCTCCCGCTGTCCCAGGCTGCTCCCAGCCCCATCCAGCCTGGCCTTGGGCACTGCCAGGGATCCAGGGGCAGCCACAGCTGCTCTGGGAATTCCATCCCAGCCCCTCCCTACCCTCACAGGGAACAATTCCTGCCCAATATCCCATCCATCCCGGCCCTCTGGCAGTGGGAAGCCATTCCCTGTGTCCTGTCCCTCCATCCCTTGTCCCCAGTCCCTCTCCAGCTCTCCTGGAGACCCTTCAGGCCCTGGAAGGGGCTCTGAGCTCTCCCTGGAGCCTTCTCCAGGCTGGACAATCCCAGCTTTTAATTTAATTCCAGGTATTTGTCAGGTATTTATGGGCTCTCTCAGTAGGTTTGTTTAGTCTCGCATGGTCAACCAGCCCTTGAGCAGCTCCGCGCTCGTGTCCGTGCTGGATTCCTGGGATTGCTGCTCATGGATGAGCTCCTGCTTCTCTTTCTCCTCGTTGTTATATCTCAAATCCCTCATTTTCACTGCTCAGCAGCTGGGGAAATGTTCCCCTGTGCCACCTCAGGGGGATGTTCTCCATGTGCTTCCTCAGGTTTGTGTGAGGTGGGAAAGGTGAAATCCCATTGATCCAAGGACTCCAATTCCAGTTCTTCAACCCAGAGGGTTGTTCCCGATGGGAAAAGAGGGAAAACCCCTCCCTGTGGGGTCCTCAGCTTGCCCAGCTCCTGTTTTAGTGCCCCAGTTCTTGTTCTGAGGCTTTTCCAGTGTGCAGGGTTTGTGTGAGAACAGAGGGAAAACATTCCCAGTATGGCCTCGGCTGGGATTCCTGGGAAGTGTCTTTTGTGCCTCGTAATCCTACGAGGGGGATCTCGGGAGCGGGAAACGGAGCCTGAAGGTTTATTTTANGGGGATGTTCTCCATGTGCTTCCTCAGGTTTGTGTGAGGTGGGAAAGGTGAAATCCCATTGATCCAAGGACTCCAATTCCAGTTCTTCAACCCAGAGGGTTGTTCCCAATGGGAAAAGAGGGAAAATCCCCCTCTCTGGGATCCTCAGCTTGCCCAGCTCCTGTTTTAGTGCCCCAGTTCTTGTTCTGAGGCTTTTCCAGTGTGCAGGGTTTGTGTGAGAACAGAGGGAAAACATTCCCAGTATGGCCTCGGCTGGGATTCCTGGGAAGTGTCTTTTGTGCCTCGTAATCCTACGAGGGGGATCTCGGGAGCGGGAAACGGAGCCTGAAGGTTTATTTTAATATAATCTTACCAAAAAGTGCTGATGATAACTGAAGAGCTTTTGTGTCCACGGCTGGTTCCTGAGGGGAATCATTCCAGCCTCTGGCTGGTGCCTCTCGTGCTCCTACAGGAGCGAGGAAAACGTTCCCGACCCGAGCTCCCAGCTCGTCCCACACCATCCCTGGAGCAGAAACCAACCTGGGTGNGTTTTAGTGCCCCAGTTCTTGTTCTGAGGCTTTTCCAGTGTGCAGGGTTTGTGTGAGAACAGAGGGAAAACATTCCCAGTATGGCCTCGGCTGGGATTCCTGGGAAGTGTCTTTTGTGCCTCGTAATCCTACGAGGGGGATCTCGGGAGCGGGAAACAGAGCCTGAAGGTTTATTTTAATATAATCTTACCAAAAATGCTGATGATAACTGAAGAGCTTTTGTGTCCAGGGCTGGTTCCTGCAGGGAATCATTCCAGCCTCTGCCTGGTGCCTCTCGTGCTCCTACAGGAGCGAGGAAAACGTTCCCGACCCGAGCTTCCAGCTCGTCCCACACGATCCCTGTGCCATGCCTGGAGCAGAAACCAACCCGGGTGGAAGCAGGGGGGGGAAGAGAACCCTGGATCTGCTTTCCCTTGGCTGCAGAATCGTTTCCCTGCCATAAAACCCGCGGCGGGAGCCAAGGGAAGATGAGGTCATAGGGAAAAATGCCGGTTGGGAAACAATGGAGGGAGGTGCTGGTAACGGCTGGGGTGGAGATGTCCCACAGCCCGGGGCGTCCCGGGGACCCCCGGCTCCTCCCGGGACCCCCAGCATCCACCAGGAACCCCTTCTATTCCAGGATCCCAACTTCACTGGGACCCCCAGCTCCTCCCGGGACCCCCAGCATCCACCAGCACCTCCATCTCTTCCAGGATCCCAACATCACTGGGATCCCCACTTCCTCCAGGACCTTCACCTCCTCCAGGATCCCACCTCCATCAGGACCCCCATCTCCTCCAGGATCCCATCTCTCCCAGGACCCCAATTCCACTGGGACCATTCCCCCGTTCCCAATCCCAGCGCCGTGCAGGGCAAACCACCAGCACCAGCATTCCCAACCCTTTTTATTCCCCCTTTTCCCCCCGAGGTTTGAACTCCGGTGAAGGCTGGAGCATCCCAGTTTGTCCCAGCCCAGTGTTCCAGCGCGGGCTGAGCTTGGGTTTCAAACCCAAATCACACCCCACAACGTATTTTGCTTTTCCCTTTCCTTTTCCAGGCCATCATTTATCCCAGCTCCTCTCTGCCGGTGGATGGACAAAGCTCCAGGAGGATCTGCAGGTCCTTTCCCCGAATCCAGCAGTGCTGGTGTGTCCCTGGAGGTCAGAGAGCCTCGGGAATTTGGGGAGGATTTCACCAAATCCCTCCAGTTCTGGGTGGAGAGAAAATCCCTCTGGAGAGCGAGGAAATGAACGCTGACACCAAGAACCCCCCCGGGGCCTCCCGAGTCATTAAACAAATTAATCTCAGCAGGAGGAGGCCCCGGTGATCGGGTGTGAAACCCCCGGGGGCACGAAGGCAGCTCTGGTGGGTGGAAGAGACAAAGGGATTGGGGCGGATTTTGGGGGATTTGGGGGGATTTTTCCTCCGCTGACGGCAGCTCCATCCACGTTCGGATTCATGGAGGGCTCGGAGATTGGAGCAGAGCCTGGGATGGGATGGGATGGGATGGGATGGGATGGGATGGGATGGGATGGGATGGGATGGGATGGGATGGGATGGGATGGGATGGGATGGGATGGGATGGGATGGGATGAGCTCCCTGAAGGGATGCTCTGCTCCCGAGAGGTCCCCGTCCCCTGGGGTGGCGTGGGGAGAGCTCCCAGTCCTCCCCAGTGGGCTCCAGTTCCTTAATGGACCCCAGCTCCCAATCCGTGGCCTCTGCCGGCTCCCGGCTCCAAAGCAATATTTCATTTTTCCTTCTGGGAATGCTTTTCCCTCGGAGAAGCTGAGCAGAGCCTCCTCCCCCTCAAACCCCCCGCGTGGGTATCCCGAGCTCCCGCGGCTCCGGAGGGAAGCGGAGCAGGATCTGCCGCGCCTTTCCCGCAGCCCAGGGAAGGTGTGAAATGCCCGAGCTCCCGCCGGGGTTATCTGTGCTCAGGCAGGATGGCAGCTGATAAGGAGAAGCGTCGGGGTCTCCTTGGATCTGCGGGAGCCTCCACGGGCACGGGAATCCTCAGCTGCGGCTTTCCCGAGCTCCCCGCGCCCGGCAGTTCTGCCTGGGATATTCCTAAGGGATGCCGACCCTTCGGGGTTAAACCCTTTTAATGGCAGGGAGGGAGGGGCTTCTCAAATCAGGATATCTGATAATCCCACAGGGAAACGGCCCTGCTGCTGCAACGCTGCGAGCCGGGAGGGGACAGCGCCCGTTCCAGAGCCAAACCGAATCAAAATGGTTTAATTTTATTATTTAATACAGCCAGGACCGGCTCCACGGAGCTGTTGAGCGCAGCCGGGCTGGAGTGAGGGATTCCCATCGGGAAAGGGACGCAGAGAACCCCGAGGGGGCTCTGCAGGGTGAGCACAGCGAGGTGGGAAACGCCCGAGGAGAGGCTGAGATTCCTTCTCCGGTGGAGGTGGCTTCCCTCCGGATTTTTCCCTTCCCCTCCGGTCTTTTTCCCTTTCCCTCCCCCTCTCCCTGAAGCTGTCCCAAACAAGTGCTGGATTCTGGTGCAGCCTCTCCCAGCTGCACAAAGGCCGCCTTGTGCCGAGCTCCAGATGTTCCACATCCCACGGAAAGCTGCAGCACAAGGTACCTGTTCCCCTGGAGCACCGGCTGCCCTGGCAGGGAGGGAGGGAAGGAGGGAGCTGCCTCCCAGCCTCTGCCTGCCCTTCCAGAGGCAGATCCCGGCCCTCGGGTGAGCACAGGGCACCTGGGGCAGGGGAGGGGGCTTGAGGTCCCTGCTGGTGCTCCCAGGGATGGGGGTCAGCCATGGAGCAGCCCCCGGGGGATGATCTGGGAAGCGTCACGGCAGGGTTTTGTTCCCAGAGTTNCTCCCTGAAGCTGTCCCAAACAAGTGCTGGATTCTGGCGCAGCCTCTCCCAGCTGCACAAAGGCCGCCTTGTGCCGAGCTCCAGATGTTCCACATCCCACGGAAAGCTGCAGCACAAGGTACCTGTTCCCCTGGAGCACCGGCTGCCCTGGCAGGGAGGGAGGGAAGGAGGGAGCTGCCTCCCAGCCTCTGCCTGCCCTTCCAGAGGCAGATCCCGGCCCTCGGGTGAGCACAGGGCACCTGGGGCAGGGGAGGGGGCTTGGGGTCCCTGCTGGTGCTCCCAGGGATGGGGGTCAGCCATGGAGCAGCCCCCGGGGGATGATCTGGGAAGCGTCACGGCAGGGTTTTGTTCCCAGAGTCGTGGAATCGCAGCATGGTTGGGAGGGACCTTAAAGCCCATCCAGTGCCACCCCTGCCATGGCAGGGACACCTCTCACTGTCCCAGGTGGCTCCAACCCAACCTGGGACATTCCAGAGATCCAGGGGNCTCCCAGCCTCTGCCTGCCCTTCCAGAGGCAGATCCCGGCCCTCGGGTGAGCACAGGGCACCTGGGGCAGGGGAGGGGACTTGAGGTCCCTGCTGGTGCTCCCAGGGATGGGGGTCAGCCATGGAGCAGCCCCCGGGGGATGATCTGGGAAGCGTCACGGCAGGGTTTTGTTCCCA